>CAUYUJ010005191.1:57500-424474 GCA_963575745.1 Prorocentrum cordatum
TCGTGGATCGCGAGGCCGAGCCGGCGCGGGCAGTCTGCACGCTGCGCGGCGCCTTCCAGGCTTTGGGGGCGGGGGGTAGGGCGGAGGAGCGGAGCCCGGGGTAGGTTAGCGCCCTGGAGACAAGGACGCTGCAGGCCAGAAACGTGTCGGGATCCCGCAACCCAGACCTCCTCGAGTAATGAAACATTCACGACGACACGGTTTTCGCCATTTTTGGCATCTGGGGGCCCAGGCCGGGCCACTGTCAAAAAATGACTGGATGAGAAGCCGGTCCCAGGGAGTTGGTCGAGATCTCGGGGGGTCGGCGTCATGCAAAAATCATGTCGTCGGGGGTCTGGGGATGTGAGTTTGACAGGTTTTTGTACCGAACCGCCTAAAGCAGATGCCCCCCAGCCTCCAGCAGCTCCCGAGAGTTGCGGATTGGTGGGGCATGCGGGGGGCATATTTGCTTGTGGCAGTTCGGTGCATCAGCGGATCGAATTCATGACCCCCTCAGGGTCACCCCCCCCTGTGGTGGATCCCGAGGCAGCGCCCGGGAGACCAGGACGCTGTTCCTGCTTCCAAGAGCAGCTCCTGGTGCGTGGTTCCAGGAGTACAAAGACCGACAACAGTTCCGGTTCGTTTTGAACAGGATTCAATGTCGGCGTTGCCGCGGACGGTGTCCATTTGAGACAGAGGGCCGCCTGGAGAACGACGAATGGACCCCCTCTGGAGGCCAAAGGAGAACGCCTGGAATGTACCCCCTCATGAGGCCAAGGAGAACGACGAGTGGAGAAGCGTGTTTTCTAGGGTGCGCCATGCCCTGGCGTGGCAGCGCCCTGAGCTCTGGGAGCGAGAGTCGGGCCAGTGGCCCGAAGAGGCTCGAAAAGAGTCCAACCTGCACCACAGTCAACCCGCATAGTAAGGATGGGCAATGTTCCCAAGGGTACCCTTGCATCCTTGCCTCCTTGGTCCATCCTTGGCCGCTTTCGTTGGCCGCGCCCCGCTCGAGAAGCTTCGAAATGGCATCCTTATCGCATGTCCTCGCGATACGGGTCGACTGCAGTTCCTCAACCTAGTGGAATAATTAACGGCACGAACATACGTACAATGGCCCCGCTGGCGCTGGGCCCCCTGGCGGCGCCTCCGTCGCCACCCCTCACCTTGAAGGGGGAGTCCAGCTGGCATGCAAGGCATCCGCACTGGACTTCTGTGGTTGACATGTTTATGCTGTTGGTTTGAAGGGCCCCATGCGAGCACTTCCAGGAGGAGGGGAAGTGGAGCACGGAGCCCTTCTCACTCATGGTGGGAACGTGGAGGGATATGCGGCAGGAGGATCGCTTGAGGAGGGCGAGGAGTGGGATGTGTAAGGAGACGGGACAGGAGGAGTTCCAGGAGGAAGAGCAGGAGGTTCAGGATCCTCCTCCGCTTCTTCTGCCTTCCATAATGGAGGGTGGTGTTTTGTCAGTCTATGAGTGTTGACGTTGCCTCTTGCAGGCAGGATTTGCTTAAAGAAAAAACCAAGTATCTCGGAGTCGACGGCTTCTCGTGAATGTTGGAGTCCGATTCTCGACGTGGTGATTGGCTTTGCCCAGGTACCAAGCTCTCTTCCAGGCAGCCCTAGCGTCTTGCAGGCGCGCGAGTGCTCACCACCGTGGTTTCCAGGGAACACAGAGTCATCGACTATACGTCCCCCTCCTCCACCTCCTCCTCCTCCCTCCCCCTCCTCCTCCTCCTCCTCCTCCTCCTGCTGGTCCTCCACGTCATGAGCACGTGCCGTGCACAGTGGAACCCATTCCAATCAACACCTTGCTTGCCACCATGGTACCCTGGGTTTCTTGGGTGTTGATGGTTCTGCTATGGATGGCGTGGCGTTCCCACGCCAACAGTCGATGGACCTTCGGGGGTTCCAGGGTCGGGTCTCTTGTGGAAAGGTTTCTTTTGGTCGAGCTCCTACTGCACCCTTCACCCCTCCTCCCCTCCACTTGGTTCGATCTCACGGGCCAGTCATCAACTCGAATTTCGTTCTCGGAGACGCCCCTGTGTTTTCTCAAGCAGCGCCCAGCCACGGCGATCAGAGGCCACCTTTCTCTACCCTCTCCCTCCCTCCTCCATCCCCGTTCCCTCTTTCATGCCCTCTCTCCCTCTGTCCCTCCTCCCTCCCCTCCCTCCCTACCTCTCTCCCCTCCCTTTACCGCAACCGCTGGTCGCGACCGTTCCTTTACAATTACACAATATGGATACTACTCTCTTTCTCTCTCCCCTGATGACGTCCAGGAAATGTTCGGCCCATGATTCCTGGGACACGGGTTTTTGCTGGGGTCTTTTGCACATTGTTGCTCTCGTTGAAGCGTTGGCCTTATGTTCGGGCTACCGCTCGTTCCGAATCGTGCTCCCGTTGCAGCGCTGTCCACATTTCCGCGCTTCCGCTCGTTCCGAATCGTGCTCCCGCTGCAGCGTTGGCGTCATCATTTCCAGCGCCGTGCCACGGCATGGTGTTCGGTCTCCCCAAAATCTAGAAACTGCCCCCCCCCCAAAAAAAACATAGGAAGTGATTACACATTCGGTGCCGATTCGTTGATTTTTGGGGCCGCAGAAGCCCCCCCACTTTGGGGCGTCGCGACGCCATACTATGTCAGTCTTCGTGTCCTCCGAATCGTGCTCCCGTTGCAGCGCTGGCCACATTTCCGCGTTTCCGCTCGTTCCAAATCGTGTTCCCGCTGCAGCGCTGACGTCATTATTTCCAGCGCCATGCCACGGCACGGTTTTCGGTTCTTCCAAATAGGCCCCAAAATCTAGAAATTGCCGACCGAAAGAAACCATCGGAAATGATTGCACATTCGGTGTCGATTCGTTGATTTTTTGGGGCGCTATGCTATGTCGCCACGCCATGCTATGTCATGCTACGCGTTGACCTTCAACACCATGCTATGCCATGAAAGGCTATGCCATGCTACGACATCTGACTGTGCAAATAGAGAGGATATCTATGTCATGTTAAGGGATGGGAGGGAGGGGTAGGACGTCAGATAGACGCGAGCGCACCTAGCTTGCCCCTCTCCCTCCCTCCTCTCCCTCCCTTCCCTCCCTTCTCCTTCCTTCCCCCCTCCCTCCACCCCTATCCCTCCCCCCATCCTTGCTTAGCGATGATTGCCGGGCTGAGCGGGCGAGCGCTGGCGCGACAGGCTGAAGCGCCGCAGGAGGCGGAGAGGAGGGGATGGCCGGCGGATGGAGGGCAGAATTCTAACCCTCAGCAGCTGCGGAGCAGCATCCAAGCTGCGCGCCCATGTCAGCTTAGGCCTTCGGCTTGATTGCGCCTTTCCTTGGGAAGTCAATCGTTACCGATGCGGCTTCGCTCCGGACCTCTCCCGGGTTGCGTTGTGACCAGAATTTCGAGGCGAATCCAGCGGTGGCGACGAGGGCCTCCCAGGAAGCCCCAAAATGGGAAAACGAGGCAGGGGTAGTGTGGCGACGAGACCTATATAGACCCACTGCTCCCTGTCCAGGCCCATCCATGCCCTCCTGGCAAGGCCAGGAGGGCGTGGCGTACACACCGTTGCCAGGTTCAGGACGGCCTTGGCCAGGGAGCAGTGGATATGTATGGATCTCGTCGCCCTGGGTCTCGGGATGGGTGCCTTTTTCCTCCAATCTCCTTCCCCCCTTCCCCGCTCCCCCTCCCCCTGGCGGGGCGGGGGGGAGCTTGCCGCAGGAGGCGCCCGAGGGCCGCGCGATGCGGGGGCTGGTCCCGAGCTCGCTCCAGGCGCCGCCCCGCCCCCCCCCCCCCCCTTGCGACGGCCGCCAGCGGGGGTAGGCCCCCACTGGGGGGTTTCGCAGCTTCGAGGATCGAGGGTCGAGCCTGGATCCTCCTCCTCCCCTGCCTCCTGCCCCCCCCTCGCCCGTAGACATTTTGGCTCAAGGCTAAGCGTTGTGAAGGGCGATAGACGCACGAGAATCAGCGATGAGTTCTGGCTGCGTATCCGCTGCCAAGGTAAGAGTGGTTCTGGAGCGCAGGGCCCCACGGTAGCGACACGGTTCTCCACACCATCCCCAGCCCCAGGCCCGCCCGCCGCAGCAGTGTTGCGGCACCGCTTCTCATCGTCGCTACCTGGTGCGCTCCCAAGCAGGGTGCAAGGGCTGGGAGTGGGCCAGCGCCAAAGCCTGCTCCCGCTGTGGCACAGAGAATGTAACGACGCGCTGGGGGCTCTCAAGAACGCAAAGTTGGAGGCTCTCCGCGGCCAGAGCCTGGACTAACAGACTTAATCGTTCAGTGGGCAGATCACTACCATCAAAGCGAAGCTCGACGACTTCGAAGCCGACCTCCAGGGCACCGCAGCTCAGATCGCCACCTTGGCTGCCTCGTACCAGCGCCGCACGAAGGAGGTTGCAGACGCCAAGGAGGAACTGCAGATGCTGGAGACCCAGCGTGCCCTTGCAGCATCTGCAGCAGCGCAGGAGGCCACAGCCCAGAGCGACACTTCCAACCTGGTATACGCGGCGCTGCAGGCCAAGACCCCCTCTGGCGGAGTGGTCCCTCATCAGCTCCAGCAAAAAGTGCAGTCCCAGGCAGATACCTGTGACGAGCTCCAGCAGCAGCATGAGCAGGCCATGGCAACGCAGGCAGCGACACTCTCAGCCCCAGCAGCGGCCGTCACGCCTAGGCAGCAGCTGCAACCGCTGTCGGCGAAGGCAGCCCCGCTCCAAGCACCGCCGCTGTTCGCAGCAGAAGCGTCGCCCCAGCCAGAGACCCCGCAGCACATCCCAGCCAGCCCAGATTCGGAGGAGGAGGACGAAGCGATGGCTGTGGTGGGTTTCGGCTGAAACGCGCTTTCGGAAGTGGCACAGTTCATGGAGGAGAACGCCGACACCGAAACCGCTGAGAAAATCAAAGAGGCCGTCGCCACAGCAGGTGGCGCGAACCAGGCCGCCCAGTCCAGCCGTTGACCTGAAGATGGTAACTTTCAGTGGGAGCTGCTGGAACACCTTCGAGCATTTCCTACAGTCAGACTTGGCCCACTACGTGACGGTGATGTGTGTTCAAGAGCACAGACTCACCGATGGGGGGGGGCCTTATTGCTCAGAAGATTCAGTGGTGCCAGCGACGGGGCTGGCTTGCTCATATCCCAAAAGCAGCAGTGAACGATAACGCCGAGCGCACCAACGGGTTTGCCATCGCCATCAGAGGCCAGCTCGACTTCGGGATCGAGCCCATGTTTTCCCCTGCCTCGGCCGACCCCAGTCGCCTGACGGGCATCCGCCTAGAGGCGCCAGGTCTCCCCGAGGTGGGCATTTTGCGCGCGCGCTTCAAATCGTCAGAAGGTCCAGGTGGGACGAAACTAGGCCTGTTAGCAGACGTTGTAGTTCAGCAGGAGCGCAGCAAGCTCCTTATCATCTTTGCATGGGGGCTTCAACATGCCCCCCCCCCCAAGAAGATCGAAAGCACAGGCTTCCCCCACAGGGCATCGCTCCGTTTGGTTGCCCCAGAGGCCCCCGCGCGCGCCGAAAGCCCGGATCGCAAAGCGTCCTGGATTATTTCCTGATCAGCGAAACCCTTGGGGAGTAGATCGACGAGGTCCAAGCGTGGGCCAGCTATCCTTTGTCGCTGCGCAGGCCAGTCTGCCTAGACGTTCAAGGTGGCAGCGATATCCTGGCTTCGGCGCTGAACGAAGCCGCAGAGGTTACCTTCGGCAGCGCCGATCGGGCCCCAGTCGCGCCAGGCCGCGCTTCTGTGCGCGGACTCCCTGCTTGTCGATGCCGTCGAGCCTCTCCGAAAGCAGCAGCAGTCGATCCTCGATTTTGGTCATTTCGCCGTCGTCCGCGACCTCGAACAGCCGATCCGCAGCATCGCCGGAACCCCGCTTCGGCGCTCGTCGGACACTCGATCGAGCCCCCCCGATACCAAGTGGGTCAAAGCTAGGCAAAAATACATCGGACCAGGACCTGTTGGAGATCCCAGCAGGGCCAGCACAGATGGCTTCGAAACCGCCCCGTCGACATTAATTTCCCCGCCGGCAAGCAGGACATGTCGCAGGCGACGCATCTGATCATGGGTCTGCAGGACCCACCGGCAGGGTTTCACATTGTCCTGAGCCTGAAGGGCAGCCTTGCCGCAGCCATCAGCCTTTGCGGCCTGTTGCAGGCAGGCGCTGCAGCAGGGGCCCCATCCGCGGGCGCAGCCGACCAGGCCATAGGCACCGCCCCCCAGGATCTGGTCAAGACATCGAGTACGAGCGCAAGAAGAGCTTCTCAGAGGCGCACAAATCCTGGGCTTCGCGGGTTCAAACATCTCACCAAGGAAGTATCGGCTGGGCCCGAATATGGATTAGCAACCTTGACGCATGGTGGCCGGCCGCCACCTATCAGTGGCATGCGGTCGGTCGTCCCAGCAGCATTCTTGGAGGTGAAGCAAGCGAATATTTCGGACACGACCTCGAAATCTCCCTACCTTCTCCGGTTCCAAGGGACATCGACGATGGGACTGCTCTGGGGCCCATGCCGGGCCAGAATCCAGTGCGCCGCCAAAAGCTTCGCCGCGAGCAGGGCTTCCACGTGGGACGAAGTCCACAATGGGCGTCTCGTCCTGATCGCAGAGCAGCAGGCGGACCTGATCGCACAGCTGCTCCTGATGATTGGAAGACTCGGTTTCATGCCCTCTCAGATACAGGCCGTAATCTCTGTGCTTATCACGAAACGCAAGCAGTAATGCCCATCAGCCACAAAACCAGCGATGCGCCCAATAGGGATGATGTCAGGCCTGGATCGAGCGCGGGCTAGAGTTCGCCAGTCAGCCGCGCGACAATGGGAGCGACAGCGCAGGGGGCCATTGCCAGCCCATCAATCTGGTCACCCCGTAGTCGAATTCGTTGTCAAGCAAAGTTGAGACTGCGAATGCTATAGCAAGCGTAATGAGCAATTGTTGTCTGGCATGGCCCTCCACGACCTCAGCAAATTGCATGGGCATATTAACCGCCACAAGCTTGCAGCCAGAACGTTATATAATGGTTTCCCCTACGCTACTAAGGAGCATCCTCAGCATCTACGCTAGCCCCAGGTTCGTCGGCCTCCAGGACCTAGTCGTCCCTGTCGGTAACATTGTACATGGGATAGCGGCAGGATGCGGGTTTGCTAGGTACCTCACACAAATGTATACCACAGATCCCCTGGGCTCCTGGACCCAGCAGCCCCAGTTTAGACCACCACATGTTCGTGGACGACCTCCTCATTAAGTCGCAGGTGGTCCACGTGAATAATGCCATCCAGAGGCTTACACCGAGGTCGAGAAGCCATATCCAGTGCATCGAGCGGGATCTAGGCAGCTCGGTCGCCCCCGCCCAGACCTAGATGCTAGCCTCCTGCGCAGCGCTGCGACAGGGCCTCACGCGCGCAGAATAGGTTTGCTTTGCCCGGTCGTCGTACTAGTGGGCCTACTTCGTCCTACTAGTACGACCGCTGGGCGTACTAGTAGCCGTACGTAGCCGTATTCGTACGATCGGCCGTGCACGCCGCAGGCGTACTAGTAGCCGGACGTAGCCGGACTCGTACGCTCGGCCGTGCACGCCGCAGTCGTACTAGTAGCCGTACGTAGCCGTACTCGCACGCTCGGCCGTGTACGCCGCAGTCGTACTAGTAGCCGTACGTAGCCGTACTCGTACGACCGGCCGTGCACGCCGCAGTCGTACTAGTAGCCGTACGTAGCCGTACTCGTACGACCGGCCGTGCACGCCGCAGGCGTATTAGTAGCCGTATGTAGCCGTACTCGTACGCTCGGCCGTGCACGCCGCAGGCGTACTAGTAGCCGTACGTAGCCGTACTCGTACGCTCGGCCGTGCACGCCGCAGTCGTACTAGTAGCTGTACGTAGCCGTACTCGTACGCTCGGCCGTGCACGTCGCAGTCGTACTAGTAGCCGTACGTAGCCGTACTCGTACGCTCGGCCGTGCACGCCGCAGTCGTACTAGTAGCCGTACGTAGCCGTACTCGTACGACCGGCCGTGCACGCCGCAGGCGTACTAGTAGCCGTATGTAGCCGTACTCGTACGCTCGGCCGTGCACGCCGCAGGCGTACTAGTAGCCGTATGTAGCCGTATTCATACGCTCGGCCGTGCACGCCGCAGGCGTACTAGTAGCCGTATGTAGCCGTACTCGTACGCTCGGCCGTGCACGCCGCAGTCGTACTAGGAGCCGTACGTACCCGTACTCGTGCGCCCCACCCCGCACCCCGCCGTCGTACTAGTAGGCCTGCGTAGCTGCACTAGTACGACCGTCCCTGCACTCCGCCGTCGTACTAGTAGGCCTACGTAGCCGTACTAGTACGCCCGCTCCGGTCGTACTAGTACGCGTACGTGGCCCTACTCGTACGCTCGGCCAGGCACATCGCAGTCGTAATCGTCGCCGTATGTAGCCGTACTCGTACGCCCGACCTGGCACGCCGCCGTCGTATTAATACGCGTACGTAGCTGTACTCGTACGGCCGCCTTGCACTCTGCTGCCGTGCTAGTAGGCCTACGCCGCCGAAGTCGCACGCCCGCTCCAGTCGTACTCGTACCGGTACGCAGCCGAGTGCGACGACGATGATGATGATGATGATGATGATGATGATGATGATGATGATGATGGACCTAATAATGATGATGGTAGTTGTGGTGATGGTGATGAGTCCTGGGGGCCACATGGCAAAACGTACTCCGCCTAGCTCGCCTTCCATTCGCCCTCCTCTCTACCTCCTCCGTTCCTTTCCTCCCCTGCCTCGTTCCTCCTTCGTTCTCCTCCCTTTCTTTCACCGTCTTCTCTCCCCCCCTGTCTGATTCATAAATCAAAGATGCCTACGGCGAACCACCATCGCCCCCCGCCTTTCAGAAACGCTACTCCTACAAAAAATCTGAGCAGAAGTTGACAGAGGTATGGGACTCTGTGCTCCTCCAGGCGTTGTAAAAACCCGTCGGGCACCTCCTGGGGAAATCTTCGGGCGATCTTTGGGGCCTCTTGGGCCGTCTTCGGGCTCCGGTCAGCCGGAAAGGTGGAAACGCAGCAATCAGTGAAAAACTCAAAGACAAGCAATATGGCCTCTGAGGGCCTGCTTGGGAGTGCTCATGGAGGCCTGTTGGGCCGTCTGGGAGAGATCTTGTGGCATCTCGGAGCCCTCTTTCACAATCTTGGGGGCCTCTTGGGGGCCTCTTGGCCTTTCTTGGGCCTCTCTGGAGGGCCCCGAGGGCGACGCCCAGGAGGAAAAGCATCTCTGACCCGCTCTTGCCGGGGCCTTCCCGGGGTATTTTTCGTCCGGGCATCCCCAGTGGCCGCCCTTCGCAGGCGAAGTAGCTAAACGGTCAAGCAGTCACCGGAGATCTTAGCGCGCCTGTGGCCCGTTGGGCCGGCGAAGTGTTTGCCAGCGTTTTTCAGCTAAACATGTTGGTCGTGCGCTGCGGAATGGCCTTGAGGGCGGACCTCTTTGGCGGCGTGCTCGGGGATTCTCATTGGAGGCTGCTCTCGTTGGCGATTACCCCCTGCGTCTTCAAAGAACTAGAGACGAGCTGGACGTTCTGACTGAGATTGCGATTTCTATGTCATTGGGTACCTATCTACCATGAGCCGTTCGGCGCTCCACACAGGCTGACGGGGAGCGTTTTCGGAGAAGTCGTACATGAATTATTCAAGAAAACAGGATACCGTGCCGTGTCGCACGGGGCATCGGCTCGGCGGATGACGGGGAGCGCATTTCAATTCGAAAAATTCAGCGATGGACGTCGCACTCCAGCCCTGGAGGGAGACCGTACCGGCCTTTCGCCTGTCCGCCGCCGTGTGTGGGTTGGGGGCGAGAGGCCACTCACTCGGCTGATGGTGTCTCGTGGGAGGGCCCTCGGAAACGTCTCGGAGGGAACTTGGGGCCTCCTGTCAGCGTCCTGGGGACTTCTTGGGGGCCTCTTGGGGCCCTTTGGGTGCCTCTTGGGGAGCTGTGGGGGGCTGTTGGGGGTTTCCTGGAGCCTCTGGCGGTCTCCAAGGGGCGTCTTGGGGCCGAAAACTCGAAATGAAGGGGATTCGGAGGAACTCCGAAGGGAACTCAGAAGAGAGGGGACTCGTGAGGGGACTCCGGAGGGGAATCGGAAGAGAGGTTAGAAGAGGAGAGGAGGGAGGGAGGAGCAGGAGGAATACATGGAAGCACCGCTCAAGGCGCTGGTGAATGCCCGGAGTCACTGTGGCTCCAGGCTACTCAAACCAGCACGGGCGAGGGCTGCTTGCCTGGCAATTGTCGGGAATCTCCGGAGTCATGGTGGGCGCCTGCAAACATGGTGTTGTTGGGGCAAGGACGGCGGCGCCTCGCAGACAGCGGTCCGATTTTGCATGTTATGCCAAACGCTGCTGGGTGGCGCGTTGCCCGCGGAGGGCCAAGCACGCGGTCCTTTCGTGAGGCTGATGCGGGCCCTCCCACACCGCGCGCAGGACCGGGGGCATGGGTGGCCCCTTGTGCCGACCCAGAACGAGAGCCGAAGCTGTGACGACGACGACGACCACGACCACGACCACGACCACGACCACGACCACGACCACGACCACGACGACGACGACGGCGGCGGCGGCGGCGGCGGCGGCGACGGCGGCGGCGGCGGCGGCGGCGGCGGCGACGACGACGACGACGAGGACGACGACGACGACCACAACGCCGACCACGACGAGGCCGACGGAGACGACGACGACGACGATGAGGGACGAAGGACGCGGGGCGAAGGACGAAGGACGAACGACCGACGACGAGCGACGACCGACGACCGACGACTAACGACCGACGAACGACGACTGACAGCCGCCGCCGATGACGACGACGACGACGATGACGAGGAGATGTGGTTCGCTCGAGCGGGTCCAGAGATGGCCGCCGCGGCGCGCGTCGCCGCGTGCCTGGCGGACACGAAGGAGAGGGGGCCCCGGGAGGAGAAGAAGGAGAAGGAAGACCGGCAGGGCAACAGCGAGAGCAAGGATGGGAATGAACAGAGGTCGCTGGGCGGCAAGCGCGCGGCGAAAAAGGTGCCGAAGGAGGCGCCAGAGGGCCCGAGTGAACAAGAGAGAGGCGGCGCTGGCTGGTGGGCTTGGCGGGCCAACGACTGGTGGTCCAAAGGGCCCGCGCAGGACAACAGGGTGCGCCGGCGCAGCAAGGGCGGGAGCTGGGGCGGGACAGACAGAAACGCGCCGGACAACCGGGGCGCGGGGAAGCGGGCGCCAGAGGACGAGCCGTGGGAGAACAAGGGCAAGGAGTGGCGCGGTAGCACCTGGTCGCGCGGCGGCGGTCGGGCCTCGCGGTCGGGCGCGTGGCAGTCGAGCGCGTCGCGGTCGAGCCCGTCGCGGTCGAGGGCCGACTGGGGCCAGGCGTCGGCGGGCGGCGCCCCGGGGAGGAAGGTGCTTGAGCGCGCTTTTCAGAATGCGCCGGGCACGGCGACGGGCGGAGGCAGAAGGGACAGAGCGGGGCCAGAACGCCCGTGATCGGCCCCCTCGCCCTCTTTCCCAGGGCGACGTTAAGTTGTTTCCTCGTCGGGGGCCTTGGGGGATCCCCCATAAGCACGTGCGTCTCGCCACCGCTTGGGCGATCCAGATCCAGCAAAATGACGAGGAGACTGGGGGCTATCAGGAGGGCAGGAGGAGTCGCTGAGAAGATCTCAAACGCATGCATCTTCGCGGCGATATCGCTCGGTCACGAAGTCACAGCGACGCGCAGCTGACAGTCGCCCGACAGCGGCATTTGAAGCTAGCAGGGCCCAAATGCGCCGCCAGAAGCAGACCCTCAGCTTGATCTTGGCGACCCAACTCGACATGTGGCCTTGGGCCCTGCTCTGGCCCGGCATTCAGTAGCGCGCTCACCTTGGTCCGGGCCCGCGGAGAGGCTCTCAGGGGCCATGCCCCCCCCCGCTGGGGCAGCGGGCGCGGGCCGCTCGGTGCCGCGAGGTTTTCCTTGCAACGCGTCGGATGGAAGCTGGCCTCCCCGCTGGTCTTTCAGAGTAGAGGAGGCTCTGGATCCCCTCTAACCTGTTTTCCCCCCCGGAATTCCGCGCAATTTTCTTCGTCGGGGCGGGGGGGGGGCAGCTGGTTGAAACCGCGGCCTCAAAGCTCGGTCACCCTGGGCCTACTCTCGACCCCAGAGTCGCCTCCAATGTCTTAGCTGGCCCGGCCCCGCGCAAGCAAGCGAGTGGCAGTTGGGCGATTTCTCTCGCGCGAGGCTGTTGGGCGGAGGCCAGACCCACAGGCGCCGGATGCACCATGGGATGCGCTTGCGAGTGCGGGGCCCCCTCGGACTCCATCAGACGCCGTCTGTTCACCTGCCCCCCCGGCCCACGCGGAGAGAGCGCAAGCTTTTTTCTTCTGAAGAGTTGGAGTTGATTGTCAATCGCGACAGCGAACCATTCAGCCAGCTCGGACATCAACGGGCGCCAGATTTCGACATCGGAGCTCCCGAAGGTCTAGGGTTAAGCCGCTGCGTTTTTCGGGCGCAGAGACCCCGCTTGTACCCGAGAGAAGCTTTCTGAGGGACATGCGCGCGTGAATGGCAGCAGCGACCCGCCCCGACGCCCATCTCCACGCGCCGCGGACTGGAAGGTTGCATCCATGAGAGATGGAATGGAGAAGCCCATGCCATCCTCTCAGGCGAAGTAGGGCCAATTTATCCCCGAGGCTCAGGGGTGGCGGAGATGCCGGCAACAGTCCCAGCCTGTTTCACATCGCCACTAGCACAGAGTGCCACGTGGACTACCGAGGTGCAATTCAGTTGCATCGCCGCCTCAGGGTACCCCAGGAAGAACGTGCACGCAAGTTTCAAGGTTTTGATAGGCAAAGCTGCATTGCCGCCTGGGCGTTGTCTCATCATAGTCAAAGCCCATCAGAACCTGAGCCAGGAGCTTGGTGATCAGGAAGATTTCAACCGTGCCAAAGGTAACGGCGCGGCAGACAAAGCGGGCAAGAGAGCCGCCATGAAGTTTTGCAGGCCTTCAGAGGCTGAGTGGGAGCTGCCAGGTGCGACGAAAGTCTTCTGTGCAGTTTCCTGTTCTCTGTCGCGAGGATTTTACCCGAGTGGCCTGCTCTGCCCCCGCGCCCAGGGAAGGAATTTCTGGGTAAGCCGCAGAGTGGGAACCCACCGATGTGAGCTGCCTCCGCCGCCTGCGCCTGGGAGCCTGGGACCGCCCCCCCCTCCTCCGAGGCATCATCTTTCTCCCCCCGCCTGCCCCTGTGGAAGCTGGAGAAACCCATCGTTGTGAGTTGATCCATGGCCGTCACTTTTGTACACTGTGCCGTTCTGCAGCTAAGAACGACGCCCGGTATCACATCATACGACTTGAGTGATGCCTTGGATATTATGCTGGCCTGGCCTCTCTTGCGCAAAACCCAGGGGGCTGTCGTCGTATTAGTTTCGAGTGCCTGCTCAATTCGAGCACGGTCATCGTGTGTTTCGATTGTGGCCCGTACTCCGAAACGGGGACCCGGGGCCTGCTGTCCCGCGAGTGTTTTCGAGCGCCACAGTCAAACAATTCCATCGCGCAGCTGGCCCGCGCGCACAAGCTGGCCCACCCGAGGATCGGTTTCCGAGCCTGCCAAGTGTTTCGCCCGCCAGTGCCTTTCGAATTGCTATACCGCCAAGCGTTGGCGGCCGCCGCTGCTCCCAGCACGTCGCCAGAGGAGTAAAGACCCCCAGATGGTCGAGCGGGTTTCAGACTGGGCAAGCACTGCTGTATAGGCGCGGGTGCGTAGTGAACTCGGGATCTCCCAGCCGTGCGATGGCCCCTCCTCCCTCTCCTCCTGCTCCTCCTTTTCCCCCTCCCCCTCCTCCTCCTCCTCCTCCTCCTCCTCCTCCTCCTCCTCCTCTTCCCCCTGGCATCATCGCGCCATGAAGCAAGAAACTCTTGACGCTTCGCGTCTCCCCACAAGCCCAACCATAATTGATTGCCAGCGTCTTGAGGCCTCTTGGAGGCTATCTTGAGCCATGCTCGGCTAGAGGCTGTCGGAGGCTACCTTGAGCCATGCTCGGCTATCTTGGGCCATCTTGAGACTGTCTTGAGGCCTCTTGGAGGGCTGTCGGAGGCTATATTGAGCCATGCTTGGCTATGTTAGGCCATGTTGAAGGCCATCTCGGGTTATCTGGGGCCTTCTTGGAGCCATCTTGGGCCAACAAGGACGGCCTGGAGCGCCTTTGGGAGAGGCTGGGAGGCCTCTTGGGGCCATCTCGGGCCCCATGGCTCAAAAAGAGGGGGCGCCTCAACTCGGATTCCCCCCTATCGGAGGCTCTCAAACGGCGTCCTGGGGCCGTCTTGGAGCGCTCTTGGACGCCTCTTGGGCGATTTTGGGGCCGTCTTCGGTCTTCTTGGGCCCTTCTTGGGGCCCTTTCGGGCCATCATGGTGCCATTTTGAGGCTTCCAAAACCCATCGGAAGCGAACAGGCGAGAATGCCAAAAACATTAATTTCCCCTGGACATGTGAAGGGTTTTGGCATCTTGGAGGGCGCCGTGGAGGGCTCGAAGGGCACTTTGATCCGTCTTGGAGCTGTCTTGGGGCCTTCTGGGGGTATGTCGGAGGCTATCTTGACCCATCTTGAACTAACCTTGGCCAGCTTGGAGGCCATCTTGCGACTTTGAACGCCTCTTGGAGCAATATTGGGCCATCTTGGACGCTCTAGCGCCTCGCGGCGCGCCCCGTGCAGGCCCAGGGGAGGGGGTAAGGGGAGGGGTTTAAGTTTCACTGGAAGAGAGAAGAAAAAAAACGCGCTATACCACCTAAACCTAGAGGGTTGGTGGGACTCGCGGCGGGAGGTGCTCGTCCGCGTTGGTCGAGGGTCGAGGATCGGACCCCCGCCCACATGCTTTTTGACAGTAGCATCTACCCGATCGACCTGAGATTAACATGGCGAGCGGGAATCAGATCAAAGATGGGGGCAACAAATATTAGAGCTCTAACGAATTTTCAAATTCCGAGAGATCGAATTTAAACCGAGCAAATGTATGCAAAACTTACATTTTGTTTCAAACGTTGTCGAGGTGCTGGCGAATCTGGCTGCCGTGAGTTATGTCGCTGGGGGGCTTTGGCAGGGGCGTCCAAGAAGGGGGCCAGTCAGCACTAAATGAGCCAGGATGTCGTCGATTACATTGGTTCATGGACGTTTTCTTTCCTCAGCGTGCTTCACAGTAGCTGCGGGTCGTCGAGGGTTTCCTGGGGGTGCCCGAATCGTGCCGAGCGGCGGCCCGAGGCCCGATCTGTGACCCGGATCGTCAACAGGCGATGAAGGAGGCATATGTGTATGCCTGCGCGTGACTGCCTTTCCTCTGCCACTGTTCTGTGCCGCCTGGCGCCCTGTTCCAGCCAAGCCCATCCATGCGCCGTCCAGCTTCCGCTCTTGTGCCCGCGGCGCGGCGCCTGCAGCTGTGGCTGGTCCGTCCTGGTCTTCCCCTTCTCCTCGCACGCGCCTCGCAGGCTCGCGGATCTCCGGCGCATTGGCTCATCCCTGGTTTGTGCTCGGTGCGCCGGGTTGAGCTACGCTTCGCTTTCTCTTCACCCCATGCTGCAGCTCCTGGCTGCCCCTCCAGCTTCAGCTCAACGCAGATCAGTTCAGCCTGTGCCGGCGCTGCTCCCCCACCCGGCGCTCCCCCCGCCGCAGCCGGCAGCTCTGAGTGGTCCGGCTTCCTCTCTTCCCGTCTTGCTGGGATTCCTCCTCCTTCCGTGCATTGCGGCCCTATTTTGCATAAAACGAGTCCCCTGTGACCTGTCCGCCAGAGCAATCGCCCTCTGCGCAGCCGCCGAAGCAAAAAGTGTGTGCGTGTACCTGTTCGCGTGCGCGTGCACGTGCGTGTGCGTTGCGTGTGCGTGTGCGTGTGCGTGTGCGTGTGCGTGTGCGTGTGTGTGTGTGTGTGTGTGCCTGTGTGTGCGCGTGTGTGTGTTGTGTGTGTGTGTGCGTTTGTTTGCGTGGGTGTGTGCGTGTGTGCGTGTGTGCGTGAGTGCGTGCGTGTGCGTGCGCCTGTGCCTGTGCCTGTGCCTGTGATTGTTCCTGTGTATATGTGCGTGTGCGTGTGCGTGTGTGTGTGTGCGCGTGTGTGTGTGTGCGCGTGTGCGCGTGTGTGTGTGGATATGGCGGCCGTGGCCATGGAACATCCCAGGTGTCGTGGCCCGTTTTCTGATTTTCATATGCATCTTCTGGCCCGCCCCCATCGTCCACACACGCCTCGGACCATGGTGCGCTGGCCACCTTCGTTTACGCAAGTAGATGTGGGCAACATTGCTTGCGCGGGGAGGGAGAGGGGGCGTCCCCAGTGAGCCCGGTAAGGAAAGCTGGAGATCACGCGAGTCGAAAGTCATTTGCACGCTGCGTCGGCCCGCGCAGGTCGATTAAACGGCAAGATGAGATGCAGAGGAGAGAGACCCCGGGTACAATGCAACCAGACTTTCCAGGACCTAGAGAACACTTCCTTACTTCTCCTCCCACTCCTCCTCCTCCTCCTCCTCCTCCTCCTCCTCCTCCTCCTCCTCCTCCTCCTCCTCCTCCTCCTCCTGCCATCATCGCGCCATGAAGCAAGGAAATCACGGCGGGAGGTTTTCGGCCGTGTTTGGTCCTTGGGGTCCCTTGAAGGGCTTGAGGGCCGTGAAACGACGGCTGGGGATGAACATCTGGTGCCCCGAAAGAGTCACGGCGTCAGAGCATTGGGGGGGGGCATCGACGCGTTTCCACCACCGATCCAAGAATTCAGCGCGGACCTCCGAATGGTATATGTTCAAGGTTTTGTTTGCCTTGTTCGGGAAGAGGTGGGTTCTTGCAGGGGGAAGGAGGCGGGTATGTGTTTGAGATTGTTTTTCTATTAGCGGGGTAGGCTGGGTTCTTCCGTTGTCCTCGGCCGGATCAGCCTATGAGTAAGGCCGAGAGTGGCAACAGGGCCCACAGGGTCATCTCATGGAGGATTGTGGTTTGGACTCCGTGTTGGGACTCCTACCCATACTCACCAACCCTCACGCTCCGAATCCGGTTTTTTGTTATTCCTGTCCTCCTCTCATCTTCATTTTCCCTCCTCTTCTTCCCCCCTCCATCCTCCTGAATTGAATGCATTCTCCTCTCCGCGCCCTCCCCCAGCGATTGCCGCTATCCAGGAGCGACAGGGGGGCAGTCTGGGCTGACGAACAGTGATCCTCTGGGAAAAGGGAAGTGATTCCCCTGGAAATCTGATCGCTAATGGCCCCGTGGCGAGAGGGATGGTTTTCTGGTTGGGACCCAAATTTCTAATCCCGAGCCCCAAATCCCAAACGCACACAAAGCCACAAACACCAGACACCAAACTCCATACCACATCCTCGAATCATCAAGCCTCAAACATCAAGTCCCAGATCCCTTACACCGGACGCCCACCACAAATCATTAAACGCTTAATACCAAACACCAAATCCCAAGCTCCAATTCTTGAACACAGTTTCATCCCACAAGTTTCAAACACAACACACCAAACGCAACAAACCCCGACCCCCAAGCCCCCAAATACCAAACTTTCGGACCCGAAGCACGAAGAACCAACCAAGGACCCTACCACGGACGCTACGCGTATTATTATTACTACTACTACTACTACTATGACTCTCCAGTGCTGCTACTACTACGACCTACTACTACTACGACCTACTACTACTACTACTACTACTACAACTACTACGACCTACTACTACTACTACTACTAATACTACTACTACTACGACTACTACGACTATTACTAGTACTAGTTTTATTCCTACTACTACTACTACTCTTACTACTACTTCCACTACTACTACTACTACTACTACTACTACTACTTACTACTTACTACTTACTACTACTACTACTACTACGACTACTACTACTCTTACTACTACAACAACAGCTACTACCACTACTACTACTGCTACTGCTACTAGTGCCACCATTTACTACTACTACTACTACTACCATCGCCACCGCCGCTGTTATGAGTATCAGTCGTGTTACTAGTAGGAGTCGTCGTAGTAGTACCACTTCTACGACTACGACTACTACTACTACTACCACTACTACTACGACTTCTACGGCTACTACTACTACTTTTACTATTACTACGACGACTACTACTACTACTACTACTACTACTACTACTACTGCCTACTACTACGCCTACTACTACTATTTGTTACCAATACGTTGACTATTACGCTGGCTGCTCGTGGGATTGCACTACTACTGCTACTTCTTCTACTACTACTACTACTACTACTACTGGTACTACTACTCTTACTAGTCATAACAGTAGTATGTTTAATATCGCTACTACCACTACTGCGATTACTACTATTACGGCTACTACCACTATTGCTACTATTAGTACGCCTGCTACTACAACTGATCCTACGACGACTACTACTACGAGTACGTTTCTACTACTACGGGTGCGACTACTACTACGTCTATGACTACTACTACTCGTACTACTACTACTCGTACTACTGCTACTACGACTGCGTCTACTATTATTTCTACTACTACTACTACTGCTACTACTGCTACGACTGTTACTACTACGCTTATTATCACTGCTACTACTACGGCTACCACTCCCACTACT
Source organism: Prorocentrum cordatum (assembly GCA_963575745.1). NCBI lineage: Eukaryota > Dinophyceae > Prorocentrales > Prorocentraceae > Prorocentrum > Prorocentrum cordatum. The sequence continues at coordinate 76,048 of CAUYUJ010005191.1, forward strand.
TCTATTACTATTGCGACTCGTACTGCTACTACTAGAATTCGTATTGCTACTACTACTGCTACGACTACTACTACTGTGCTACCACTACTACTACGACCACTACTACTTGTAGTACTACTACCACGATTTCTACCTCTACTACTACTACTACTACTACTACTACTACTACTACTTCTACTTCTACTTCTACTACTACTGCTACTACTACTACTACTACTACTACTATTTCTACTACTACTAATGCTACTGCTATTTGGCCGCTACCCATAACACTACGACAGTTACTACGGCTAGTCGGATGCCTAATGCCACGTGCATTGCCCGCACACATGCGACTCACATTACCATTCACAGTTTAAAGTAGTATGATTGTTAACCCGTCTACTACATAGAATCGACACACAGCCAGTAGTTTTACCACCACTAGGGTTGCTGTTTCCAGAACCAACGTTCCGTTCGTGATCACAACTACCACCATCACGGTATTGATGTTAGTGTGGTTGTTTCTGCTAATGGTATTCCCACGTTTATTGCATCTTGGGCGCGTTGCTAATACCATCGCCAGCTGTAGAAGTGTATCAACGACTTTTCTCATGGTAAGTACCATTATAGCGGTTCCACCAGTATTATAGATGTTAGTTCTCCCACGACTCCGACTTACCACCACCATCGCGCCCATTGGTTTCGTTATTAGTTTCAGTGCGATTGTTGCTACTAGTACGGCCATAATTCTTGATTCAACAATGTTCCATGCACGAGCTGCTACTACGGCGACGGCTAGACCGACTAGTAGTTCTTCCAGTGCGTGCCTTTTTGATAACACTATTATTACGAGTGCCACGACATCCGCTAGTACCATTGATGGTACTACTACCCCATGGTGGTACGACGACTGATGCTGTTACCACGACAACTACCACCGACCTCCCTACTGTTACTACGGAGCGTGTTTAATGGCGAGCTGACCATGTTGCGGCGACTTACGGCCACCACGAAATTCGGTTGCCGTGTGACCCATGCAATTACCAGTTGCATTGCGATTGCTAATTTGGTTGCGTGCTTCACGAGTGTTGTTCTAAGCATGGATGGTACAGGCGAACTTTATTGTTTGATGCATGTTCAGGGTGTTATGTTCGAACTGTTCCATGTTTGACCATATTGGGACCGCTTGGGCTGGAATCAATTTCGTGGTTTGCAGGAGAAGCTGGGAAGTCTGAGTTTGTTGCATTCGGAAGCTATTCATCATTTTCAGCTCTTAGTTTGAATTGCAAGCAGTTGGCTTAATTTCAATCCCATTAGCTTCAATGGGCTTGTCTTGGCAACGTTGTGTCAGCTGGCTGTGCCACATTGTACATCGCCTCCATTGTGCTCCGTCAACATCATTTGAATTGTAATGGGATGCATTTGGTAATAGCGAGTTCGAGTTGGTCTACACCTTTCCGTCTTGTTATCAGATGTCTTCACGTGTACGACCTCCGTGTTAATTGCTTGGCACATACTACCCGATTACGTCTACGCTCAGTTCGACTACCACGAGTGGTATTGTTTTTTGTTTGAATCGTTATGTTCTGTTGAAGTTCTTGGCTTCGGAACGACTAGCACCTCCACTGCCAACGCTACAACCTTTACTACGGCTAGTTCGACTAATGTCATTATTCGTATTGCGATTGCTAGCACTACTGCCCTATCACAGCTGCGCAATTTTCCTGGTTCCAGGGGGAGCTTGTGTCTTTTCCCTCGCTCGTCCTCCTCATTGCAGCTTTCCCCCTCCGACGATACATCGTAAGCCTCGGCGACGGCAAATAGCAGATGTTGCCCGACACCGGAAAGTTGCTGCTTGTTGTTGAGTGGACGACGGTGGCGCGCTCGCCTGGACACGGACCGCGCATAACGTCCGAAGCGAAGGGGGAATTCCGCCTGCCATGGACCCCTTTTCCGCGGAAGGCATCTGTTCATCATTATGCTGGCCAGGGCCACTGTGGGCCTGAGGCCCTGGGATGTTGTGCAGCCCCACCCCCCTTTGCATCGGCCAGGAGGGCGTACATACCATGCCAGGGCCCAGGATCGAGCTGGCCAGGCAGGTGGCTTGCTTGGCGAGGGCCAGGGCCCAGGATCGAGCGCCCTTCCTTCTCTAAGTGAGAAAAGTGGGGGTCGAACAAGGGGTCCTCCCTTAGTGGGCCCTGGAAACGACAGAGCCGTTTTTTTACCGGTTCCGTTTTGCCGTTTTTGTTGCCGGTTCCGACGCCGTTTTTTTATTGGTTCCGTCGCCGTTTTTTGACAGGTTCCGGCTCCGGTTCCGATCCTGGAGCCGTTTTTTTACCGTTTCCGGTCGCCGTTTTTTTTGGCCGTTTTCATTTTCAAGGGACAATTTTTTGGAAACGGTGAAAAAACGACCTTGCCGTTGCCGGGGCCCACAAAGGGCCTTCCCCCCTCCTCCCCCCTCCCCCTAGTCGCCGTCAGCAAGAAACGCTTGCGACGACGGCGGCGGCGGCGACGCCGGCGACGGCGACAACGTCAGCGGCGGCGGTTGCGGCGCACCTGGCGTCGGCGTCCGCGCCCGCGCCAGCGAGTGGGGGGAGGGGTCATCGCCACCCTCGTCATCGCCATCGCTATTATCACAGACATCACCGTCATCATCGTCATCGTCATCCTCATCATCGTCGTCACCACCATCGTCTTCATCATTATCGTTAGTGTCACCGTCATCGTCTTCATCACCATCATCATCTTCATCATCGTACGGTCGAATTCCTTTAGGGGTTGGTCCAGCTCTAGTGGAATTTCGTTGGGCTGGATCCAGCTCTAGTAGTACCCAATCCGGGCTGGAGCTGTAACGCAATGGCATTCACGCTGGACCCAGCTTGGGAATAATACGATTAGAATTCGATGCAGGTCTAATCGAAACTTAGCACGGCTCGATCGAACTCTCATGGAATCTAATTAGGTTTTGATCCAGTCTAATTACAAGCCCATTCGGGTTGGATCCAAGTCCAACAGTCTCGACCAGTGTATCCTGCTTTCGTGGAATCCTACGAGGCTCGATGCAGCGTCATGCAACCCTATCAGGATTGGGTCCAGTTTCAATACAGTCCTCTCAGGGCCTGGATCCAGTTCTAATTGCACCTCACTAAGGCGCGAGTCAGCTCTCATGCAACCCCATCAGGGCTGGATCCATCTCCAATAGAGTCCTAGTGGGGCTCGACGCAGCCCGAATGGAATCATGCCAGGACTGCGCCCAGCTTTATAGCTGTCTTATCAGGACACGATCCAAATTTAGTGCAAGCTCTTCGGTGCTCGATCCAGCTCTAATGGAATCCTCCGCGGGTCCAATCCAGCTCCAGAATAATTGCATTAGGGCTTTATCCAGCTCGCAAAAAATGCCGTGAGGGCCAGATTTAATTAAGTCCAAGGTATTCTTAACGGTGTTGGACACAGCCCCAGTCGAAACCTACTAGGGATTGATCCAGCCCTGTGTCAATCCTATCAAGGTTGGATCCAGCTCTAGCAAAGTCCTGTTATCATAAATCTACTCCGGTTCGATCCAATTGAATGGAATCCAATCAGGGCTCGATCGAGCGCTAAGGGAATCGCTTCAGGGCTGAATCCATTTCCAATGGGATCACACTCAGGACTCGATCCAGCTTCAACTGAGTCCTATTCGGGTTCGTGTACGACTCAGCTGAAACAGATTCTTACCAGAATTCGGCACCATTTTAGTAGCATCTTAATTGGCTCGATAGTCATCGTCGTCGTCTTCGTCGTCGCTGCCCGACGGCGCTGGCGCCGGCGCCAGGGCTCGCCGTCGTCGTTTGCCAGTGGCGAGGCGGGGGGGGGCGGCCCGTTTCGAACCCCCTCCATTTCGATTCAAAGGGGGTGGAGTTCGAACGGCTGGTTCGAAACCCCCCCTTCGCAATTCAGGGGGGGTTCCACGGTGCGAATCCCCCCTCCCCAGCGTCCACAGACGCGACCTTTCCTACCGAGGATGGACCCCCTCGATCGTGCATCCCCGAGTTTGGCCCCCACCTTCATCTCCAGGCGGGAGTCCCGCAAAAGTCGGGGCCGCCATGACCCCCGTTGTTGGAGGCCTCGTCTGAGCCCTCGCAACCCTAGTGCGGCTTCCGCCGCCGCCGCCATCGTCGTCGTCGTCGTTTCTGTCGTCGTTCCCGTCGTCGTCGATCCCGTTTTCGTCGTCTTCGTCGTCTTCGTCGTCGTCGACGACATCGTCGTCACCGTCGTTGTCGCCCCGGAAGCCGGCGCGCAGGTCGCGGCCGCGGGCGGGGCGGCGCCCGGGCGCGTCGTGCTGCTGTGGCGGCGGGAGGGCGAAGGGCCGGGCCACGCCGCGGCCAGCGCGGAGACGGACCGGGAGGCGGCGCGGGGGGGAGTCGAGCAGTGGCGAAGCGTCCCGGCTTGCCTGTGGGCCCACCAAAGAATGTTCTAAGAACCCCTTGTGGTCTGCACGAGATGTTCTTAGTGCACGTCTGGCCGAGATATGTCTTGTTTGAAACATCGGGTGTATGTTCTAATTGAGAGCCTTGTGTTCGCCCTTAGAAAACAAATTCTCGGTTCTAAAAACATTTCGTAGTAGGACTACGGGAATGCCGGGACGGTCGGTCCCTGCTCAAGGGAGGTTTCGGGCGGGTGGCAATGGTGGGTGACCCAATTGGGGAGTGAACAAAAAGGTCCACAGGGGACCTTTCAGGGCCCCTTTTGGGCGCCAAAGGGCTCCAAGGCTCCAAGAGGTGCCCCAAAGGGCTCCTTCAAAGGGCTTCTTCTTCACCCCCCCCATCTGGGCCCGAGGAGGTCGGTCGACGCAGCCAGGGGCCGGACCCGTCGCGTCGTGCAGAGATCGTGGCGAGAGGTCCGGGACCACTTCCCTGGGACCCGTTCTGTATGGCAGGCCGCCTTTTCTCGGGGTATCCGCCGCCCCCTGTCGATTCATCGCAGGGGTGCCTGGCGTGCTGAACCCTCTCGGTTTCGGTTTTGGTTCTTTTTCCTAAAGGACTCCCCCTGGGGCTCCGGCACGTCCCGCTGGTCACCCGGAAACTGCGTCGGTCAATGCCCCAAACGGCCGTTTCGCTCGGGACATCCTCAAACAATCGCGAAGATGGCCCAAGATGGCCTGCAAGATGCCTCCAAGACAGCCAAGATGGCCTCCAAGACGGCTAAGATGGCCCCAAGATGCATCCAAGACGGCCCAAGATGGCCTCAATCTGGTCCAAGACGGCCCAAAAGGCCCGCAAGAGGCCTCCAAGACGGCCCAAGAGGCCTCCAAGAGGTCCTCAGGAAGGCCCGACGAGGCCAAAGTCCTTGATTTTCCTTACGTTTTTGACGGATTTTGGCATTTGCGCCTTTTCGGTTTTCCGACGGCCCGTGACGGCCCCAGAGGCCCCCGAGGTCGCCCCAAGATCGCCCAAGAGGCCTCCAGATGGCCCCATGACGGCCCAAGAGGCCCCCAAGACGGCCCCAAGAGGGCGCCAAGACGGCCAAAGAGGCCTCGAAGACGCCCAAGATAGCCTCTAAGACGGCCCTGGAGCACCCCAAGAGGGCCCCAAGTCAGCCCAGAAAGGCCCCCGAAACTGCTTCCGACGTTGTCAGACGGGCCAGGAGCACACCAAGATGGCCGAAGGTGGCTCGCAGCTGGCCCAAGGGCCCAAGAGGCTTCCAAGAGGGCCTCCAGGAAGGCCAGAAAAGGCCAAAAAGAGTGATTTTCCTTAGGTTTTTAAAGGATTCTGACATTTGCTTCGTTTCGGCCTTCCGACGGCCCGATACGGCCAGCTTCCAAAGGTCGCCCAAGGATTGCCCAAGAGACCTCCAAGATGTCGCCCAGAACGGCCCAAGAGGCCTCCAAGACGCTCAAGATGGCCTCCAAGACGGCACACAAGCCCTTCAAGACGTCCTCTAAGAAGGCCCGAAAGGGTCAAAATGGCCTCCAGGCGGCCAAGATGACCTTCAAGATGCCCACGTGTTCCCCGAAGGCTTTCCAAACCGATTCGGGGAACACATGGTCCGATAGCTTGGCAGGTCTGGCCTCAACGTTCAGCCACATAGGCGCTTCCACAAAGGCAGGGGGCGGCGGTGATTCGCCGTAGGCGTCTTCGATAACAAGAGCACCATCTTAGGATATGGGGAAAAATGGGTAGGGGGAAAGCGGACGTGCCGCTGTGAACAAAGAACCCCATCTTAGGACATGGGGATTTTTTTCGACAGAAGCGGACGTGCCGCTGTGTGACGTCGTCGTCGACGGCGATCGTGCCGCGCGCGAGTGTCTCGCCATCGCTCGGACGTGCGTTTCTCGTGCATGTTTCGTTTGCGTGCGTGCTTCTCTCCTCCCCCTCCCTCGACGACGGCGACGGCGACGACGACGACGAAAAATGCACGCGTCCGAGCGATGGCGAGATGAGCGTGTTACGCTGGTGCGGCCCCTCGCGGCCCTGCGAGCGGTCCATCAGCGGGTCTTGCGCTTGTTGGGGTTCTGGCCCTTGTCCTGGTTCTTGTCTTTGTCCTTATCCTTGTTGCTGCCGCTCTGCCCCGTGTGCGGCGGCGTCCAACACCACTTCTCCTCGACGTACCCCGTGTCGCCTGGCAACGACGCCTGCCACGTGAAGCCAATGAGCTTGGCGTTCCAGCCCTCCGCGTCGGTGTGCTTCGTAGCCCATTTTTTTCACTTCTACCATCGGCTTCAGGCCGTCCTGCGGGTTCCCAGTCAGGGTGCTGGTCTCTGCTGCCTTCTTCGGGGTTGGTGCCTTCTTCGGGGCTGCCTTCTTCTTCGGGGCGGCTGCTGCCTTCTTCTGGGCTGCATTCTTCTTCGGGTCGGCTTTCTTCGGGGCTGCCTCCTTCTTCGGTGCTATCGCGATGCTGGCCAAACGCGGCCAAACGCGCGATGGTGGCGATGCTGGCCAAACGCGCGCTCGCGCGGAGTCCGCGCGCACCCGCTCGACGGCTCGAGCTGCTCGAGCCACGACGACGATGACGGCGACGACCGATGACGAGCCCCCCCCCCGAGACCCAAGATGAACTTATGGAACTTATGTTTTCACTTATCGAAGCCGAATGTTCCGCATATGTTGGTCGCTTCCCCAGGCCAAGATCAAAAACAACGCATCACTCAACTGAACTTGAGTGAAACAGAAGTTCCATAAGTTCCATAAGTTCACCGTGGTGATAAGAGCCGCATCTGATCACCTGGCTCAAGCCATTTTGGCTCAAGGCTGAAGCAGGCCCACTTTTCACTCACATCCTACCGTTTGCCCTATCATCTGTTTCTCTCTTCTCTGCCCATTGCGGATCGACGCCTGCCATGCCGGCGAGCACGCGGCAGCCAGGCACCCCAGTGCGTGGAGTGCTAGGCGAACGTGAAGTCCAGCAACGCCTTTTCAGTCCACTTCACGAAATGGACGGCCTGGATCTCTCTCCGCCACGTCCGGTGGAGGTGCAGATATCTACACCGGCAGCTCCAAGTACCCCGCCCAAGGCATTGACAGAGGAACGTTCCTCAGGAGCATCTCAGCCTACCTTGTCTCAGATTGCGGAAATCATGAAACAACAGATCCAGCCCTTTCAAATTCGATTTTGGGTTTGGAGCGGGCAATGTCGGATTTGGGAGGTTCGCTTGAGTCGAGAATGGCATCCACAGAGACTCGTGTTGAGGACATCGAAATCCGCATCACGAGCATCGAACATGCAAGGTCCACCGATTCGAGGGGCTCAGGCGCAGGGTCCCAGACGGAGGAAGAAGTCTGGGAACACACCAAGTCATTGGAGGACGAGCTCGCGAACTTCAAACTTGCAGCGTCCATGCCGACAGCGACCCCATCAGTGGACAATTCACGTTCTCTTTTTGCCGTCGTCGGCGGCCTGAAAGACTGGAAACACCGACGACGCCTTTAAATTGGTCGGTGACGCTCTTTGGAGCAAGGGGGCACCTTATCCTGTTGACCACTACGTCAAGGGCGAGTTCAACGGCATCCTCTTCTTGAAGTTTACTTCTAAAGTCGACCGGGACATCGCAGTAAAGACCCTCAAGGAGGCAAGCATCCAGCACGGCTCCCACAATGCTTGGGCCAAACCGGATCTTCCTTTGGATGCACGTGCGAACCAGTCGTTTCTTTTCAGCGCCAAGCGCATGATGACTGAGTGGGGATACGACCGCAAGTCGGTGTGGGCAGATTTGGACTCAATGTGTGTGAAGGTTGGTTTCGATTCAGTCTTGTCTTAAAAAGTTGATGGTGCCAAGCTCGTCGTTACGTTCACCACCGATGAATGGAAGAAAGAATTTTCGTGCGAGGTTTTGGACAAACTGCGCCTTGAGTCCGATGCGAAGCTGGCAAAATGGGCCCCTCCAACCAGAGGCGTTGGCGAAGGGAAGTGGCAGCATTAGGAGGCAGCCCGGTCGAACGACAATGCCTGCGCGCAGGAGCAATCGTTCTGGATGTTCTGCAAGAGTTCTGCTTAACCGGCGATAGCAAACTTGCAGAGGTTTTGGCAGAGTACGGAGAATCCGTTTGGGACTGCATCTGCGTTAGCGAAGCTAGGGCCGCAGATGGGGATGTCGTGTTGCAAGGGGGACACAGACTGTTAAGCAGCTCATGTGGACATAAATTTGCAGGAGTAGCTTTGCTCATCCACGCCCGCTGGGTCGACAAAGCTCTCGACTACAAGGCCGTTTCGGGCAGAGTTCTACATTGCGACATACGTATTGGGAGGTACACCTACAGATGGATATCCGTCTACGTCCCGCACGCCTGTTACCCGCACGACGATGTCATAGAATGTTTGAGCGATCTTCGTTTAGCTGTTCTCGAAGCCCAGAGCCAAAACTACCGGTGTGTTGGGCGGAGATTTCAACACCGAGGTTGGAAAAGGCAGGAGAAGTGCAATATTATCAGCTTTCGCTGCCGAGCTGGATCTTGTGTTTTGCAACGTAGTCGAGGATGAGCTTCTAGAGTGTCAGTGGAATTTCCGCAGCTGCCTCGGACGACTCCGCCGTCTGGATTACGTCATGGTCAGCAGTTGCGCATCTTTCCACAGTGCAAAGCCGACGAACATGCTCGACCTCGGTTCAGATCACAGGGCGGCGCAGGCGCGCCTTCAAGCTCCGGCGTTGGCTGGGCAGAGGAGTCGACGGAAGCGCCGGCAGACGCGTAAAGACGTTGATTGGGAGATGTATGCCGCCGAGGTGCCCCAGAAGATCGCTGCTCAGGAGTTCCCCCCGGCATCTCTGGGCGACGTGGAGCGCGTCGCTCTTCTTGCAGCTGGAGAGTCGCAGCGGCCCCGGTTGCCCGCCCAGCAGAGCAGCGGGGGCAGCCATTTGGGCCGTCTGCGAAGAAGGAGGAGACGCATGACCAACCCGTCCGAGAGACGAGATATCTCAAAGGAGATCTGGAGGTTGAGCCAGAAAGAGTCTCGTGCACGACAGACAGCCAGAACAACTGAGGTGCTCGCTAGCTTCAGTGATCTTCGTCGCCTGGACGCGCTGCGCAGATTCCCTATCGCAAGATCTTCGCAACAGGGACCGGATTTTCGCAAATGTGCCGACCTGTTGTCGGAGATATACACGTCCAGCGCGCCGCCCGACGCGGGTGAGCATGGCGAGGGCCAGGTGCCAGCCGTTACTGTCGAAGAAGTGGTGAAGACAGTCAAAGCGATGAGACGACGCAAAGCTGCTGACACGAAGGGCGCGTTGTCGGAGATGTCCTTCTTTGGCGGAGACGATATGTTGCACTACTTGTCTGACATGTTCAATGCGATTTTGCAGAGCGGCTGCGTTCCGGCTGACTGGCGAGAGACCTTCTTCAAACTTTTGCACGAGGGCGGGGGCGCCGCAGACCCGCACAATTGGAGGCCGATCGCGATTCTCAGCGTCTCTTACAAGATCCTTGCTCGAGTGGTCTTCCACAGGATACGCGGCGTTCTAGATTCGCAACAGTCTGAAGAGCAGTTTGGTTTTCAACGAGACCGGTCGACTGCTGACACTCTGATTGTTGCCGAAAGCCTCGCGAGCAAGAGCCTCGAGTTCAACGAAGACCTGTGGCTGGTCAGCGTAGATCTGCGCAAAGCATTTGACAGGGCTGAACAGCCGGCACTGTTCCGCGCTCTCCAAGCGCAGGGGCTCCCCTCTGGATATTGCCAAACATTGCGACCGCTGTGCAAATCTCAAACAGGTGTCTTGGGTAATGCTTCCCGGTTTCCTACCGCCCGGGGCGTCAGACAGGGCGACGTGCTATCTCCGCTCCTGTTCAACAGTGTCCTGGAAGCTGCTATCCGTGAGTGGAAGGCGAAGCTGAACGGCCATGGCCCGGCTGTCTGTTCGGGCGGAAGCAAGGGGCGTCTGTCGAACATTCGTTTTGCAGACGATCTGTTACGATTCGCCAGCAGTATGGAAGGGGCTGTGGACATGCTAGATATCCTCACGCAGACGCTTCACAATTATGGTCTGGAACTCAACGTGAAAAAAAACGAAGATGTTGTCGACGACGGTCACGGATAATGACACTGTTCTGATCGAAACTGCCGATGGGTTCGTGGAGCTTGTGGCTGCTAACAGAACCCACAAATACCTCGGGAGGGCCGGGCAACCTCCGACAACGCGGACAGGCTGCTAGCGACCATCGCGTTTGCTGTGCATGGTTGAAATTCCGTTCTCTGCAAGTTTCGCTGACGAATAGGCACGTCGACGTCAAGCTGCGTCTGAAGCTCTTCAACGCGACTGTTACACCTACGTTGGTATACGGGTTGGAAACTTGTGCGTTGGATCAGAAGCAGCTGGACCACCTAGACATTACGCAGGGGAAAATGCTCCGGCGAATCGTCGGCCGGGTGTTCGACGATAGCGATTCGCGGGGAGATGCTGGCTGCAGAATGAAGCAGAGGCTCGAATCTGCCAGGCGCCTGCGCAACATTGCAGATTGGTCTTCGGTTGTATCAAAGCGCAAGAAGCATTTACTGAGTCATCCGATGTCCCACCTTGCTCCGTCGCTGCCTAAACAAGCGCACGAATGGCCCCCTACTGGATGTGCGGCGCTGAACAACAGCCGGCCGCATCATGCCAGAGGCCGGCCGCGGCGTCGTTGGTTTGACGACGTGCAGCTCTGACGGCGCATTTTTGTTCTTTCTCCCGAGCTCTGCACAGGGCCGACTTGTTCGACCGGGCGCAACAGCAACAACAAACTTACTACTCTATAGATCAATGCTCTGATGTAATGTATTTGATTTGCCATTCGACTATGTTGGCTGAAGGAGGGGAACGGGTACAAGTTGACTTGTGATACTACAAACACACTCGTGTACATAAAACTCAACTTGAAGAGTGCTCATCTGAATTTGCTGATGTCATTCTTCTTCGGACCAAGCTCCCAGTAGCGGATTCATTTGGTTAGGTAAGATTCGCCGCCGATCTCGTTGGCCGGCCAGGGTGCCCAGGTGCCCCGGTGCCCGGGGGTGCCTGGAGTTGCCCGAGGGTGCCTGGAGGTGTTCGGGCGCCAGGGTGCCATGGTGCACAATCGCCCTTACAGTCTATAGCCCTTGCTGGATAGCTCTATAGTCCTAAAACCCTATAGCCCCATAGCCTCATAGCCCTGTAGCCCTATGACACCATAGCCCTATACCCACATACCCTTATATAGGAGGAGTCGGCTTGCAGGGGGGGGCGGGCGCGGGGGGGGCGCCAACGACCGCGCCGATTCCATCGCGGCCCGCTGCCCCTTCCTGGGGCTCTCAGGAATCCTCTTGGCCCAGTCGGCCTCGCAGTCGGCGCTGGCGTCGTCGCCCGCGAGCGCCAGCCGGCGGGCGGGCCGACCTTGTTGCGCATGTTTGGCGCGAGAGACCCGCGCAGGCCTCGCGCTGCGCCCGCGCCCCAGGGCGACGGCCCAGGCCCTTGTAGCCTCCCGCGCTGACGCGATGGCCTCGCGCGCGCGCAGGAGCGGGCGCCGCCGACCGTTCGGTTCGGTCCCGCGCACTTCTAATGCGAGAACGCAAAGCCCCCCATGCTGCTCGCGCGCTTTGCGCGCTGAGCAATGCGATGCAGTTGCGACGGCCGCGCGTTCAATTTGAAACCGCAACGCAAGTTTCCATTCCCGCGCGGGGTGCGGTGCATGAACTTACAGATGCGCCGACGGTCGAGAATTCGCGCGCGCGCCCGCGCCTGCCATGTTGGGCGCGCGCACTGGACCCGGAAATCTGTGGCTCGGCCGCCCGATGCGCCCCAAAAGTCGCCCCGCCCCCCCCCCCCCGCCCCCCTCCCCCTCAAAACTCTTCCGCGCTCCTGGAAAAACCACGCCGCCGAGGCGGGAGCTCGGGCCGCGGCCTGATGGTCTCCGGGGCACAGGGGAATCAAAGGAATCAGTACGGAATCAGTACAGAATCAAAACAGAATCGGCACAACTGCGACCCCTGATTCTAGCGGAATCAAAAGAATCAGTACGGAATCAATACGGAATCAAAGGTGGAATCGGCGATGGAACCAGAATCGGCCAGAACGGCGAAGTAGGCCAGAATCGGTGCCAGAACTCATGCAGAGAGGCCTTTTTCCCGCGAGTTCACTGCGGCGGGTGCGCGGCGCGGGCGCGCCGCGCGACTTCGCTGGTTCAGCGAGGCGCGCAGTCGGCGTTCAGAGTGAACAGGTTCTTTTCAGGGCGATATCCTGGCGGCGCGCTGGCGCATTGCGCATTTGCGCATTCCTGGCGGGCTGTTTGAGGGCGACCCGGCAGCGTCGGCCGAATGGCCCGCAAATACCGCGCGGCCGATCGCGCGCCCCGTGCGGCCACGTCGACCGCCGTGCGCCGCGACGGCCGCGCGCCCCGGACCGCGCCATTGCCGCGTTGGATTGGACGGCGCAGCGCCCGTCCTCCAACAGTCGTCACGTGCATATCGCGCGTGTCGAGCCAGCAGCAGTCGCTCCCAGAAGCAGCCTCGACAGGCGCACCATGCCCTCTGTCGCCCGGTTCCGATCCAAATCATAGTTTCTTAGGATGCGCTTGCGCGAATGTGGGCGCGCGGGCAAGTAACGCGTGCGCGCGCTTGGCGCAGCCTGGGAAATCCAACATGGAGCCCCCCGGGGGCGCGGGGCGCCGGCGACGCCTCCGCCCGCCTCCCGCGCGCCCGACCCCCCCCGCAAGCCGACTCCTCCTACCCTTATAGCCCTATAGCCTTATAGCCCTTGAGCCCCACCAGAGACCAACAGCCCTACACAAATAATGCTTTGGGTTTTTCTTCGGCATCATCAGAATGAACTGGCTCAAGGGCCCCAAGACGGCCCAAGAGAGCCCCAAAACGACCCAAAGACGGCCCCAAGAGAGATTCGGATGGCCGCCGGACGGTTCTAGAGAGGTTCGAGACGGTTCCAGAGGCCCTCCAGGGGACCTGTGAGAGGGCCTGAGGATGCCAAAAACCTTAATTTTCCGAGGTGCCAGGAATCGTCCCAAGACGGCCCCAGAGGCGCTCAAAAGGGGCCGAAAACATCCAAGAGGGTCCCTGGCTGGCCCCAGAAGGGCCCAAAACGGTCCAAGAGGGCCCCAAGGCGGCCCGAGAGGGCTTCAGGGCGGCTCGAGAGGGCCCCAAGACGGCCCAAATAGAGAGTTCCAAGAGGCCCCAAAAGAGTTTTTTTGTTTGTGCGTCGATCTAACTGCTCACAATCAGATCGGCCGCAAGTCGTGCCGCACGTAGCGCTCGAGTGTCGTCGACCACCGTCAGCCCCGACTGCCCCTGCTCACCGTGTCGGCCTCGGCCTCGCACGCGGCCATCTGGCTGTCGATCCTCTCCAGCTCCGTCTGGATGTCCGCAGCCATGGGGTCCTTCACACCCGGGCATTGGCGGGGGCGGTCGGTGTGGAAGGCCACCCATGCCCGCCGCAATATCGCCAGCGCTTCGAGCTTCACGACGCACACCTGCGCGGCCCACGCAGCCGCCGCCCGACGCTGCCGGCGCGTCCGCGGGCCTGGCCGCCGCTGTGCTTCGGCGGCCATGTCGCACCAGCGCTGCGCGAGGCCGTTCGCCACGCCCTCGACCGCGGCCGCCTTCTGAGCTTCGGCGCGCTCCACGCGTGCCGCGCTCGCACGGCCGCCCTCGCCGACCTCCGCCGCCGCGCTGCCCTCGGGCCGCGCCGAGGCCCGCGCCGCTCTGCCAGCCGCGCGCCCCCCCCATCCCCGCGCCTTGCCCATGGCCTGGCCGTCGGCGTCGTGAGCCCGCACCGCCAGGTCGCTCTTCTCGTCGAAATGGGCCTTCGCCACGGCCTCGCCGCTGACGTTGAGCATCAGCACTGCCGCCTGCTCCGCCAGGTCGCCCTCCTCGTCGAGCACCTGCTCCGCCAAGTCACTCTCCCCGTCGATCTGGGCCGTCACCACTGCCTTGCCGTCGACGTCGAGCACCTGCTCCGCCATGTCGCACTCATCGTCGATCTTGGCCGTCGCGACGTCGAGCACCTGCTCCGCCATGTCGCCCTCCCCATCGACCTGGGCCGTCACGACGTCGAGCACCTGCTCCGCCAGGTCGCGCACTTCGTCGATCTGGACCGTCACGACGTCGAACACCTGCACCATCATGTCGCCCTCCTCGCCAATCTGGGCCGCCGCGACGTCGAGCACCTGGTCCTCCAAGCCGCCCTCCCCATCGACCTGGGCCTTCGCCGCGGCCGCGCCGTCGACGTCCAGCACCTGCCCTGCCAGGTCGCACTTCTTGTCGATCGAGGCCCGCGCCACGGCCACGCCATCGACGTCGAGCGCCTGCGCCGCCAGGTCGCGCTCCTCGTCGATCTGGGCCTGCACCACGGCCCCGCCGTCGACGTCGACGTCGTCGTCGTCGAGCACTTGCTGCGCCAGGTCGCACTCCTCGTCGATCGGGGCCGTCGCCACGGCCTGGCCGTCGACGTCGTGCACCTGCACCGCCATGTCGCACTTCCCGCCGCCGATCGCCTTCAGCACCGGGAGCGGCTCGACCTCGGGGAAGACGGCGGCGGCCTCAGCCGCTCCGCACCCCCCTGGGGAATGCACCTCCCAGGTCATATGGAAGCTGTCGTAACGGTAACGCCCCGGTCGAACGCGTCCATCATGAGAGATGGGGGTTGCGACGCCGAGGGTCTGAATCCCTACGCCCCCATCAGGCTTGCCCTTTGTAGGCCCCCGAAACGGCAGGGCCGCTTTTTAACCGTTTCATAACAAAAAATCCCTTGAAAATGGAAACGGCCAAAAAACGGCAACCAGAAACGGTAACAAAAACGGCTCCAGGATTGGAACTGGGGCTGGAACCTGTCAAAAAACGGCGTCGGAACCGGCAAAAAAAACGGAGTCGGAACCGGCAACAAAAACGGCAACACGGAACCGGTAAAAAACTTCTGTCGTTTCCAGGGCCACCAAGGGCCTGCCACGGCACTGGCCCACAGCCGCACAGCGCGGGAGCCGTGCACGCTCGAGGGCGTCCACCCAGCGGGCCCCCGCGAGGAGGCGGGCCCCACCGTCCAGGGCGCCAGCCTCGGCCTCGCCCTCGGACCCCTGCGCTCTGCCCACCGTCACGCCGCCATGCACGCCCTCGCCCTCCACCGCGGGGCCAGGGCAGGGCCTCCCCCAGTCGGACGCGTCCGACCCGATGTGGCAGCACCCCACCGTGCGCGCCTCGCCGCCCAGCAGCGCGGGCACGGGCGGCATGGGCGGCCTCGCCTGCCACCACAGGCAGCCGCGCGCCTGCCGCCGAGCCGCCGGCCTCCTCCGCCGAGAGGAGGCCCATCGAGGCGAGGGGGGAAACAGGACCGCCCCCCACGCCGCGCCCCGCGGCCCCATCGCCGCTCTGTGCCCCAAAGGGAGATTTCACGTGGGCGGCGTTATTGAGCCACGATGGCCACGGTAAGCTCCCACCCCCCCGCAGGGTGGTTGGGAATGTGAGCCAAAATGGCTACGGAAGAGGCCCAAAAGAGGCTTCAAAAAGGGCCCCAAGAGGCCCCCAAGAGAGCCCCAAGACGGCCGAAGGTTTCCAAGACGCCCCAAGGCGGCCCCTCCGTAGCCATTTTGGCTCAAGCCACGCGAGCTCGAGCCGTCCCCTTCCTGTCCTTTCGGCTGACATATCTCTTGGGCGGAATGTCGCTGGCGCGCAACATGGCTCTCCTGCGCAGCCGCGAGCTGGGCGCGAGCACGACGCAGCCCCGCCACCAGCCGCCCGTCGCCTCCCTCTTCGACCTCAAGGAGGGCGTCGTGCAGGTCCGTTCCCCGCTCACGGATGAGCAGCGCGCCGCTCTCTTGCCAGCGCCCGTAGCCGCCCGGGGGGGCGGTGGCGCCGCCGTGCTCGAGGAGGCGCCACAGGAGGCTCCAGCCGGCGAGCCGACGAGATGGGCGGGGGCGGCGGTGCTGGCGCTCCGCGCACGGCGGCCCGGCGCGGGCCACGCAGCCACAGAGGGCGCGCCCGCGGCGGCCGGGGGGCCCGCCGCGGAACCCGCCGCCGAGCTTCCTCCAGGTTTTATTGCGAAGGCCTTACGGCCAGTGCCGCCGATTCTGAGGGGAGACGACGACGACGACGACGACGACGACGACGACGACGACGACGACGACGCGGACGTGGGCCAGAGTCCTCCGGGATGCTTTTTGGGCTCTCTTCGGATGTCTCTCTGGAGCCTCTGGGGAGGAATTTTGGGGCCTCTTGGCAGCCTCTTGGGGGCCTCTAGGGAGCTTCTTGGGGGGCTCTTTTGGCTTCCTGAGGAACTCTGGTAGGCCTCTTGGGGCTTCTGGGGAACCTCTAGGGGTCTCCTGGGAGCCTCTTGGGGCCGAATGCTCGCAATGTCCGTTCGGTTCTCCCGTCTGGGCACGCTCTTGGAGCCGTCTCGGGGGCATCTGGGGCTGTCTTGGAGGCGGTTTGGGCTGTCTTGGGGTCCTCTTGGGTTGTTTTAGGGCCCTCTTGGAGGCCTCTTGGGCCGTCTTGGTGAGATCTTGGGGGCCTCTGGCGCCGTTTTTTTGAGCGGCGGGAAGTGTAAAAGGCGAGAGCGCCCAAATCTTTCAAAACCAAACCAATTGAGAAATCAATGAATTTGGCCTTTTGGGGCTCTTTCGGGAGTGCTCTTGGAAGCGTCTTGGGGCGTCCTGGGAGCCGCCTGGGCAGTTTGGATGACGTGAAGGCGTTTTGGACCGATCGTGTGGAGATTGGGGACCATCTTGGACCGTCTCGGCGGCCTCTTGGGGCACTCTTGGCCTGTCTTGGTGTTTTTTGAGGCCCCAGGGCTCCCGGGGGGGGGAACATGTACTTGGGTGGCGACCCCCCAGGGACCCCGCCAGGACCCCCCCAGGACCTTCCCAGAACCCCCCCCCAGGACCCCCCTCCGCCCGGCGCGGGGATGGGATCAAAGGGAAGGGGCTTCCCTTCGATTCGATTAACCGAGTGCGGGCGATAATAAAACATACCCCCCTGTTCCCCCCTCTATTTTTCATCCCCGTCCAACAGGGTTCAATTGTGGACATAGGCGCAGATGCCGAACTTCATAATCCACGGGGACAGTTGCGAATCGAAGTTGCGATCATCTCATGTTAACCAGCAACAACATCCAAAACGCTAAGCATGGCCATGGTGGTCTCACCACACCAGCGTCCGCAATCACGAGCGTGTGGCAGGGCTGCGGGATTCTCACCAGTTCAGTTTGCCCAAGCTACGAACGTGCGGCAGGGCCATGGGATTCTCATTTTCTCAGCCGTTCCCGAGTCAGGAACGTGTGACAGGGCCATGGGAACCGATTGTATTATGATTGTGCGTGCGTGGAGGAGGCACGCACCGCCGCCCACCTTTGCACCAAGTGTCTCCCATGCAAGGACGGCTCCAAAGGATGCCGTGTATGCATGCGAGAGTGGTTCGAAGACCAGCGCAAGAGAGGTTTCTTGGCCAGATCGGCCAAGGACCTCTTTTGCGCTGGCAACATGTAGGCACGAGCCTCGAGGTCTATTGAATCAGCCTTGCGCGGGGCGCTTGCTTAGCCACGTGCCTCGGGATCTCTCGAGTCAGCCGGGTGCCAAGTTCCTGCTGGCAAGTAGCCACGGATCGACTTGGAGATGTCGTATTGCTGTCCTGGGGCGTTGTTGTGCTGGTTTGTTTCGTTGGGGGGGCGGGCTCGGGGCTCTGCGGGGCCATCCCCGAGCGTGTCTGGGGGGCATTTGGGGCGTTTTCAGTGGACGAATCTCACACGCCTGGAGACCCCGAAGGGGTTGGCGGATGTGGGTTGCATTACATGTGTCCAGACACTCGACAAGGCAGAGGCTACAGGGTGACCCGTGGCGGTGGTGATGGTGATGGCGGTGGTCATGGTGCGGGTGATTGTGATGATGTTAGTAGTGATGGTATTGATCATGGGACGCGGAGATGATGACATGGTGGTGGTGGTGGTGATGAAGCTGATGGTGGTGGTGATGGTAACGGTGATGGTGGTGGTGGTGATGGTGACGGTGGTGGTTGTGCTGCTGATTATGATTGTGGTGCTGGTGCTGGTGATGGTGATGTCAGCAGGATGGTGATGATGAGGGCGAGGAGGGGGGACGGGAGAGGGAGGAGGGAGGAGAGAGGAAGGAGCAATGAGGACAACGAAGGGGAGGAGGAAAAGGTGAGGGAAGAGGAGCATGTTAAGTCTGTTCACACCGCGCGCCCGCGCGCACCCGCCGGCCAGCTCGCGACATCTGGTTCCGAACCGCATCAATTCCGCGCCATTTTTTCTGCACGCGCCGCGACGCGACCCCGATGCCACGACCAGTCAGAAACTGGAAACGGACTGTTGGGCCTTGAAAGAGATGCGTAGGGAAGGACACATTTTGACGATTGGTTCTTGGAAGTCCCGACGTCACGCGGTGAAGCGAATATCTTATGTTGTCCCGGGGATCAGCGGTGTCGCGAGGGTTGCCAGGAGAAGGGTGTGGCATGTCTGGAGTGCCGAGTGCTTCGGTGTGTATGTGTGTGCGGAATGTAAGGAAGATGTGGACGTGCCGCGTCAGTGGCGAGCCACTGCGGTCCTGTCAGTTCCGCGCCGCAGTCTTGCGAATGACCGGGTGGCATTGTATGCGCCAGATCGCACGCACGCAGAAGGGATGATGGAGATGATCTTCTGCAGCCCTGGCAGAATGTCCATGCTTTGCTCTTCGTTGGAGGTGAGGTTTCAGAGCGGCCAAGCGAACGGCAAGGGCAATGATTACCTATTTGACAGCGCCGCAGAATTTCAACGTGCGTCTGGCAGCGCGAGGGGCTGTCACGATTTTCGCGTCACCGTGGCAAGGGATAATGTAAGAGTTTCGCCAGCTGGAGAAAGAAGGGCGCCAGGGGGACAATTCAGCGCTGTCGATCGTGGGTGATAGGTTGGGGTCGGCGGTGCAGATCCTTCTGGGAAGCAGCGACGCCACTGCGAAGGGCAACCTGCTGCGCATCTTACTTCGAGCGAGCGCGCGACGTGAGGTTGCGAAACGCCACGCCAAGATGATGAAGAAGTGCGGTCACATGGCTTTTGTGAACATCGGCGTGGAGGCTATGGACACAAAAGCCGAGCGGCTGCGGAAGGACGGTGCGCCGCCAGATATTGTCAGGCTGCTGCCGCATGACGCGACGTTGGACAAACTCACATTGCAAGAGAATGCGACGCCTTGCGATGGGGCGCGGGATTATGCGGGGACGGCTGCGCGCGACATGGACTTGCGCGCGCCAAATGCCGCCATGACGAAGAAGTCTTCGGTGGACGAAGTGGACGCGAGCATTTTGAGGCAAGGTGCTTTCGAGCACGTGTCCGGGAACTCGCCTGCAGAGCGCGGAAGTCAAGGTGCGGGGGCGACGACATGTGTCCAGGAGGGTGCATTGGCAAGAGAAGCACCAATGTTCGCGACGCGCGTTGCAAGCACGTGGACGGACAGGTGCGAGAGGCCCGAGCGCCCGCGCGTGGCGGAGATAGGGAGGGGCCCGTTCTCGCGAAGACTTGCAGGATGGGTGACAGGGCGGCGAGCGTGGATCTGGAGACCGGGCAGTTCCGACCGTGGGAGATGGTGCATGCGGGCGCGCCCCGCGCTCGTTATGTCGTGTATCCAGGGCGCCAGGTGATGAATCAATTCGTTCCGCGTTTTTTTTTCGGGGTGGCGCTGCCGTTTTGTTCCAAGTGCGGGGCGGGGATGCGGCGAGAAAGTGCGCGCCATCGGCGTGGCCCGGCGGCGCCCCGCGTGGAATTGGCCCTGTGGGCCCTCATCATGACGCGCCGGGTAGACTCGCAATTCCGGCGTGAGTGGAGACTTTGTTTTACGTTGTCGTCGGTCTTGCTTCAAAGTTCAGCGAACCTGGCGCGGCCCGTCCGCGCGGCGGACTATCGGAAGGGCGGACAGACGGAACGCCAGCATTCGCAGGGGGAGCTCGCGAGGGCGGCCACGAGCATTGTCGATGCTGTGCGCGGCGCGCGCGAGGATCCGTCAACCAGGAAGTCCGCAAACGCGCGCGGAGATTTCTCGGAATTGATGCGCGTGCAGCCGCTGGACCCGATAGCACAGAGACTGGCCGCAGGGTCCAGCACCGTCGCCCGCAAGGTTGAAGGGGTGAACGAGGTGCGGACGCCCATGGGGCACGACGCCCATGCGGCTCGAATTGCGCGCGGGGCGCCGCTAGTTTTCCACCGTGTCTCCGGGCGAGAGAGACGCACCTTGCAATGGTACGTCTGTCTCGGTTGCGGAAGAAGGGCCCCGTGAATCGTCGCGCGGCAGGGGCGCTTCATGCGCCCGCGCACGGGGGTCCGCGAGGGCTGTTGGCGGGGCGCTCAGAGGCAGGAGATGCCGCGCTAATGTATCGGCGCGAGCAGACAGGAAGAAGCGACTCGGGCACAGGGGTGGTGGAGGGCGAGGACGACGTGGACATGGCAGCGCCTGTGTCGATGTTTGGAGATGCCGTTCCCGCGTCGGACGAGAGAAGAGCAGTTCTTGTTCGGGGCCCGCTGGCAGGCGCTGATGGGTTTCGGATGATAGTTTTGCCATGTATTTGAATAATTGTTCAAGCGTGCGGTATTGTCCGAAACGCCCAGATTGCGAGCGCACAGATTTGCTTGGCAGCACCGCAGCGGCGGCGGGGGGGCGTTTGGGTCGCGTGGGCGGGGTGCACGGTCGCATTGCGGTTCAGAAGTCGGCTGGAAGTCTGCACTTGCACGCGCAAGTATTCGTTCAATGTTTGCACCAGCTGACTCCACTGCGCGAGCTCATACAGCTGCCGACAGACGTGCTGCAAGGACTGGTAGACGAGCACAGGAGGCATAAGATAAACGCGAGTCGCCAGGAGCACGCCGACGTAGAAGGATGGAGGGAGAGGAAGACGGAGGTAGAGAAGGCGCGACCCACGTCCCGCGACGACGGATTTGGTCGCGGTGCCCGAGTACTTACGCAGCGCTCAGGCGCATGAATTGCGAGAGGCGGAAGGAGGCGGGAGGGAACCAGCGAGCGACATTACCAAATGCGCGCCCGTCTCCGGGGGAACATATAACGAGGAGAAGATAAGCGAGTTTGGGCGAACTTGGTTGCAAGAGTACCTGGGCGTCTGGGTGCAAAGAGGGCAGGAGTTGCGACCAGGGCGCGACCTAAACGTTTATCTGTTGTGTGTTTGGAGTGGTTTGTTTTGTTGCTTGTTTTTTGTTCGAAGCGTGTGTTGTGATTGATTTAAACGAATCTGGGGAACGAAGCCCATCGGAGGTCAGAGCGATGCGTTCTGTTGTGCGTTCTGTTTCGGCGCCTGCGACGCATCGTGTTTTGTTATTGTTGTGTGTGTGTGGATCTTGCACTGCAGCTGGTGTTGTGGTTCCTTTTGTTGCGACTCGGGGTAATTATTTCCGCCGTGCTGTTGTTGACAGTGTGTTCAGCGTGTGGTTGTTTTGCTGGTTGTTTTGTTCTTCCGCGTTGCCCCCCCTTTTCGTTTTACCTTCCTGCCCTTTTGTTTTTCCTTCGTTCCCTTTCGGGTTGCCTTCTCCCCCGTTTCGTCTCATCTCGCTATTTTTCGCCTTATCCTTTCCCCGTTCGTTTTTCCCTGTCGGGCGTTTCGTTTTCCCGTCGTTCCCTCGTGTTCGCCTCCTTCCCGTTCCGTTTTTCCTCCCTCTGTCCCGCGATACGTTTTTCCGCGTTTTGCCCTCCTTGCGTCCCGCTTTGCCTTCCCTCCGTCCCATTTTACTCACCCTACGTTTCGTTTTGCCCTCCTTGCGTTCCGTTTTAACTTCGCTGCGTTCCGCTTTACTCTCCCTACGTGTCGATTTACCGTCCGGCTTTACGTCCCGTTTTCTTTTCCTGAAGGCCGGTTTTTTACCCCTGCTATATACAATCTGACCCTCCCCACGTCCCGCTTTACCATGCGTGCCGGAGGGTAAAACGGAACGTCGGGAGGAATTGAAAGGAGACGTCGGGAGAGTAAAACGGGACGCGTAGGGAGGGCAAGGAAGGGTAAAACGGGAAGTACGGAGGGTAAAACGGCGGGACGCAGGGAGGGTACAACGGGACGTCGGGAGGGTAAAACGGGACGTAGGGAGGGTAAAACAGGACGTCGGGAGGTTAAAACGTGACGTCGGGAGGGACAAACGGGACGCAGGGAGGGTAAAACGCGACGTCGGGAGGGTAAGGAAGGATTTGAAAGCCTCTTGGCGGATTTCGGGCTTCACCTATACTACTGCAAAGACGTCTCCCCGAGTGTGCCACACCTCTCCGTGACATGCTCCGCCAGCTGGCGTGACAACGCATGCATTCAATATCATGGATCTGCGCTCCGCCACCCGGCGCGACAGCGCGTGCATGGTGAATCAGGGCTGTTTGCCCTGCGTCCCGTTGAATTGCCCGTCGCTTCTTCACATGCTCCGCCAGCTGGCGTGGCAGCGCGTTCCGTCCTCCGTCATCCCCGTCCTGCTCCGCTCCTTGGCCCTCCTGCGCGTGCTCGGCCCGACAGGCCAGGAAAACTCGACGGCCTCCGCAGAGCATTATAGATTGTTCCGGGCAGCGAGCCAGTTTCTGCCCTCGCCGTCAGGGCCGCGGGGTGGGCGAGGAGGCCATGCCCCAGCCCGGCGCCCGGCCGTGCGGCGGCACTGCGACGCGCCGTGAGGCCACGGCATCTGTGCTCCATGCGTGTTTGCACTCAGTTTTTGTTGGTTTCCCTCTTTCTCTCTCCCTCTCTCTCCCTCGCTCTCCCTCTCTCCTTCTCGCTCTCCCTCTCTCTCTATATCTCTCTTTCTCTCTCTCTCTCTCTCTCTCTCTCTACAGGCAGCGAAGATAATTCGGACTGCGCTACAGAGAGTGCCTGGGGGACCATTGGGCAGACCATGGGGGAGACCATGGTTGTACCAAAATGGGGGCCAGATTGGAGGTAGGGATGGAACCACAGGAGTTTCACCGCATTGCCTCCTAACTCCTGTCATACGACCCCGCCGTTGGTATGTTCGCTTGAGATCAGGTTATGTGCAGGGCCCCTGGTGTGAATTCTCGGGGTCTTTCGTAGGGAAACTAGCATGCCCAGACTCGATTCGAAGGACCCCCTGCGGTGGAACCCCCTTGGGCCATCCACCTCGCCCTCGTCGTCTTTCCTGCTCCTCTCTGCGCCGCAGCGCCGCCGCTGCGCCGGCCCGCCCGCGAAGGGCCACCCGGCCGAGCCAGACCCGGCTGTGCTCCGTATGCCGTGTTTTCTCTCGCATTCGCGGGCCGACTTTTATATACATCTTCTCGTTGCCCCACGGGGAGCCCATGAGCTGCACTGGCGACGAGCTTCTCCTTTCGTGTCCCCACCTCCGGGCCGTTGGTTTTTGCTTGCCCTCGCAGGCCGCATTTCGCAACATCTTCGTGGCGCCCGCGAGGGGGCATTCGAGCTGCACTGGCGGCGAGCTTCTCCGAGAATGTCACCCGCCTCCAGGCCGTGCACATGATTAGGGACCCCAGCGGGCGTTGCCCAGGTGACGGAAAGAGCGAGGTATTAGTGATGTACGTTGTGTTGGGGCAAAGCCTTCTAGGGAGGGTTCCAGGTGAGGGGCGAGGCCGGGGTGATACCGGGTAATGGCCAGCCCCCCTTCCCGAGATGGCCCCAGAGGGGCCCCAGTCGGCCCACGAGGCGCCCAAGACGGTCTAAGAGGGGTCCAAGACGGTTCCAAGTCGGCCCCAGAGCGCTCCAAAATGCCCAAGTTAGGTCGAAGACGGTCCAAGAGGGCCCCAAGACGCCCGAAGATGGGTCCAAGACGGTCCAAGAGGCCCCCCAGACGCCCCAAGTTGCCTCCAAGAGGCTTCCGAAGAGGGCCCGAGGAGGCAACATTCATTCTTCTCTAACGACGGTTTTTTGATAGTTTTTCTGGTTTTTCGTTTTGCCAAGAACGAACGAAACAGCCCAGGAGGCTCTAAATATCGCCCCAAGACGGCCCAAGAGGCCCCCGAAATGGCCCGAAAACGTTACAAGAGGGCCCCAAGACGGCCCCAATATCTTGGTCACCTATCAACCAACCGGAGAGGTGACCTTTGAATCATCTGGGGCCCCAAGACGGGCCCAAGATATTACAAAACATATCGCAACCTGCGGTCAATGGAGGGGATCCGCAGGAACCATACCTCGTCCGTTCCCCCTCCTCCTTTTCCTTCCCTCTCCCCTCCTCCTCCCCCTCATCCGTTTCACCCTGTGGAGGAAAAGGTGGAACAGGAGGAGGAGGAACAGGAGGAGGAGGAGGAGGAGGAGGAGGAGGAGGAGGAGTCGCTCACTAAATGAATGCATGTGCTCAGAGCGACGGTAGGAACAGGAGGTGGAGGTGGAGCAGGAGGGGACGATGAGGAAGAAGGGGGGAACATGAGGAGGATGAGCGGAAGGAATATGGTAATGACAGCAGAAGAGGATGAGGAGGTTGAGGAGGAGCGCAAGAGAGGAGAAGATGGGGAGGACCGAGAGAGAGAGGTCGAGAACACACACCAGGGATGGAAGGGGAAGGGGAAGGGCGAAGCGAGGAGAAGGAGGGCGGGAGAGGATGTGACACAGGACCAGGAGGAAACGTGCAGGCCGCGGTGCTCCAGTCGCTTGACGCCGCGTCCGCTGCCGCGGCGAAGCCGCAGCCGCCAGTGTGCCGGCTGTGCGTCGCGGGCGGGGCGGGGCCGCCAGGATGCCGCCCAACATAGCCGGGGCTCAGGCAACAGCCAGGGGCATTGTTTTCGAGGCTTTCGCCTTGGTTCGACACGGCACACTGCGGCGGCACCGTCGTCGTCGTCGTCGTCGTCGTCGTCGTCGTCGTCGTTGCCATCGTCGTCGTCCTCGTCCTCGTCCTCGTCATCGCCGCCGTCGGTGCCGCCGCCGTGGGCCGTGGGATTTCGGAAGTTGTTGTAGTTTTTCGACTGTCTTCCATCCTCGAGGTGCCTTCCAGCGGTGCGCCTCGCCGAGAGCGTGCTGAGGGTGCCAGGATCGTCCCGAGCCGCCGCAGGAGAGCCGAGGTATGACCCGAAGACCAGGGGGGCATTCGAGGCTGGGATGGGCTCAGGGCGGGGAGCCATCGGCCCCCAATCGCCCATCGATGACCGATCAAGGCCCGATAGCCCGCCCCGCCCAGGAACGTGCGGACTCGCTATCGGGAGGCCCATCGCCACTCTGTCGGTGATGTATCGCCGATGCCGGGTCGCCGTCTCCCTTGAGCCAGCCAAACCTCAGACTATCTTCGTGTCGTGTCGACTCGGCAGCGACCGCACCGCGGGCGTTCCAAGTTGAACCACCAGGCGATCGAAAAGCCGCCCACCGTTCCAGGTTGAATGATCCACGCGGTGCCGAACACCAGCGCCAGGGTGGTCACGACGCGAGTCTGCCGGAGTGCTATTTCTCAGCCCCGAGATGCCCAGGACGTTCGGGGCATCCCTTTGCCCCGCCCAGGCTCCAGAGGCGAGGGCAGCCAACCAGACATCCCGGACCTCCTGGAAAGTATCCTGAGCCAAATTTGCACCCTGGCATCCTCCTCGTCCTGGGTCCCCTCCGACGATTTTTGTCCCAGCCCTCTCTGGCTGGGTATTCGTTTTGAATTGGGCACTTTGGTCGCGTCCTTCTCCTCCTTCTCCCGTCTCCCGCTTCCGTCTTGTCTCCTTTTGCCTTGCGCGAACCTGGCCATCCCTGGAGGGTAGGGCTGCGATCAGCGAAACTGTCGCCACTTTCGAGGGCTGCTGGGGAGGCCAACAGAGTGGGCACCCGCCGCAGACTCAAACTAAACCTCGCCAACCCTGGGGGGCTGTGATCTGTGAAACTGCCGCCCCTTACATGGGCTGCTGGGGAGGCCAACAGGTTCAAGCCGCAGATTCACATTCGACTTCGCCATCCCTGGGGCGGCTGCGATCTGTGAAACGGTCGCCACTTTCGAGGGCCGCTGGGGAGGCCAACAGAGTGGGTGCCAGCCGCAGGTTCAGATTAGACCTCGCCATCCCTTGGGGGATGCGATCTGTGAAACCTTCGCCACTTTCGAGGGCTGCTGGGGAGGCCAACAGAGTGGGTGCCCGCCGCATATTCTAACTAGACCTCGCCATCCCTGGGGGGGCTGCGATCTGTGGAACTGTCGCCACTGTCGAGGCCTGCTGGGGGGTCCAGCATAGCGACGTCCTACGCAGATTCAAACTAGACCTCGCCATCCCTGGGGGGCTGCGATCTGCGAAAGTGTCGCCACTTTCGAGGGGTGCTGGGGGGTCCAGCATAGTGACGCCCTACGCGGGTCCAAATTTGACCTCGCCGTCCTTGGGGGGCTGGGATCTGTGATACCTTCACCAGTTTCGAGTGTTGCTGGGAGGATCTAGCATAGTGCCGTTCTACGCAGATTCAAATTCGACCTCGCCATCCCTGAGGGGCTGCGATCTGTGAAACGGTCGCCACTGTCGAGGCTTGCTGGGGGGTCCAGCATAGTGACGACGTCCTACGCGGGTTCAAATTAGACCTCGCCATCCTGGGGGGTTGCGATCTGTGAAAGTGTCGCCATTTTCGAGGGCTGCTGGGAGGCCAACATGGTGGGTACCCGCCGCATATTCAAATTAGACCTCGCCAGCCCTGGGGGGCTGCTATCTGTGAAAGTGTCGCCACCTTCGAGGGCTGCAGGGGAGGCCAACAGAGTGGGTACCCGCCGCAGGTTCAAATTAGACCTTGCCGCCCCTGGGGGGCTGCGATCCGTGAAACCGTCGCCACCTTCGAGGGTTGTTGGGGGGCCAACAGACTGAGTACCCGCCGCAGATTCAAATTAGACCTCGCCATCCCTGGGGGGGCTGCGATCTGTGAAACCTTCGCCACTTTCGAGGGCTGCTGGGGAGGCCGACAGAGTGGGTACCCGCCGCAGATTCAAAGTAGACCTCGCCATCCCTGGGGGGCTGCGACCTGTGAAAGTGTCGCCACTTTCGAGGGCTGCTGGGGGGTCCAGCACAGTGACGTGCTACGCAGATTCAGATTAGACGCCGCCATCTCTTGGGGGGGGGGGGCTGCGATATGTGAAACGGTCGCCACTTTCGAGGGCTGCAGGGGAGGCCGACAGAGTGGGTAGCCGCCGCAGATACAAATTAGACCTTGCCGTCCCTGGGGGGCTGCGATCCGTGAAACTGTCGCCACCTTCGAGGGCTGCTGGGGAGGCCAACAGACTGGATACCCGCCGCAGATTCAAATTAGACCTCGCCATCCCTGGGGGCTGCGATCTGTGAAACCGTCGCCCTTTTCGAGGGCTGCTGCGGAGGCAAACTGGGTGGGTACCCGCCGCAGATTCAAATTAGACCTCGCCGTCCCTGGGGGGGGGCTGCGATCTGTGAAACCGTCGCCACTTCCGAGGGCTGCTGGGGAGGCCGACAGAGTGGGTACCCGCGGCAGATTCAAATTTGGCATCGCCATCCCTGGGGGGCTGCGATCTGTGAAACCGTCGCCACTTTCGAGGCCTGCTGGGGTGTCCAGCATAGCGACGTCCTACGCAGATCCGAATTCGACCTCGCCATCCCTGGGGGGCTGCGATCTGTGGAAGTGTCGCCACTTTCCATGGCTGCTGGGGGGTCCAGCATAGTGACGCCCTACGCGGGTTCAAATTAGACCTTGCCGTCCTTGGGGGGCTGCGATCCGTGAAACCGTCGCCATCTTCAAGGGTTGCTGGGGGAGTCTAGCATAGTGACGTCCTACGCAGATTCAAGTTAGACCTCGCCATCCCTGGGGGGCTGCGATCTGTGAAACCGTCGCCGCTTTCGAGGCTTGCTGGGGGTCAGCGTAGTGACGACGTGCTGCGCATATTCAAATTAGACCTCGCCATCTCTGGGGGGGATGCGATCCGCGAAACTGGCGCCACTACTTTCGAGGTCTGCTAGGGGGTCAGCATAGTGGGGCCCGCGGCGGACCCAGATGGGACCTCCCAAATGCTGGTCGCAGAAATTAATACGTCCATTTCTCGCCATCACCCCCTTGTGAAGTCGCCCAAGCTACTTCTGCCCCGCATTGCGCAGGGGTTGGATACGTCGCCAGGGTAATGTAATTATGTGTGACTAGTTTTTGAGCATGGTTGAGTAATGTTTGATTCTGTTTCGAGTATCTTTCATGTTTCGTGCAGCGTCCGCCTGTAGGAGGACATGCCTGGCCTAACCCTGGCATCATTATCGTCCTGGATCCCCTCCGACCCCCTCTTTCCCACCAGAGCTTCGGGGGCCACGTGGGACCCCACCGGGTTTGGAGTGTTGTTTCGTGGTTGGCCCCGCTCTCGCGACGCGGCCTTGCCCAAGTTAGCGCCCCCTCCTCCTCCTCCTCCTTCTACTCCTCCTCCCTAGTCGGACATGGAGGCCCTCGCTTCACTGCTGGAAAAGGCGCAGAAACAGTGCACGGGCTTCACGGAGGCTAAGATGCAGGCGGACGCGATCCACGCGTCCCACAAGGCCAAGAAGCGCAAGGCATAATCTGGAGCAGTGGCAGCAGAACCAGCGCGTCAACCTGAATCAGATTCATCGCCAGCGTCAGCAGGATCAACTCCTACGGCAGCAGCAGCGGAGCCGACGGCAGAGGATGTCCAGCAGCGTAAGGACAGATTCGACAGGCTCAGGAGCGACGCGAAGACCAAGGCAGGAGGCAAGGGCGAGGAGCCTACTGCTGCTGCTGGGGACCCTCGTCTTTAGCAATATTTTCTTTTTTCCAATATCACGCACTGTGGCCCAAGGGCCCACAAGCACATCAATGAGGAGGGCACCGGCATGAACAGCATCATGATGTGCGAGACGCACATACCACACGACAAGCTGAAGCAGGTGAAGGTGAACGTGGCTAAGGACGGCTGGAAGATGACGGGCACAGCGGCAGTGCCTACCAAGCGCTTGGAGCTAGGGAACTCTGGGGATGAGATCAGATTGGCCATGTCTCACATCGCCTGCTCGACTTACGACGCGATCCGCGAACGGTTGCAAGCTGAAGGGAAAAAAGGACCCCTTTTACGGTTTCACTGCTGTCAACGTCCACGCGACGGCGGTGCACGTCGTGTTGATATCGGTTTGCTGGCTCCCTGGGGCGGGGTTGCATGGAGTTAAGAACGACTGCGGTCACTGGCAGGATTTGTGAAGGCGCTGGTGGACACATGGGTGGTCCTCGCAGATTGACTGGCTTCGTCCAGTAGATTGGTGGCGCACTCATCAAGCCAGATGTGGAGGTCACGTGTGACAAAGGGAGAGGCAGCCTCATATCTTACGGCATCACCAGGACGGATTTCGTCGACAAGGTAAAGCTGCAGGCTGTCATGAAGGTACCATGCCGTACGCATTGTGGACTCACTCTGACCTTGGAAGGTGCTTCGCGACCTTGGTGGCATCGCGCCGGCCACGCCGGCCAAGCCAAGCGGCAAGAAGAACGTCAACGAGCAGAAGAGCGGCTTGAGCAGCATCTGCGCGAGGCGTTCCAGGAGCAGACGACGATAGAGGAAGACGCTGAGAGGCAGAATGACTAGCCGTATTACATCACATACGAGATTCGGGCTCAGACATTGGCATCAGGAATCCGCAAATGAGCTTTTGGACGAGCTCAAGTCCTCGGGCGACGACCTCATCATCCGTGGACAGCGGCATCGGCTGGCAGAAGCTGCGGCTACCAGCATGTGTGCAGAGCGGGACGATCGCAGAGGAAGAAGCCGTCCACCTATACCGAGGACGCGCAGGAGGCTTCGAAACAAAGTGGGTATAAAAGGCTCGACCGACACCAGGGAGAACACGCGTGAAGTTCGTGCCAGCGGAGCAGTGGGGCATCCTGGACGCGATCCTAGTACGTCACCACGCCCTCCACACCAACGGTGCCGATGGCAGGCAGCAGGCAAAGCGCATAGCAGACGCGAAGACGCAGGGCACGGCCCTGCAGAACATGGACCAGCACCTCGTATCTGGTAAGAAGCATGGGGAGGCGTCACAGCAGATGTTCTACGAGATGCTGGGGGACCTGGGCGACGGGCAGATCAGGTACCTGGCCCAGGAGGCAGAGGGTCACCCAGCTACGGCCCAGGCAAGGGGCGCCGCGGCACAGAGGGCGATCTGGTAAGAATCATTGGGAGGCGTCGCAGCAGATGTTCTACGAGACGCTGTGGGACCTGGGCGACGAGCAGATCAGGCACCTGGTTCAGCAGGCAGAGGGTCGCCCAGCTACGGCCCAGGCAAGGGGCATCACGGCGCACAGGGCGAGCTTTGCGACATGGGCGAAGAAGGCGTGGAAGGAGATGGTCGGTCGACTCCACTGACGCGTCAAGGAGCAGCAACCTCCCAGGTTCGAGTTGCGCACGGCGCAGATGGAAGGCGTGGCGGACCCAGACATCATGATACGCATCTGGAAGCACGAGTGGACGCGAAGGAGGATATCGCGCACGAGCAAACACCATGCGCGACAAGGCCATGGAGGACAACATTGACCCATTCACCCTGGATGAGTTGGACGGAGCAGCAGCGGCATCGTCGGCGGCGAAGGCGAAAGGAGTGGATCACCTTGGACCGAATGGCGCGGCACGCCCCCCACGGCAGGCGCGAGAATGGCCACTGCAAATATTTCAATTCTGCGAGAAGGAGATTACATGGCCGAGGCAATGGGCAGCTGCGAAGTGCGCGCTGGCAGCGAAGCCGAACGGGGGAGATCGAGCACCCGACATGCTGGCGCTCCCGATTAAGCTATGGTCGAGAGCGGGAGGTGGATGTTGCGCAAGATGGGGCAATTCGCTCTCAGCGCACTGGGACACGGCACTGAGGGGAAGCTCGGCGCTACGAGTTGGTCTGCTTCGAGCTGTGCTTGACGAGGTTGGGGGTGAACTAGGGGCCTCGGCCATGACGCTCCTCTTGGACGCAGAGAAGTTTTACGACACAGTGTCACTGGTCATAGTATGACAGATATCGGTCAAGGTTGGCTTTCCAGCGGCAGTGGCGGCGCTTGACATTACGGTTCTCGTCGGTCCCATGTTCCTACAGGATCGGAACATCCTCAGCGAGCCGATTTGGGCAGCGCGTTCGTTGGTGGCAGCCTCGGCAAGAAGAGTAGGATTGGCCGAATTATCCCTTCGTCCAATCTTGGATCGAGCGCGCCGGCAAGCACCGCAGGCACCATTATGGACTTTCGTAGACGATGCAGTGGCACGTCAAGGAGGAAGCAGACGAACGGTAGGCGATGGAATCAAGCACGTGGCCCAGATTACCACGGGCGGCCTCAGGGAGCAGAGGGTGGCGATCTAAGGAAAACCAGCCCACATCGGCACTCACCACAAAGATGTGCAGAAGGTGGCGAAGGAGATGAGGGGGCAGAGAATGCCTGCACAGGCGGTCACGGAGGCGGTCGACCTGGGCCTGGGCACGCGGCAGCAGGGAGGAGGAGAGCTACGACGAAGGCGAAGCAAGAGAGCCAATCACCGCCTTGCGAAGATCGTCAGACTGCGTCGACTGGCGGCCCTGGCCAGAGACAGCAAAGGATCATGGCGCGCGGGAGCGGCACCGCAAGCGGTATACGGGCACCAGGCGGTCGGGCTGGCACTGCGCGAGCTTCGACGGCTTCGCAGAGAAGCAGGACGGTTGCAGGAGGTAAGGCTCGCGGGAGATGCCCAGCGACGACGCTTGCGGTGGAGATGTGGACGGGCGGCCCTGGAATTGCAGCGCGCGCGGCGGTGGCCAAGGAGTGGGTCAACACGCGGCAGTGGTTCCCAGATATACACCCCAGGGATGTCACAGCGCGGCCGCTCATCCGCGCGAGACTGGTCAAGCTGGGACAGAAGAGACGGCTTGGAGTACGAGGGCCAGTCGGAGCAGCACGGGCTACGCCGATGGACGTGGGTTGGCACGCTCCACATGCAATTGCGCGGCCTCGGCCAGTCAAGGAAGGCGAAGATATGACAGACACGCGGGATATACCGTCGGCTTTGGACGGTAACTTCGAGCAGACAGGGCGCCCCCAGCAGCTAGTGGGCGATTTCGAGCACGATATAAGAGGGCAACTTTGGCGATCGGCATCAGCGCATGAAAATGGATAACGTCTGGAGGAAGGTGTAGAAGCATGGCAAATTCGGGCAGGCCAGCGCCGCTTCGAGGAGGGCCGCCTAGACATGATTAGCTTGAACACCGCGGTGGTCGCAGGCGGGCAGCGGCACAATGCTCGGGCGGCAGAACAAGGGCACCTTCTGGAGGCAAGCTGTGCGACAGGTGCAAGGAGGCAGACGAGACGCTCATGCACGGAATATGGCCCTGCCTGAAGAACCGAAGAACATGGGTCTTGCCCGTCATTGCGGGCGCGGGCCGCGGCAGGAGGCTCGTCTAGGGCCCCCGCAGGCTCAGGCAGCGCGCTCCCCCTGGCCTCGCGGGCCGACACGACGCGACAATCATCTTTCTGAGCCACGGCCATCTTGACGGCTCTTGGGGGGCCCGCCCGCCGAGGAAAACGCACCAATATCAATTCTGCGCAGATTCTCTGCCCCGTTCGGGGTGAGACGTCGCATTTTTTCTGCAGGTGCCTCGAGCCCACCGTGGCGCACTTCCCGCGCAGCGAGCAAATCGGAAGGAACCAGTGAACAACAAACGTGATCGAGTGAGACGGGTGGATCTCGAGGTCTATTCCAACCATCGGTTTGGACTCAGGGGCCGCAAGGCCGCTTTTCCCAGGGGGACCAGAACGCGCAGAAACCGAGAAACGCAATAATCTGGCCCCTGGGACAATCAAGTCACACTGCGATCATCTCCACTTGCTACCGACTTTCTCGAGCTGGTGAGACGAGGATTTTACGATTTTCTCCTGCTTGGTGAGCTGCTTGACTGTTGGCGCTCTGCTGCCGCGCTCTCCCGGCTGCGCCGAGGCGGCCAACGCGAGCGCTCGTCTCACTCTTTTGCGCACCAAGTGCGCGATTTAATTGATTCTGCCCGCGTCAGGCCCCCCCCCCCCCCACCACCAGCCCGAACTCTCACGCCAGCTCCGCCCCGACTCCAGCCCAGATATCCGTCGCGACATTTTCCGCAGCTGCGAACTCCTGCTCCGGAGTATTCAGCAGCTCTGGGGTCTCATCTAGGCGAGAGGTTGTCCACGCAACGTTCGCCCCTCGGTCCGGGTGAGCCTGCCAGGCGACTCTAGCGCGGGTCCAGAAGTCCTCATTGGGGCCCGTGGCTTTTGGATGCTCGAAACGGTTTCTCTCGGATAACGCTCCCCCCAGCCCCCCAATCACCAAGCCGAGCCGCCCTCCCCTCGAATTCCTCATTTTCAAAACGGGATGGGCGAGAGGGGCTTGCGGTAGTCCTCGCAGCCAAAGTGCAGGCTGCGATCCCGCCTGCGCCATGGCCGCAGGCACCAGGCACCAGGCACCAGGCACCAGGCACGCGCACGCGCACGCGCACGCGCACGCGCACGCGCACGCGCACGCGCACGCGCACGCGCGCGCACACGCGCACACGCGCACACGCGCACACGCGCACACGCGCACGCGCGCACACGCGCACACGCGCACGCGCACACACGCACACGCGCACACTCGCACACGCGCACGCGCGCACGCGCGCACACGCGCGCACGCGCACACGCGCGCACGCGCACGCACACGCCCACGCACCCGACTTTGGGCACTTTTGGGCCGTCTTGGCGCCCTCTTGGCCGTTCCGAGCCCTCCTTGGGCCGTTTGAGGGCGGTTTGGGGGGATTCCGGGGCAGCGCCGTGAAGGCCGAACAGTCGCGCATGATGAAAATATGCGTCTTCCCATATTCGACGATTTTGGCTTTTTGAGGCCCCTCTTGGGGATGCTCTCGGAGGCTTCCTGGGCCGTCTGGGAGGCTTCTGGGGCCGTTTTGGTGCTATCCTGGGCGTCTTGGGCCGACCTTCGGGCATCTCGGGGGCCTCTTGGGCCGTCGTGGGGTCTGCTTGGAACCCTCTGGGGCCTCGTCGGGCCTGATGAGACCTTTGCCCCCCCCCCCCCCCCCAAACTGGCCCGACCCAGCTTCCGGGGGAAAGGGGTTTGGGGGGCAATCATCTCACACGCCGTGACCCCAAGGAGTCGGCGGATTGTTTTACAAGTGTTGCACATGGTTGACAATGTTGCATTTGTCGTCCAAGATCCGCGTGTAAGAGGACACGCCCTAATGGTAAGTCGGGCCTGTCCCTCTACACGATAGTTTTTCGAGAGTAGTAGAAAAATAAGTTGGGGACGATCTTTTTGATTATTTTTTACTATTTGGGAGCATTTGCTGACATTTGTCATTTTTCGTCCTAAATGCCCCTGTAGGGGAAAATGCCCGACCTAAAGCTAGTGGGGATATGGGGTGTCCGCCAGGTTTTGGGCCAATGGCCTCTTTCACGGATGCTCGCCCACTCGGGCGGAGGCCGTCGAGGGAGAGCCGGCGGCCAAGCCCGTGTCACGAAGACAGGGGTATGATGTTCCAACCGGCTGTAGCGTCGATCACCAGAAAGAATTTCGAGCACTAGGGAAGTACCGAAACTGGAAGGTTTTCACGTGCCGGGCCCTGGGAGACACTCGTCCAACATTGTTTCGACGCTCTTTCGACACTCCTACGGGTGCTCGAAATTATTTCTGTTATGTGGTCCTTAAGTACGATGGGAGAAACTTGCAGACAGGGCTCGATGGTCGCATCGTGTCGTCGAGGGGAAGTTGTCAGCTCGAGCGCCGGGCAGTATATGCAAGGTCATCCGTCGGGGGCCTTGAGACGGGGGTCAATGCAAACGGGGTCAGCCCGAGCGCCCGATCTTGCAAGATCCTGCAGGATCCTGCAGGGTCCTTCGCATTGACCCGGGCTTGGGTGCAGGATCTTGCAGGATCTTGCAGGATTCTGCAAGGCCTGACTGACCCGGGTCTGGATTGACCCGGGTCAGAGGATCCTCGAATCCGTCGCGATTTCAGACCAGCTCGGCCGCGCGTAGAGGGGGTAGGGTGAGGGGGGGAGGCTTCTTAGAAGGAGGCTGGTTCTTGGAAGACGCGGGCCTTGTATGTAGATGTAAGGCCCGCGCCTTCTAAGAAGCTTCCCCCCCCTCCCCCTACCCCCCTGTGCGCGCCGCCAACCAGCCGCCCGCAACAGACCTGGGGTGTCCAGAGTTGGGGTGGGTCGAAGATGGGGAATTGAAGGATGGGGCCCTATGGATACGAAAGTGCATCCAAGCTGAACTTCTATTGTTCAGGGCCGCCTGCAATTCTACGCAGGGCCCTCTTTGAATTGCCGAGGAGGGTGGCCGGAGGGCTTTCGGACGTGTTCGGCATGGCCTCCGCGGGTTCTTCCAAGGCTCTCTCGGAGCACTCCGAGCCAGCCAGGGCCTCGGTTCGATGATCCTCAGGCCGTGTGTCAACCCAATGTGTGTAATCCCCGTTCGGCCTGTGTCGGCCATCGTTACGTGTCGTATTGGAGGGCTTCGATGGACCAGCACACCTTGGCGCTAACACACGTTCTGAGGAGCACCGATCGGTCGCGAGCAAAGGCACGGCTGGCGTCCTCTAGCAGTTTCGACCGCCGCCTCCGCGGACGAATCGTTTGCATTGTGCACCGTACCGCGTTGGCGTGTCTCCCGAGGCGTCGGCGGCCCTCGACCCAGGAGTGGTACGGTGATCGGTGTGTTGGCCCTTCTCCTCCTGTTCCTCCTCCTCCTCCTCCTCCTCCGTAGCCATTTTTGGCTCAGGCTCGGCGTGCGTCGAGCTGGTCGCGGCAGGCTGCTCGCGCGGCCTTTCTCCCTCGTGCGATGGGGATGGATGGCCTCTTGGAGAGGTTGGTGGCGCTGCCGATCGCCCAGGCGGCATTTGGCGCGGCCTTGGCGGCACTCGCTGGGCAGGGTGGCCAGAGTGGCACCAAGGCCACCGCCGCAGTGGTGGCGGCTGCAGCGCGCGGGGCCGCCCAGGGCTTGGCGGCAGGCGCATCGGTAGCATGCGCGGACGGCGCTGATGACGGCTACGGCAAGAGGTGCGAGCTGGTGCAGCTCGAGGTGGTCCTCGATGCGGTCAAGGACGCGATGGACCTCACGGACCCCGTCTCGGTCCAGGACGCCAAGAGCATATTGCGCGATCGTGGGGCGCCGAAGCTTGCTTCCCGCGTCGGGAGGCTGAGTAAGCTTCGCAATGCCAAAGGGCATCCTGATGTCGGATTGGCGAGGGAAGTGCGGTCCCACCTCGCCGGCTCTGATGCTGGCAGCACGGGCGACGGGCTCACGGAGCAGGAGAGCCTTGCGGAGACGGGCGCCCACTCCCTCAAGACGGTGGCCGCGAAGAAAAGGGTGCTGCAGATGGAGACGCAAGCGCCCACCTCCGCCGCGGAACATGAGGGCAAGGACGCTGACAAGGAGCAGGAGCAGCAGAAGGCGGTGCAGTCGATGCCGAGGGACGAGGTGGCTGGCGGCCATGCGGCTGGCGCGGAGCCTGGCCTTGGGGACGCCATGGCCGTGTGCGCCAGGAAGCACGACGCCGTGAACCAGGCGGCTCTGAGCGTGGAGCTGGCCAAGGACGCCTTGGCCCGTGTGGAGGCCGAGTTTGACGATGCCGCTACCGAGCTGAACGAGGAGCTCATGGCCTTGGACGAGGCCGAGCGGCAGGAGGTCCTCTGGAAGCTCGGCCTCCCCGTCGGAAAGCCGCCCGAGTTTTGAGTGCCGCGGAGGCTCGTGTTCCTCCTGCGGCACGTCGGTCGGTGCAGCTGCGGAGGCCCGTGTTCCTCCTGCGGCTGTCGCCCTGGGGTTGCGGAGGCTCGTGTTCCTCCTGCGGCCCCAGGGGCTGCTGAAAATTATTGCAGCTGCGGAGGCCCGTGTTCCTCCTGCGGCTGTCGCCCTGGGGTTGCGGAGGCTCGTGTTCCTCCTGCGGCCCCAGGGGTTTGTAGGACAGAGGTCCGCTCTCATAGCATTCCCATAGCATTCCTCCTCCTCCTCCTTCTCCCCCTCCCTCCCTCCCTCCCTCCCTCCCTCCCCCCGCCTCCTTCTCCTCCTTCTCCCTTTCCTCTTCCTCCTCCTCCTCCTCCTCCTCCTCCGCCTCCCATTCCTCTCTGACACTGTCAACATGCCATAAGCATGCAGCGCAGCGTCGTTCTCAACACATCCTCTTCTTAGGCAACGCCCGCCTCCTCGTGGGCACCAGCGGGAGGCTACCTCGCCGAGCTCACGGCGCAGCCTGGCGCTCGGGCTCCGCTGCGGCTGGCGGCGCGTGACGCGAGGTACGGCATGGAGGCCCCCAGCGACGACCGCGCCGTCATCGTCGGAAGCCGCCGCCGCCGCCGCCTGTAGTCGCCTTCTGCCGCGGGCGCAATCGCCGTCTCGGAGGACACCACCTGTACGCCTGCACGTATCCTGGCTGGGCCCATCCTGGGCCCAGGACTGGCCCAGCCAGGATTGGTGTGGGTGTACACAGTCAAGCCCGATTGGTAGGTGCATCCTGCCAAATTCAGGGCACCCTCGAGTCCTGTGGCTCGCGACCCGTGCCTTATACACTCCTATGGCAAAGCGGCCCTCGGAAGGGTATTGGTTCTTCGACTGGCCCAGCCAGGATCGTTGTTGGTGTAGACAGTCGAGCCCGATTAGTATGTGCATCCTGCACAATTCAGGGTATCCTTGAGTCCTGTGGTTCGCGACCCGTGCCTTGCACACTCCTACGGCAACGTGGCCCTCGGAAGGCCTTGTTTCTTCGACTGGCTTGGCCAGGATCTGTGTGGGTGTACTCAGTCGAGCCTGATTAGTAAGTAGATACTGCCAAATTCATGGTATCCTTGAGTCCTGTGGTTCGCGACCCGTGCCTTATACATTCCTATGGCAACGTGGCCCGCGGAAGGGTGTTGTTTCTTCGATTTGCCCAGCCAGGATCGGTGTGTGTATGTGTGTGTGTGTATACAGTCGAGCCTGATTAGTAGGTGGATAATGCCAAATTTAGGGTACCCTTGAGCCCTGTGGTTCGCGATCCGTGCCTTGCACACTCCTATGCCAACGCGGCCCTCGGAAGGGTAGTGTTTCTTCGACTGGCCCAGCCAGGATCGTTGTTGGTGTAGACAGTCGAGCCCGATTAGTATGTGCATCCTGCCAAATTCAGGGTATCCTTGAGTCCTGTGGTTCGCGACCCGTGCCTTGCACATTCCTACGGCAACGTGGCCCTCGGAAGGGTCTTGTTTCTTCGATTGGCCCAGCCAGGATCGTTGTTGGTGTACACAGTCGAGCCTGTTTTGTAGGTGGATCCTGCCAAATTCAGGATACCCTGGAGTCCTGCGGTTCGCGACCCGTGCCTTATACACTCCTATGGCAAAGCGTCCTTCGGAAGGGTCTTGTTTCTTCGACTGGCCCAGCCAGGATCGCTGTTGGTGTAGACAATCGAGCCCGATTAGTATGTGCATCCTGCACAAGTCAGGGTATTCTTGAGTCCTGTGGTTCGCGATCCGTCCCGTTCTACATTTCTATGGGAACATGGCGCTCGGGAGGGTCTTGTTTCTTCGACTGGCCCAGCCGGGATCGGTGTGGGTGGGTGTACACAGTCGATCCCGATTAGTAGGTGGATCCTGCAGAATTCAGGGTATTCTTGAGTCCTGTAGTTCGCGACCCGTGCCTTATACATTCCTATGGCAACGTGGCCCTCAGAAGGGTCTTGCTTCCCGTCGCGTGTCCTCTCCAAGCAACCCCGACTGCTCAGCTGAAGCCCTCCGAGACGGCGACGACGATGGCGCGAAGGCCCTCTGCCTTTCGGCGGCGACGACAGGCGACACATCGACGCAGAGAAGCCTGCACAGACATCAATTTTTTGGAGGTCCGCGCAGATATCGGGGGCGGCAAAGAGGGGGGTGATGACTAGGGGGGGGTGGATATCGTGGCGGGGGCCATGATATTTCCCCTGATTTCATGGCGCCTCTGCTTATTTCATTACGTCCCTGGCCCCCCCGCTGGGCCGCGCACATGCCGCCGGTTATGATTTGCACCCCCCCTCTTGGACACCCCCTCTTGGCCGCTCCCGAGCGGTCGGTGCTCCGACGCGGCTCGGAGCCCGGGCCCAGACAGTCGTCCTCCTCCCCCTCCTCCTCCTCCTCCTCCTCCTCCTCCTCCCCCTCCTCCTCCTCCTCCTCCCCCTCCTCCTCCTCCTCCTCGTCCTCCTGCTCCTCCTCCTCCTCCCCCTCCTCCTCTTCCTCCTCCTCCTCCTCCTGGCCCTCCTCCTCCTCGCCAGGAGGAGGGGTCCTGGGCAGCGGCTCTGGGTCGATGCCTCCCGCTCCGCCGCCGCCTTGCCGAGGTGGCGGCCGCCGACGTGGAGCTGACTGCACACTCCAAAGGACAGGGGCTGTGATGTCCCAACCTACGGTAGGTTTGCGGCGTGTCGACCAGTGGCGACCCCAGCGCGGACGTTCAAGGTTGAACGCCGCCGGCGACCCAGAATCGATCGATGTTGAACGATCGGACGTTGCGGCAGCGGCCGATCGTTCAAGGTTGAACGATCCCTGCGGTGTCAAAAACCAACGCTGGGGTCGGCACGACACGAACCTGCCGTACTAGGAGGGTGCAAGTAGCTGGGCGAAGTGAGATCCGGGAAACGTGGAACTCGAGCATGCCGGATCTCGTATTTGTCGACGCTTCTTGGCGAGCGCGTCCTGGATTCTGACGATCCAGTCTTCGTGGGACGTTTGCAGCGGGAGCTCGCGTCAGATTCCATATTGGGTCTCGTCATTTTCACGATGGGCCCGTCAGGCCAACCCCCCCCGAGCCCGAGTCGTAAGCCTCCCCGATAAGAGGGGGAGAAGTTCAAGGGGGGGGCGTATACCCCCAATCGCTCAATAGTCTTATGATGTTCCAACCTACTTTAGCCTTGATCACCAGAATGAATTTCGAGCGCCAGGGAAACGCCCCTAAAACTTGAGGGTTTTCACGTGCCGGGCCCTGGGCGACACTCTTTCGACATTGTTTCGACACTCTTTCGACACTTTTCTGGGTGCTCGAAATTATTTCTGGGATGTGGTCCGTAAGTACGATTGGGGCAACATAAGACAGGGGCCGAGGGGGCGGGTTGGACGCAACGTGCAGCGCTGCTTGGCGAGCAGGAGAGCATTCGCGTGCTCGGGTTGGGCGGCTCGGGGGCCATCACTCTGATGTGGAATCGCCGAGGGCTCGCCCACCTGCGACCGGTGGAAAGGAGCAGGGTGAGGAGGGAGAGGCAGGGAGAGAGGAGGAGGTGGTGGGAGGGGGGAGAAGAGGACGTGGGCGAGGGAAGCAGGAGGTGTGGGATGCGGGCGGAATGGGGGAGGCTGACAGGGGTGTGATGCAAAAGGGAGGGGCAGCGGACTACGCAACCGAAAAGAGCTGGGTGCTCAAATTTCAACTTGTACCGCAGTTGTCCGAGCAATTTGACAAGACGACTCGTCCAGCCTCGCCCGGCAGGGCCCACGCAGTGTCGAAATGCGTCAAGCACTCAGATACACATTTACACATGTACATCCATGCATGCGCACACACATGCAAACATACCTACTGCCCTACACACATAGTCATACATACACCCATATATATATATATATATATATACATATACATATACCCAAACCAAACAAACAACAAAACAATACAACCAACACACATGCATGCATATACACATACATGCACATGCATATATACCAACAGGCACACCTACACACGTACGTGCATACATACATGTACACCTACATACATACATACACACGTACGCACATGCACCCCCACACACATACAATAATACGCACATACACATTTACGCACGTACACACACGTACATACATATAGACATCCATACATGCATACACCCAGGTATGCACGCATGCATGTATACATACACGCACACACACATACATGCATACACACATACATACACATACTTGCATGCATGCATGCATATATGCACATACAAACAAACAGGCAGGCAGACATGCATATCTATACACATATGTATACACATGCGTACGCATACATACATACATGCATACATACCTACATACATACATACATACGTACATACATACATATATACATACATACGTACATACATACATACATACATACATACTGTCATACATACATACGAACATACAGGCATACACATTCGCATACGTGCTTACATGCATGCCCACATCCATACACACATACAGTCATACAAGCATACGCGCATACATACATACATACACACTCACATAAGTAAATGCATATATATACATGCATACATGCATACACATATACACACAGTTATATGCATACATATATACATACATACATACATACATACATACACACATACATACATACATACATACATACATACATACATACATGCGTACATACGTACACACGCACATACGTACATACGTACATACGCACACATACATACACATGCATACGTAGGCATATGCTCATATATCTATACATGTATATCGTGCAGACTGTTCGGGTCCGCGTGCCAGAGTGGCTGCGAGGGACCCCATTTGGCGCTCTCGCCGCAGCGGGGCGCACGCGTGCCCCTATTCGAGAGAGATCCAGATTCGAGTTTGAGACCCGTGATTTTTTTGATGTCGCGGGCGCCCCGGCGCTGCACTGCTTGACGCCTCGAACTTTTTGTCGCGGGGCCCAGGGAGGTGGGCGGGCGCCCCCCCGAGCTGTAGACGGTCTCACTTCTCGCACCTGTCTCAAGTCGGGCATGTGCCTCCACAGGAGGAAAATTCAAAAATAATAAAATAATATTACGTGCACGATGTTTCCATGTTTTTTGACTATTCTTGGGAATGCTCGATTATGTTCTAGGCTTTCTTCCAAAACCCGCCTGTAGGGGGACATGCCCGATCTAACTTTTGTCAGGTCTCCGCCGCGCGCATCCGACTGTTATATTTTACGAGTCCCTGCTCGGGTTCCAATCCCGGAGCCGTTTTGTTGCTGCTTCAGGTCGCCTTTGTTTTTCCATTTTCACGTTCAAGACATTTTCGGAAACGGTGAAAGAGCAGCCCTGCTGTTTCAGGAGCCCGCCAAGCGCCCGACCGACCCGACCCGCCCGCCGTTCCCACAAGGTTGCAAGTGCACGGTGCAGCACAGCCATCGGTATACGGTCGGGCCGAGGTAGAAGGTCGAGGTCGGTTCGGGGAGGGTACCCGAATGTTTTTCGTCTTTGTCGGATGTTATTGTGCATCCTGGGGGAGGGCACTCTCGAATGCTCTTCAGTTTGGCCTGGCGTAGGGTCTCATGCTCTTGAAGGATGCTTTGTTTCTGTCCCACGTCCGACCACAGTACCGTTCATCTTGCACCTTTTACGTGCAGCAATTCATTTTGGGCCGTTTTGGGCTATCTTGGCCTTTCGCGGGCAGTCTGCTTAGCAACAGTCGCTTGCACGTAATCAATACAGCCGCGCGAGGTGGAGGGTTTTTAACTGCCGCTGCGGGCAGGCTGGGCTGGGAGCGGAAGAGGTGTAGCAGTGGGGCGCCGCTCTGGTCCGCCGCCAAATCAATAAAGCAAGAGGAAACGTGGCGCTCGACGCGACCCTCTACTACACATCGCCCTCTGCTGAACGAGGCCCCTCCCCAAGCTGGTTAAACAAGCATCCTTGGTGCTAGACGCGCCCCTCTGCTGCACATCGTTTCTTTGCTAGACGGGGCCCCTCTCCAAGTTGATTATAGAACCGAGTCCTTGGTGTTAGACGCGCCCCTGTGCCGTTGACCACTATCGTGTATTAAGCAAGAGTCATTGGTGCTAGGTGCGTCCCACTGCTGCCCATGGCCCTCTGCTGGACGCGGCGCCTCCCCAAGTTGACCAACAACAAATCCTTGGTGCCAGATGCGTCCCTCAGTTGCGCATCGCCCGCTGCTGGACGAGCCGCTCATCCGAGTTAAGTGTGAGTGTTTGTCGATGTGCATCGAAGCATTTGTGCCAGGAGGAGGAGGAG
Source organism: Prorocentrum cordatum (assembly GCA_963575745.1). Lineage (NCBI taxonomy): Eukaryota > Dinophyceae > Prorocentrales > Prorocentraceae > Prorocentrum > Prorocentrum cordatum. The sequence goes on from CAUYUJ010005191.1 coordinate 119,282, forward strand.
GATGGGGAAGAGGAGGAGGAGGGGGAGGAAGAGCAGCAGGAGGAGAAGGACAAGGAGGAGCAGGAGGGAGAGGAGCAGGAGGGAGAGAACGAGGAGGAGGAGGAGGAGGAAGAAGTGCAGGAGGAGGAGGAGGAAGAGGAGGAGGAGGAGGAAGAGGAGGAGGAGGAGGAGGAGGAGGAGGAGGAGGACGTGCCCCTCTGCTGGACATCGCCCCTTGCTGGGCGAGGTTCCGTCTGCGAGTTGACTCGGCCGAAGGATCCTTGGTGCCAGGCGAGCCCTTCTGCCGTGCGCCGCCCTCTGCCGGCTCGGTAGATCCCCGAGTAGCGCGCCGCCTCCTCCTTTTCCTCTTCTTTCTCCTCCTTCTCCTCCTCCTCCTCCTCCTCCTCCTCCTCCTCCTCCTTTCCCTCCTCCTCCTCCTCCTTTCCTCCTCCCTCCTCCTCCTCCTCCTCCTCCTCCTCCTCCTCCTCCCACTCCTCCTCATTTTGGCTCAAGCGATCGCACGGCCTTGCCCGCGCGCGCCCCCTCCTTGGCGAGGCGCAGCTGCGGGATGTCGGGGCCTAGAGGGGCTCCCTCGGCCCCAGGCGCGGCCCTCATGGAGGCCGCCGTTCGGGCCGCGGTGCTCGCTGGGGCGTGTCGGCGCACGGCCGCTGCAGTCGCGCGGTCGGCCATATCCGCCACGCTGTTCGCTGGCGGCGAGGAGCCGATGCCGACGGCGGTACCCGCGCCTGCTGATGATGTTCCTGGAGCCCTCGCGCTGCCCGCTTCCCTGCCCGCCGCCTCCGCGGCGAAGTCAGAGCGGTGGAGGCGCCGACGCCGCCGCCTCGCGGCGCGGCGTGCCGCGGATGCGCCCCGCCCCGCGTTGCTGGCGCAGCGGGCGCGGGCGGTGGAGCGAGCGACGACGACGGCGATGCCATGGAGGACGACTCGTGGGCGGACGGCGGGCGGCCTGCCGTCCCTTCGGCCGCGGTCGCTCTTCCTGCTCGTCCTGGTCGTGCGCGTGCTGGTGCGGCTCTCGCGGAGCCTGCGGCGACGGCTGCTGGTGCGGCGGCCGCGGCGGGCGGAGCAGGGACCGAGGGGCTCAAGGCTGCGGTGGAGTGGTTCGAGCAGCTGCTCAAAAAGCCCTTCCCCCAGTTGGTCAGGGCACACCACGTGGCCCAGCTGGAGCGCATTCGCGCTGAAGCCCGCGGCAGCGGCCTCCCGAGTTCGTCGTGAGGCCGCTGCCGCGACGTCGTCGGCGGCTGCGGCGGCTGCGGCGGCGTCCGCAGCGGCGGGGGGGGGCGATACTGCCTGATCGGGCCGTCCTCCCCTCACGTCCTTCGTCTTTGGCTTCCCCGTCCTCGTCGGCATGTGCAAGTCCGACGACACGGTCGGGGACCTGGCGCCTCAGGTGGTGGCTAAGTCCTCGCGGTCGCGGCCGCGCGGCGGCCGCGCTGTCCCGCGGGGCTCTTCCCTCCTGGGCTGCCCCACCTACCTACCTACGTACCTACTCACCTTCCTACCTACCTACTTACCTACCTACCTACCTCCTCCTCCTCTTCCTCCTCCTCCTCCTCCTCCTCCTCCTCCCCCTCCTCCTCCTCCTCCTCCTCTCTGCTCCTCCTCTCTCCCCCTCCTCCTCCTCCTCCTCCTCCTGCTCCTCCTTGTTGTTTAAACCTATACACCCCCACCTACCTCGTATTCCGGCCGATAGCAACCCGATCCGGGACCTCCCATCCAGACTGTGAGCAATCAATACAAAGTGGCAGTTTGTCTTCTCAATATCGTTTTTCTTGTCGCCGACGATGCGAAAAGCGTGGCAGGAATGGGACGCGGCGCGCATCGCGCGCGGCAGTCAATCTGGGCCCGCCCATCCTGACTTTGAAAAATCAATGCGAAGTCTTCGTTTTTTCTTCGCAGCATGGCCTGCCTTGTCGCTGACGGTGCGAAATATGTGGCAGCATTGGGACGCGGCGCGCATATGGGACGTGGCGCGCATCGCGCGCGGACGTCAATCCGGGGCCGCCCATCCGGACTGAAAAAAATCAATACGAAGTCTTCTCTTCTTCCTCTCAGCATGGCCTGCCTTGTCGCCGACGGTGCGAAATCTGTGGCAGGAGTGGGACGCGGCGCACATCGCGCGCGGACGTCCATGCGGGCCGCGGGTCCTCCCATCCGGATTGGAAAAACTTACAATTCAGAGTTGCATTTTTTCTCTTTTCATCATGGCCTCTCTTGTCGTCGACGATGCGAACTGCGTGGCAGGAATGGGGCGCGGCGCGCATCGCGCGGGGACCTCTGGGGCAATCCCAAGGCGGGAGGGGCCACATTACATGTCAGAAACAAATCCATGCTGATTTTTCTTGCCCGCATAGCTGTTCTTGTCGTCCACCCCGCACAAATGCATGGCAAGAATTGGGCGCGGCACACCCCCCTCCCCCCCCGCTCGAAGTGAATGAAATGACCTTCCCGCTTGGGCGCCAAGCGAAATTGTCTCAAAGTTGCGCTCCCGCTTTGGCTCGGCGCGCGCTTTTCGCTCGCCAATTCATTGGGCGCGGGGGCGTTCCAAGAAGCCCTGGGGTGACGAATGCCTGAGGGGTTTTTGCTCGTTCAGGCTCTTGGAGGGCCTCCGGAGGCTCCCCGCGGTTTCTTGGCGTTACGGCCGTCTGGAGGCCATCTTGGGCGTCTTGGAACGATCTTTCGGCGACGCAGGGCCCCTCGGATCGTCTCGGGGGCGTCTCGGCTCTCTTGGGGCGTTCCTGGGGCGCTCTGGGACCTGGAGATCAGCGCCAAAGAAGAAAGCCATCGCTGGGACCGACGTGCCCAGGACCTGCTCGGGGTTCTTTTCGTCTGGGGGCCCCCACGGGCCGCCCCGCGCGCGCAAACCAGCTGATTGTTAACTAGTTACCGGTGATCTTAGCACGCCTCTGGCCCGTTGGGCTGGCCCGGGACCTGCTCGGGGTACTTTTCGTCCGGGGGCCCCCAGGGGTCGCCCCGCGCGCGCGAACTAGATAGTTAACTAGTTGCCGGAGCTCTTTGCACGCGTCTGGCCCGTTGGGCCGGCGAATTTGCCCCAAGCCTTTTCTGAGATCTCGACCCCTTTCTCGGGAACAGTTTTGCGTCCTTGATATTTTCTCATTGGTCTGGGTGGCCAAAAACCGTTCCCTGGAGGGCGAAGTCGAGGGAAAAACCATTCCCTGGAAAGCGTTCCCTCTACTAGTACTACTACTACTACTACTACTACTACTACTACTACTACTACTACTACTACTACTACTACTACTAGTACTACTACTACTACTACTACTACTACTACTACTACGACTACGACTACTACTACTACTACTACTACTACGACTACTACTACTACTACTACTACTTACTACTACTCCTGCCACTACTCTATACTACTACTACTACTACTACTACTACTACTACTACTACTACTACTACTACTACTACTACTACTACTACTACTACTACTAGTACTACTACTACTACTAACTACTACTACTACTACTTACTACTACTACTACTACTACTACTACTTACTACTACTACTACTACCTACTACTACACTACTACTACTACTACTACTACTACTACTGCTACTACTACTTCTACTAGTGCTACTACTACTACTACTACTACTACTACTACTACTACTACTACTACTACTACTACTACTACTACTGCTACTGCTACTACTATTGCTACGACTACTACTACTACTTTTCCTACTACTACTACTACTACTACTACTACTACGACTACTACTACGATTACTACTACTACTACTGCTACTACTACTACTACTACCACTACTACTACTACTACTTGTTACTACTGCTGCTACTACGATTATTACGACTACTATTACTACTACTACTACTACTACTACTACCTTAATACGACTACTACTACTACTACCACTACTACTACGACTACTACTACTACTAGCACTACTGCTGCTATTACTACGACTACGACTACTACAACTATTATTACTACTACTACTACTACCACCACTACTACGACTACTATTACTACTACTACGACTACTGCAACTACTACTACTACTACTACTACTACTACAAGGACGACGACGACGACGACGACGACGACGACTACTGCTACTGCTACTACTACTGCTGCTACTACTACTGCTGCTACAACTTGGGCTCCCACTTGTCCTCCTCTTCCTCTTCCCTTTTTTGTACTACTGCAACTGCTACAACACTTACACCTGGTACTACTACTACTGCTGCTACTACTACTACTACCACGACTACTCCTACTACTATGAGTATTTTTACTACTACTGATACTACTACTACTACTACTACTACTACTTCTACTACTACTGCTACTACTACTACTACTACTTCTACTACGACTACTACTACGACTACTACGACTACTACTACTACTACTACTACTACTACTACTACTACTACTACGGCTACTACTAGTACTACTATTGCTACTGGTACCATTCGTGCGACGACGACGACTACTACTACTACTATTACTACTACTACTCTACCTCTCCTGCTACTACTTGTTCTGCAAAGTGTACTACCAATGGCATTACTACTAGCCTAGCAGTGGTAGGCGTATTACTAGCACATGTACTTCCATAGATCTACTACTCTGTACTACGACCCGTGCGACTACTTGTGCTACCTGTGGTATTTCTGCTTATACGACTCGTATTATTACTCGTACTACTAGTACTACTACCTATTCGTATCCCCACTCTACTACTACTACTACCACTACTACTACTACTACTACTACTACTACTACTACTACTACTACTACTACTACTACTACTAGGACTAGTACAACTACACCACCACCACCACCACCACTACTACTACTACTACTACTACTACTACTGCTACTGCTACTGTTACTACTACTACTACTACGACTACTACTACTACTACTACTACTACTACTGCTACTACTACTACTACTACTACTATTATTACTACTACTACCACTACTACTACTACTACTACTACTACTGCTGCTGCTACTACTACTACTACTACTACCAGTACGCGCCAGCACCCAATTTCGCCAGCATTGTTTCTTATGTTGTGGGAGGGCGGAACGTGTCCGTCGTTACTTTCAACATGGCCAGTCTTGCCGTCGACGATGCGAAATGCGTGGTTGGAATGGGGCGCGGCGCACATCCCGCGCGGACGTCAATGCGGTGTCCTGGGGTATCCTCCACTCGCACTGAAATGCCCGCGCAGCTCCCAGTTGTGCCATCACTGTTTCTCATGTTGTGGGAGGGCGGGTGGGAATGGGCATGCCGTGCTTGACTCGCTCGGGCTGGCTAGCTTGGCCCCCGCCCTCACCCTCGCCCTAGCCGCCGCAGCGGCCCGAGCCACCCTCCTTCGCTGCTTGTCCCACTTCAGGGGGAAGGGATTCCGCGGCAGCGGTGCGATGCGTCGCTCGCGGGGTCTGCCGAGCCCGTAGAAAGAGTGGCGGATGGCTCTGCAGGCGCTGGCTTCTCGCCGCGGGGTTCTTCAGTTGGCGATCCCCCTTTCTGTTTGAGAAATGATTAGTTCGTCCCCAACCGAGCGGACACGCGCATATCAGGGCATGCGCGTGCAATCCTATGCATCTGGTCGGCCCGATGAGGTGCGACGGCATATCTCAAGCATTTCGCGACGTGGGTGCTTTACTTCCTTCAGGTAAGCGACGGCTGAAAAAGAGAAAACGGCCAGCAACCCTATCGACATGTGAAGCTCGGGGAGATTTCCTTCGGTTGGACGCGCGCGAGCAAAGAGTCGCGCGGGGTATCGATCACGTTGCGTGACCAAGTCTTCCCGCCACGGTGTCTATGCATAATATGCATTCCACCGCCCGCTCATGCTGGCCGCGTTGGCGCCGCTAGCTTCAAGACCGCGGCGCTCGATGTCTTGTGCTTCGGCGGCGCAGGGGGCGGGGGCGTCGACGGGTCGGCCAAGCCCTGATCGCGCGGGCGCGCTGGCCGATCGAGTCGGTTGGCGAGCGCTGTGCCCCCGTGATAGGATGCGACCTGAACGATGAATCGGGGGCCGTGCCCGAGACGGCGATAGTCGAGGCTGCGCCGCGCTGCCGGGGGGGGGGGGGCGAGGGCAGAGGCGCGGGAACTTTCGAGCCTTCCCCTGTGGGACTGGCGGGCAGACCATGGCATCATATTATCGGGGATTGCGGGGCGGCAGCGCGCAGCACCTTCTACGCTGCGGGCCCCGCCCGCGACGGCAGCACGGGCATGAGGTCGAGGGTAGATCTCATTCACGCACCGCAGGGGTCGATGGCATACGCAACTAAATGTCGGGTGCTCGAGACCGCGGGTCGAGGGCTACGACCGATCCAGACCCTCGACGACCGCGACTACAGACCCGCGCGCGCGGAGTTTGCCTACTGCTTCCAGGACCAGATGGGGGGATCTCCTGGCTGGGATTTCGATCGCACGACGCCGGCAGCGCGGAGAAGGGAAGAGCTGCGGGGCGCTGTTGGAGGAGGCCCAAGCTGAGTTGCCGACGATCGAGGATGCCGAATGAGTCAGATGCGCACGAGACCTACGGCCGACGAGCGTTGGATTTCGACGGCGACACTCGTGGTCAACCATGCGCGCGAGGTCTTCTGCGCGCCCGCGCCAGTCGAAAACTTGACAGCGGTCTTCGAGAGGCAACGCTCTCAGTTACTCGAGCGGAGAGAGCAGCTGAAGAGTGCGCATGCAGGCAGATCCACGGAGCCGAGAAAAGATTGAGCTGGCGTTGGCCAGGCTGACCTTCCGCATCCGTGCCGCGACTAAACGCATCGCGAAGGAGAAGACGGTGGAGTTGGTGCAGTATGTAAGCGAGGCATTGTCAGCTCACCTTCATAACGCAGCAACGTCTTATCCACAGACTTGCCCGACGTGGGCGCGGGCCTCGGCAGCGGCGACATTTCGTGGCGAAGTCCGAGCAGTGCGACGCTGACGTATCAAAACCTCCCTTCAGCAGGCGGCGGCAGACGGACGGCTGCGCGAGTGGAGCGCCATTCGACCTGCAGGCGGAGCTCGCGGAGAGATCCGACCGGGCTCACACCTGCGGCTGCGACGACGAGGGCCGGCATTTCAGCTCGCACCAGGCGAGGCGCGACGCTATGCAGCTGGTGAACATCGAGCAGGCCAAGGAGGATCGGCAGGAAATGAAACAGGTGTTGCGGTCCTCGCCGAAGCGCCGTGCTTGCCCGCGCTGGTCTCTATGCCGTCTGAGCTGCGGATACTACTACTGGGCGAGGACGTCAGGGGCGCCTTCCAGAGAGGGGGGGGCGCGGGCGCCAGCCAGCGCCCCTCGACGGCGACGACATTCCTCGAGCGGGCGGTGGGCATTGTTGCGCGCTTCAGGCATTCTCGCCAGTCGCCTCTCCTCTTCGACATGTCGTCTTGCATCGGCCTGGACAGGAGGAACGGCAAGTTTTGGGCGACTGGCTAGACATGGGTTCATCTGTTTTGCCCGATGGGCAAAGCGCGGCATTCCGACCTTTAGCGCCGAACTCGGAGCGCACGCGAGAGCCTACCGCGTCACGGTCCGGGCTTCGCTCTCAGGCGCCTTCAAGAAGATGCTATTGCGGTGCAAGCATGGGCGCCGTGGCGCTTGGAGCGGGAGGGCCTTCCCAACGCCATCTTTAATGGGGGGTGCCTCTAACGCCTTTGCCAACGCCGACAAACATGATATCCTCGACGCCATCTCCTCGTTGCATATCCCTGGAGATGTCGCCTCCCGGCGTCGTTGCACAGCGCAGGGGGGCGCTGCAGATCGAACCGCCGGCAGGTGCTATCACCCGTCGACCTTCGACAGGGGAGATGATGGGCCGTGCCAATCCAGCTCGAGCCTTTCCGCGCTTCCACGATGTAGGTCTCGCTCGATTTCGCGACCAACGCTCGAGGGCGACTTCGGGACTTTGCGCCGAAGCCGTCGAGATCGACGGTGATGCGAGCGATGTCGGGTTCGCGATTTTCGCCGACGACATCGAAGTTGGCGATGCCAGGGCGGGGGCCAGGACCGCGCGACAACGGTGGCGAGGCGAAGCCCCTGGCGGCGCAGGCGGAGTCTAGCAGTCACAACCTTGGGGGGGCTCTTCTGGAGATAGGCGTCTCTCTGAAACCCGACAAGAGGGCCGCGCTCGTGCGGATTTGCGGCGGAGGATTTGGCGCAGTGGAGTTCTAAAAATATTCGGCATGCGTGGGCGCCGCATCAGAATGTCGGGAGGGTGGCCTACTTCGACGGGGGCCCTTGCCGTGGAGAAGACCAAGCGCGCCCGGGCGGTAAGAAGCGGCCCGGGGTTCACATCACATTTCTTTGTTACGCCCGCGGCCAGAGCCATCAAGAGGACGGCGGTCGTCTAGTTCGCCCAGTCGGCCCTCCTCTCGGGCATGGAGGCCCGCGCGCTCGACTTCTCCTCCTGTGGGCAGGCGGATCGCGCCCTGATGCTGGCGATGCCCAGAGGCCTGGGCCCCCAGGGGGCCACCGAGGGCGGGGGCGGCACAAATCGAAGATGGCCTTCAAACAACGTCTGGGGATGCTGGACAGTATTGCCCGCTTCGGAGATGCTCAGAGTTCGTCGTCTAGGCCGGCTGCAGAGTTGGGTGCGCTTCCCAGAGGCCCATCGCCTGGTTAGGGCGTGCATCTCGGGGTCCTTGGGGAGATGCGACACGACCGACGAAGACAGGGGCCTCTCTCCGAAGGCCAACCTTTGGGCTCGGCAGCTCCTTGAGGACCTCAGGCACGCACGTGGGCGCTGCGAGCGCTTCCGCCTGCCCCCCTTCTGAAGCTGCCATGCGCCCAGAAGTGCAGAGACAGGGCATTATTGGACTTCGCAGTCCTGGGAGCTGCTGCCCGCGCAAGGTTGCTCGCCCCTCCAGAGCACCAGCCCGAGGCCCCAGAGGCCCCTGTGGCGGAGGGGGGGGGGGGGCCCAGGAGGGCCAGTGCGCGCGCAGCGTGGTGCTTAGCACGGGCCCCGCGCGGAACGAACAGTCCCGCACCATGGAGGCGCTCCTCCTCCGCGCGGGCCGCGCTCACCGAGTGCGAAATGAAGCAGCGCTACCGAGCGAAGTGACGCACCAATGTCCCCGCTGTCCACAAGTACTGAGCACGAGAAAGAAAGCGGAGATGCACGTCACAGGGTCCTCCAAACGAAACATGCGCATCCGCGGGGGGAGCTTCTCCTTGGCGCAAGACGCGGCAATCCCAGACGACCTATCGCGCGCTGTACGTAGCCACTGGGCTCAAAGTCTGTACGAGCCGCAAGTACACATGCTCACTCGCTGTCCTCTCCTGAACCTGAAGTTAGACATCAGACCCTATGCCATCGACCGACGAGGAGAACCTGATGGACTTCTCAGCTCTCGTCGAGATGGGCAAGAGGAAGGGAGGGGCCCCTGCCGGCGCCGAGGGCAGTCGGGGCGCAAAGGGGCGCCAAGTAGCGGAGGCGGCAGACGAAGCAGAGGACATGCCACAGCAGGTGGAAGGGGCGCTCCGAGGAGAAGACGCCTCAGCGGCGCTGGGCCTCACCCCAAAAGGTTCCTGCTCACGCTCGCAACTTCTTCGAGGCACGGCCGCCGCTGCCTGGGCAGGCGTGGTTCCCCGGACAAGATCGCCGATTATCGCGGCTTCCATGGCCGCGTGGAAGTTCTACGCAGGGGCAGCTCGGCCACAACCAGTGAAAGACAGGCTGCGCCCACCACGTTTACACATGGCGCGCGCAGGGTGCAATTGCTTAGTGGCAGCGGGGTCGAGCATCAAGGTTGGCGGCGAGGCTCTGGAATTGGCGCGCGTTCTTCATCGCATTCAGACAGCATGGACGGACGCAGGGGCCCTGCCTGTCGATCCGACACTTCAGTTGCAGGAAGTGCTACAACGAAGACGCGACGAGCCTGCAGTTTGCCATCGTAGACAGGGTCCAGCTGCACAGCGATATGAGCGGCGAGCCAGTGACCTACTCCAAGCTGACGATCGAGAGCGCGGCGGCGGCGCTACTCAAGGGCATGGGCGGGGCACTCACGCAGGGCACGGCGCCTCAGCGCCACCCAGAGAACCTCGCCCGTGATATTCTAGACAGACACAAACTCGGTTGCAAGGGGAAGGGCAAGAAGTGATGGAGCCATGGATACCCCGACTTGCTGCTTGGGGGGGCCCGTGTTGCAGCGGGGGGGAGTGCCGCCACTTCCTCGGCATGGCCTAGGTTCATGCGTCGCCATAGTCCCTGTTGGATGCAAATCCTTTGCGTGGCCTAGGTTCATACGTCGCCACAGTCGCTGCTGGATGCAAATCCCAGGCGCGGCCTAGGTTCACGCGTCGCCATAGTATGTGCTGGGCGCGGGAGAATATGACGTCATCTTGGGGTCGATTGCGTTGGTGTTTTCATAGCTTGGTCGTGGCGGACTCGGTCGATGCCGCGTGACCTTTGTTGAGGTGCAGGACTGGATGCCAGACCGTAGCCTCTTGTTTCAGTCCCTCCTTGTCTTGACGGGCATGGCAATGGTCATCGTCGTGTTCGCTATCCTGCTGCCGTTGTTCGACGCATCCTGACTCGTGCCATGCCCAGCGCGCCAGCCGCGTGTCTGCGGCTCTCGAAAAGGCCGCTCTGTTGCTAGCCAATCGGTCGCCCTTTGGGCCCGAGTGCCTGGCGATGGAGTGGCCCGCTCGAGAGCGCCGCTGATCCGACCCTGATTATAATGTGTTTCTCTTTGTTTTTTGGGCTGGACGGATGCCTCGCGAGCTTGCCTGGCGCGCGTAGTGCCGCGAGGTGTCGGCCCCAGCGCGGCCGGAGGGGGCGCCCCCCCCCCCCTCCCCGGCCCGCGAGCGTCATTGCATATTGCGCACGGCCCCGACACGCGAGCGTCGAGTGCTGCGCGGCGCGCGCAAACCATTACCTCGTATAAGAGATATGCGAATGTTTGCGGTGGTAGTTTGCACGAGCGTCGCACCGCGCGCATAGCTGCGCCGTCTCAGCACACGAGCAAGGCCGCGTCCTACCCGATCCTATCCACCCCCCTCCCCCTCCCCCTCCTCCTGCTCATCCCCCCCATCCCCCTCCTCCTGCGCCCCCTCCCCCTCCCCCTCGTCGACCCCCCGTTCCCCCCCCCCCCCCCCCCTCCTAGGCGGCTCAGAATCAGACGAGCACGCCCGCGCCGCCCAACCCGCGCAAGGGCCGCCCATGTTCCCAGATTGAACCCGCGGCGGCAGCACTGCCCGATCTGCTCGGTTATGGAGAGACCGCGTGGGCATCTGCGCGCGCCACAGCACATCCCTTGCGCGGCCAACGCCTACGAGAGATTGTTGGACGCCGTCGCGACTACCCCGGAGCTCGACGTGTGCGCGCTGATTTGCACGCAGGCCCGTTCGCATGGCACTTTCGTGAATGATGCGAGACACATTGCGCGCGCTTGGAGCATTGAGTTTGGATATCAACGAGGGCGCATGGCAACTCCATAATCTGGGGCCACTTTTTTCACGAGCGATCGAGGTTTTAGAGCACGCGACACACCGAAGCAATTCTGGGGCGCATGCGCAGCGATTACCGTGCTGAACGGCGAGGTATATGATGGAATTATCGGTATGTATTTTCCGCCAAGACAATCACGATACTTGCGCCCAGTATGCGAACAGACAATGGAAACATGCGCGCAGTGGTTGGATCAAGTCATGAATGACATGGCGAAGCGCAACGCGATTCCACTTATAACTACTGATCTCAATGGCGCGCTTCTACTGCATGATGACGAGCGGGTAGCTGGTCCCTATGCGAATGGGAAGGAATATTTGTCAACGAAACGTAGGCGTCCATTGTTATGCGGATGGAATCTTCGCGCTGCCAGCATTTGATGTGCAATCCGCCGTCTTATGCAGGCAACCGAAGTGAGTATTGCATCGACCACCTTATCGTACCGAACGAATTATCACAAGCTGTGGGGGGATGTCATCGATTCTGCCGCGATGGGCGAAAACTGCAACTACATGAAACTCACCAAGTACTTGACCACAGACCAATGCAGATCGCCATGTTTTTGAAAAATTGCAAGCGACCTCTGCCTGAACGCGCCCCATCGACCTAATCGCGAAGCTCCTTGCTGCTGCCTTCAACGAGGATACAAGCGACGGGGGTTATTCGACGAGATGGAACGCATCGCGCAAGGGAAGTACGACATACTTCACGATATTGAACGATTTGAAGACGTTGACCGCATGAATCAATAGTTCGTTGATATTGTAAACACAGCGCTGGTAACACTTTTAGACAAGACCCCATTGTGCACTGAAGATCGACAACAACATTCAGCGGAATTACCAGATTTACTCCAAATTCGTCGAGGATGAAGACACATGCGAAGTGACCCAGCATATGATATGCTGTACCAGTATTTGTCAATTTTGACTGTTGATCTGAGCAAGACACTGAAAAAGTCTGCACGGAAGTATTGGGATCGAGTCACTAAGCGTCGAGTTCGCGATCTCAACGACGCCGCGAAGCAGATCAACGGCTACTTGGCGCAGCGCACGGCGAGACTTATAGCAGGAAGTCGTCGAGGACCTCGCCGACGCAAATTCGCCGCGATCCCCACTCCTTCTGCGCCTGCGAAATGATTGAGTGAGCGAGCGAAACTGCCGGCGCACAAAGGATGATGTCCAGCAGTTGAGATTGACATCCAAGACATCAAGGAGTAGATCTCCCAAGAACAACGCGATGGTGCTGATGATGATAGATATTCCGAATGGGCTGCTGGAGATAGCAATATGATGGTTACTTCTGATTGGCGAATGAAGCTATGGCGAGCTTATCCTGCTTGGAGTATTCCAGCTGAAGCATTGCAATTGTTATTTGCTCCAAAATGGGTGAATCCAAGAAGACCTGCAGCGACAATGGGAATACGGTTCTCGCCAGTTGAATATCACCCCCCGAAAGGTCTCCAAGGCCTACTACGAGCTGTTCTGTTTATGGCGCGGAAGCACAATTGAACCCTTGCTACCTGGTGCGCGGCACATGGCGCTCGACTGCCAAACGGAAATCAGAAATTCGACGTGGACGGAGAACGCATCACTATGATTTTGTCCACAGTTGGTAGGGCGTTTCACGCCGCGGCTTTGCATCGGAAGAGAGCTGTTTGGACGCCTGGCGATTGGATTCACGGTGGGCTGAGGCGGAGACGACGTGAATCCGCCATGGGCGCTCGGCTCATCTCGTCGCATCGGTTCCAAGCGGCTGGAATATCCCACCTTTTGCGTTGCCATGACGCCACGAATGCCTTCTACAGTGCGAAGCGCGCCGTGGCCATGAGAAGTCTGCCCGCGCTGCGTGGGTGCATTGATGCGCAGCTTGCCGGGGATAGGGTCGCGAAGGGGATTGTTTTATTAGAGGGCGAATCTTGGAAATATTGGATGAGGCCAGGCGGGGGAATTTGGCCAGGAGGTGTAGGAGTTGCGTTAGTATTTGCTCGCACGTTCTACCCACCTGCGATCGAGGCCATTGCCGACGCGCGCGTGATCGAGAGGCGGTGCAAGGCCGTCGAGGTAGACGCCCCCTGGGACTCAGAGGACCTCCGGCAGATGGCTCTCGCTGGGTTTTGTAGATGACATCGCCGACGAAGTTTTTGAAGCCAACATGTCTGGCACCACCCCGGGCAAGCTTGAATTCGGAAGCCGACTCGACAACGTCTCTATCGACAAAGGGGTGGAAACAAGGAAACGTTGCGCGTATTCGAGGGGAAGGTGCACGCGCTGCATCTAGACTCATACACAAGAAGCGCACCAACATCGCTGGACATACACTACATCATGTCAGATATCTTGTTTTTCAGAGCAGTACGTTCACTCCTGTTCCTGAACTCGGAAAGCGACCCAAGGCCCTGCAAGCGGCCTTTTATTCCATGGGGCGTTTTTGGGTTCTTCTTGGCGCCAAGTTCGGCGTAAAGAAGTCCACGTGCAAGGGGTTGCTCATCAACGCGGCCCTTGCCGGGCTAGAGGCACTAGTTAAAGGAGCTGATCCTCTCTCGAGCAGCGACCTGACCGAGCTCGACGCCTTTGTCGTGCGCAAAGGCCGTGCGATATTAGGTGGCGCGGCAGAGCGGCAAGGGGCATCTGGACACACGGTGTCGAGCAGTGCCTCGGAAGTCCTGCGTCGATTTGGAGCAGGCGCGCTATTTCTTAATTTCAGGACTCGCATATTGAAGTGGCTACAGCGCATGGTGCAGGAGCGCGTCAACAATCGTGAGTTCTTGGCCGCTTGCTTCGGACGTTATCTTGTGGACGGCGTTGTCTTTTGCGAGAGTGGTGCCACGCGTGCGCGTGCTCATCCTTGGGCACGACAATTTGAACAGTATATGGTTGCCTTAAAAGATACATATTCTGGGGGCAGCATGTGGGAGATAGGAGGATCATTGAAGGGGATATTATTCGATGACTTCGAGAACTTCATTCGGGTCGACATCGACGAGTTGCGGGTGACATTTCCCGCCGAGCGACAACGCGCCCGTGAAACCGTGGGGGGGGAGAGGAGGGGGGCAGTATACATGTCGAGAAAAAAAAACTTGCTGATGGCACAGTATGCAACACAAAATGGCCAACCAACCATGCACTGACGAACCGCGTCGCGAACGCAATCGGAGGTGCACGCGGCAAGCACAACGTTGGACGGAGATTTACGATTACTAACACTTGTCCTATTTGTGCCAGTGTATTCAGAGATAAGTTCGTTGCGTATCATCATGTAGCGGCCAGCTTACGACGACAGCATTGCCTTGCAAATCGGGGGCGGTTCGAGGAACAGATTCGTGGATGGCGTGCCCGATGTGTCTCGAAATTTTCGACGACCTGCAGCCCCGGCTCAATCGCGCCCAGCAGCACCTGAGTCCTTTGCTGGACCCTGCGTTCTACATCGCGAACCTCGATGCCGAACAACCAGAGCCTCGCGATCGTCACCTCCTTTTGTAGAGTGCTCTTGGCAGAAAATGTATTCTGGCAGCTGGGTGCCTCAGCTGCGCGGTCCTCAATGTGGCCGACGAAGGCAAGCAGAGCTTGCTAGCGCGAGACCGTCCGACACTCAAGCTCCCCAAGCAGATGATAGCTAAGCAGACAGGGGAAGAGGCAGAGGACATGGGCGAGGACGGCGAGGGCGCGGCAGAGGTAATATCCGTCATGCAAGCGCTGATCGTTCAGCTCGAAGCCAGCGTGCGCCTGCTTGAACACGAAGCGACGTCGACAGCCATCCTCGACCGCGAGCGCCAGATAGTCGCCGACACCAACAAGTCGCATCAGGAGTTCGTGAAGGCACGCAAGCCGGACCCCACGACCGACTTAGGCTCTCCAGTTTGCCAAGCGGCCTACAGCATTCTAGTCGTCTTGAAATATTGGCCCTGCAAGGACATCTCGGTGCGAATCTCCAGACTGAAGTTCGGGATCGAGCGTCGCGTCCAGATCGTCAAGAACACCGAGCCCGAGGAGGTCGCGACGTGGGTCAAAGAGGCCGCAGCATTCCTGGCGCGCGACAAGCCAGGCCAACCCCAGAAGAGCAGGCTCATATTCAAGTTTCTCGGGCAGGGACTGGTCCCGTCGAAGAGTCCGACCAGAACGAGCTCCTCAGCGCCGTGAACAAGGACAAGCAATACCATCCACTACACCAAGCCGGCCCGTTCGAAACGCCGACGGCGCACTACGGAGTCAAGGGCATCATGATTGGAGTGGAGTGGAGTCGTTGATAGGTGAACTTGTACGGCATTCAGGTGGCAAGATCATTATGAGTAAAGCGCCCTGCGGGATCTTCGCCGGGAAGCTGCTACCTAGACGCCGAGTGTCCTTTATATTTTGCTATGTGGAGCATGGTGAGGTATTACATTGTGCAATATAGTGTACGTTGTGGTCTCGCCTGACAAGAATTGGAAGGCTAAATTGGGGATAGGTGCGCCCCTGTTGCACCACCAGTTGTGGATGATGTACTGAGTATGCTCAGCGGCTGCCGCCAGCTTTCACGTCCGCCGACACTTGGAAACCCAGGTAGTGATTTCCTCCCTCCAGACTTGCTGGAGGCCCGAATGCGCCTGGCCATGCCGCTCGTGGGCGGCCAGGCTCCCGTGCAGCGTCCCGAATCGGCGGGGCATCTGCCTATCACGGTGCCCTTAGAGCCAGCAAGTTGAGGGCTGATCGCATTAAGTTAAATCCCCCCCAGGTTCCCGAGACATTTATCAGGAGGTAGAGTGAACCGAATGGATGAGAGCGAGCGAGCGAGTTCCTCTCCTTTTTTTCCTCCTTCTCACCTTCCTCCTCCTTCTCCGCCGCCTCCCTCCGCGTTGATGGGCTCGTCTCGCGGCGGCCGGCGTGGCATCGATCTATTTTGGGCCCCCCAGCTTCTCATGCAGTGGAGGCCCATGCCAAAGAGCACCCTGCTTGCCTCCAGGGTGCCTTGGTATTCTTGTGTTTCGATGGTCTTGCCATGGAAAGCGTGGCGTTCCCACGCCGAAAATCAATGGGCGCCCTGGGGTCTCAGGGTTGGGTTCCTTGTGGAAGGTTCCTCGTGGGCTGGCCTCCGCTGCGCCCCTCCGGAGGAGTGCTGGTAGCCACCGCGGGCAGCACGACCCTGCTCGTGGCCCTGGGCGCGGGGCCGGGGCAGGACGAGCGCGCGGCCGCCGTGGCGGCAGTCAGGCGGGCCCACCGTGGGGGGGAGGTCGCATGCAGGGCCCATGCCCCAGGACGTAGGAAAGACATGTGGCATGAAGGGGTGTATCGCCAATGGTGGAACTGGCGGTTCCATCGACGACAGATAGGTCGAAGAAGAAAAACGCCATAAACATAAACTTTTGGCGCTCCCCGCTGATTTTTTGGATCCGGGCTGGTGCCCCCCGGCGGCGCCTCTTGTGCCGCCCCTGCCGCGCTCCGCGCGCCAGAGAGGGGGGTCCAGCGCGGATCTATGTAATCCGCGTGTAGAGCCGAAGTTTCATGTTTACGCCGTTTCTTCCTTTCCTGTGTCGTTGATTTCTTTTTTTTCTATTTTAACAGTATTAGTCGTATTCTTATGATTATCGCTATTACGCCGCACCCCTCTGCTCCCGTCAGACTGTCGATCCCGGACCTCTAACGCGCTGGCAAAACCAGGGGGAATGCGAAGGTTTCTGTCCGTCTTCGGCCGCCGGAGGCCCTGGCTGGGGCCCCGGGGGCCGTCAGCACAACCATGCGGGATGAAATATCGACCCCGGGGAAAGTGTCCCGACTTCGAGAAACGCGCAGTCGGGGGCGGCCAAGAGGAGGGTGATGATTGGGGGGGGATATCGTGGCGGGGGCCATGATATCTCCCAAGATTTCGCCGCGCCTCGTTTCATTTCATTCCGTTCCTGGCCCTCCCCCCCTTGGCACCGCACATGCCGCCGGCCACGATTTGTGCCCCCCCCTCTTTTGGACGCCCCCCTCTTGGCCGCCCCCGAGCATTGAAACAATGAAGGCATCGGACGTCGGGGATCCATGGGTCCGATCTCGATCCAGTATCAACTTCGGACGGGGGGTGATGGCCAGGGGTGCGTGGAAATCATGCCCACGGCCATGGTATCTTCCGGGTGTCATGGGCCCTGCTCTTGTTTCCGGTACGTTGCCTGCCCCTTATCAGTGCTTTTCTGGCAAGTTACGACAATAAGGCACTGATTTGGCCTTCACGCGATGTTTGGAATGTACACTGGTGCATGAGCGTATCTCACCACATGTGGGCACCATGACGTTGTGTGTGGGGGGTCCTCGTTGCAAGTGTGCTCGTTCGTTTTGGACCTTTGCACAGTGAGACGACCGCTTACCGATGGCGAGGGCGCACATGTTCAGACTAGGCGGCCACGCTGTGCTTCCCTGTCCTTCTCCAGACTGTCGTCCCCTTCCTTCTTGCAGTGCGTCGTGACGTCCAGATGTCTCAAGAGAACCATGGTGACGTAGCAGGGCTCGTCGTCTAGATCCAGCACTAATCGCCGAGCGCGTTCTTCTACTCGCAAGGTGCTTACTCGCAAACGTCCGAGAAACAAATACATATGTTCCTCTTTGTAGTGGATCGTAAATCCTTCGCGGCAGATCCAGGCCATTTGCGAGTAGGTATTTTGTGATGTGTGACACGTGTCAGCGGAGCACAGCACGAGCGTGGCACGGTATTGAGAAGGGGAGGACCTTGGGCATAGCAGGCAATATTTCAAGGTTTTGGCAAACATTCGGAACCATCGTTGAAACTCCAGTTCCAACCCGAAACATAAACAACATGTCGTGAGTAGGAGTTCGCGTTGGCCCTGCACGCGTGCGCCGCTGCACTGCTATGCTGGAGGTCGGGAAGGTGGCGAGGCGAAGTCTCTCTGGGAGTTGGAGTCACATGGCTCGGTCTGCATGTAACAAAGTGTGGTCTGTCACCGGATAGGGCGTGGCGGTGCCATCGTGGAGATCAAGTGTCGGGGGCGGCAAAGAGGGGGGTGATGACGAGGGGGGGGTGGATATCATGGCGGGGGCCATGATATCTCCCCACATTTCATGGCGCCTCTTCTCATTTCGTTACGTCCCTGGCCCCCCCGCCGGGCCGAGCACATGCTGCCGGTCATGATTTGCACCCCCCCTCTTGGACACGCTCCCTCTTGGCCGCTCCCGAAAGTGGAGGAGGCGCGACGAGTCGCGAGGGCGCTGGCCCGAGGTGGTCGCTGCCCGAGTTCACGCTGCACATGATGGTGGGCAGGGAGGCCGGCTCCCGCTCCTCCTGGTCGTGCCCCCTCCTACCCTCGACGTGCACTGTGCTCGTCCTCCTCCTCTCCAGAGGAGCGATCTCGTACACACGAGCTGTCCCCGCCCACCGCGGAGCTCTAGGCGTTTCTGCAGGTTCTCTTCCGGTTCTAGCATCGTCCGCTTCCACGGCATCCCGTGGTCTGGCCTCCCCCGGCGTGCACGGGGCTGCATTTGCGGCCCCCCCTCGCGCTCGTCAATCTCTGCTGCGAGGCACGTGGTGGGTAGGGGAGCATGTTGGAGGCATAGCTGGCACGAAGGTGAAGACGGGTGCCCTTCTGCGCACAACCAACGCGTCCTCTGCCGTTTGCACTGGTCGCCCGCCGCCCAACACATCCCAGCTTCGGCCTCCAAGGATCTTGCGTCCTTACCACCTGGCCTCTAATTCACGTTATGACTGATGAGGGGGAGGAGGGGGAGGAGGAAGGGGAGGGGGAGGGGGAGGAGGAGTGGGGGAGGAGTGGGAGGGGGAGGAGGAGGAATACATGGGTTGGGGGCGCAATATAAGGAAAGTGCGCCAGTGGATCTCCTTGAATACACTAGAGGGGGTGTCCGGAACCCCCCCCCCCATCTCCCTTGAAGGGGGGGGGGTCCGGAACTCCCCCCCCCCCCGGCGCTGAAGGGGGGGGGGGGTTCGACCTCCCCCCTCTCTCCCCTCCTTTGCGCAGGAAAGGGAACCGGGGAGGGTGGGCCTCTCTCGCTTTTCCGTAATGCGCCAAAGAAGGTGTGTAGGGAGTACGGAGCTGGGAGTAGGAAGTGGGGAGAAGTGAGTAGTGAGTCAGTGCGTAGTGAGTATTGGGTAGTGAGTAGTGGGTAGCGAGTGGTGAGTAGGGAGTAGGGAGTAGGGAGTGGGGAGTAGTGAGTCGTGAATAGTGGGTAGTGTGTGTTGATAAATGAGTAGTGAGTGGCGAGTAGTGAGTAGTGAGTAGCGAGTAGTGATTAGTGAGTACTGATTAGGGAATAAGGATTAATGAGTAGTGGGTAGTGAGTATTTGGTACTGAGTAGTGGGTGGCGAGTAGTGATTCGTGAGTAGTGAGTAGTGGGTAGTGGGTAGTCCGTAGTGAGTAGTGAGTAGTGAATAGTGAGTAGTGAGTAGCGAGTAGTGAGTAATGAGTAGTGAATACTGAGTACTGAGTACTGAGTAGTACGTAGTGCGTAGTGAGTAGTGAGTAGTGATGAATAGAGAGTAGTGGGTAGCGGCAGTGCAGTGGGTAGTGTGTAGTGAGTAGCGAGTAGGGAGAAGCGAAAAGTGAGTAGTGAGGAGCGAGTAGTGAGTAGTGAGTAGAGAGTAGCCAGTAGTGCGTAGTGGGTAGTGATGAGTGAGTAACGACAAGGGAGTAGCGAGTAGGGAGTAGGGAGTACGGAGTACAGAGCAGTGAGTAGTAAGAAGTGGGTAACGAATAGTGGGTAGTGAGTAGCGTTTAGGGAGTAGTGAGTAGTGACTAGTGACCTGTGACTAGTGACAAGAGACTATGTAGTGACTCGTGAGTAGTGAGTAGTAAGTACCGAGTAGTGAGCAGTGAGTACCGAGTAGTGAATAGTGAGTACTGAGCAGGGAGTAGCGGGTGGCGAGTAGTGGGTAGTGAGTAGTGATTTGTGGGCAATGAGTAGTGAGTCGTGAGTAGTGGATTAGTGGGTAGTGGGTAAAGAGTAGTGATTAATGAGTAGTGTGTAGGGGGTAGTGAGTAGTGCTTAGTGAGTGGTGAGTATGGAATAGTGGGTAGTGAGGAGGGAGTAGTGAGTAGGGAGGCGGGAGTGGTGAGTAGAGAGTAACTAGTAGCGAGTAGTGGGTTGTGGGTAGTGAGTAGTGGATAGTGAGTAGTGAGTCGTGAGCAGTGAGTAAGGGGTAGTGAGAAATGAGTAGCGAATAGCGGGTAGCCACTAGTGGGTAGTGAGTAATATGTAGTGAGTACTCTTTGGGGCTGGGGTTAGTGGTTGGGGTTAGGGTTGGGAGTTTGCGTTCGGGTGAAAACTGGGGGTAGGGGTGGCAGGGGTCGGGTTCCGGAGTCAGGGTGCGGCGTGGCGAAAGGGAGGGAGGGGGTGGGGGTTGCGGCCAAAGGGGGGGGAGGGGGGGGGGTTCGGACCCCCCCCCCTTTTGAAAAGGGGGGGGGGGGTCCCCGACGACGGATCGGATGGGAGGGAGGGGGGGGGTTTCCCCGACGACGGATCGGGGAAGGGGGGGGAGGGGTGGGGGGGGGGGGGCGACGACGGATCGGGGAAGGGGGGGGGGGGGGTCCACCCCGCCCCCCCCTTGGGGAGATCCAGCGGCGCACCCTCCTGGCATCGCTCGGGCGTGCGCGTTTTCCTCCGGTGAGGGTCCTCAAGGAACAACCTGGATCATCTTGCGGAAGGGAACCGCACGACACCGAAGCAATGCAAGGGGATTGATCTTTTTCTCAATTCGTTGTTTCGTCGATCGGCCCTGCCCCCCCCCCCTCTTCCCCCCATGGAGTAGATCTTGGCTGGTTTCGGCGCCTGTCTTGAGCGTGTGGAGCTTCTCCCCCCCGGGACGCACTTCTGCAGCCACAGCCGCACTGAGCAGAGGTCCAGAGCCAGGCTTCCGCCCAGCGCCGAAACGCCGAAAGGAAGATGCTCACGAATGGAAGTCCGAGCGGTGGCAGGCGACCGGGTGGGAGTTGGGGTCATCAGTCGTGTTGTTCGGCCGGATGGCGATGGGGGGATCAGGACATGGGGGGATGAGTATCCGGTGCCGTTTTGTTGGGGTACAATTTGTACCTTCTCTACGGGTTGCAAGTACAATTTGTACCTTCTCCCCCCCCGTTAACATCCTCGCACATGTCGCGGACGTTGTCAAAAGTACAATTTGTACCTTGTCTGCGTGGCGTCGGTACAAATTGTACCTTCTCCGTGGGGCGTAGGTACAATTTGTACCTCGGTTGCGCCTCTCTCCCCATCTGGACTTATCCCCCCATTTGCATCCCGCCAAGTTGTGCTCCGACTTCCCTCAATCGCTGCTCTTCTTCTCTCGGTCGCCACGGGGGCTCCGGAGGAGCCCGCGCGGAGCGCGGCGTCGAATGCCCCCCTCCTCCGTCGCCCTGGCATCACGTCGGGCATGCCCTTCTACAGGAGGGATGTTCAAGAGTAGTCAAAAAGTAGTCTGGGGACGTTTCCTTTGACAAGTTTCGAATATGCTTGAGCACGTTTTACTATTCCGAACTTTTCCGCCAAAAGCCGCCTGTCGGAGGACATGCCCGACCTGACCCTAGAACCCTTGGGGCCACCTGGAGCGTCCGCAGTCTCCTGAAGCTCTCACCTGGACGCGTTGCTCTCTGTACAGTTCCTGAGCGCAGAGCGCCCCGGGCCGCTCTGGAACGGCCGCGGCGCCTGGTACGTCATCCAGAGCCCCGTTGGATCTCAGAGATGGCCGATCTCTCCCTGTCCGATGTTGTCCCAGTCCTGGCCTCCTTCTGCCCATGTTTGTTCGCTGCCTCTTGCCCATCTGCCCATCCTGCTCTCTATGCCATGCCCATCCTTCGATCCCAATTATTATGTCCATCTTTCCGTCCATCTCCTTAGGTCCATATCCGTCTGTCCGTCTTCTGCCCTTCTTTCCATTCTTCCATGTCCTGCCCATCCTTCTGCACACCTCGACTCGACTGGGCTCTGAAGGCATGAGAGGTCCGCTGCCTGTCCTGGAGCACAGAAGGGGGAGAGACAGAGGGCAGTAAGGAAGAAGACGAAGGAGCGTAACAAAGTCAACTTCTATCCACCCGTCTGTCTACATCATGCCCATTTGTCCACCCCTCTGTCTGCATCGTGCCCATCTTTCTACAGTCGGGGCCCTGAAGAAGGAACCCTTTTCGTTGTGGAGGGGCTCCGTGTTCCTTGATTGCTTCACAGTTTGCCTTGGGTTTCTCTCGGTTTTCGATGGGAAATCGAAGTTCAAGTTGTGGATAGAAGGGGCCTCGTTCCTTATTTAGGGTTCCTTGGGTCAACGCTCCGACTGTACCCCATCCTTTGTGCCAGTCTTCTGCCTATCCTGCTGCCCCGCTCGGTGGCAAGACTGCGCAACAAAAAGAGTGGCCGACTTCGGCGACGTGCGCAGCGAATTGAGCAGGGCTCCTCCTCCTCCTCCTCGTCGTCCTCCTCCTCCTCCACAATTACACAATATGAAAATACTCTCCCACTTCCCCTGATGGCGTCCCGAAGATATCCGACCCCCCCCCGCGTACTGTTTTTTTACACAGGATTCCCGGGAAACGGGTTTTCGCTTGCGTTTTTCCCCAAAATGCTGCTCTCGCTGAGGCGCCGGCCTCATTTCTGCTCCCGAATCGTTCCGAATCGTGCTCCCGCTGCAGCGTGGGCCTCATTTTCGGATCGGTGTTTGGCCTCCGTCGTTCAGGATGGCGTTCTCGCCCCAGCGCGGGCCTCTTTCTCGCGCGCCCATCCGCCCGCCACCACCGCGCCGCACCACCACCACCACCACCACCACCACCACCACCACCACCACCACCACCACCACCACCACCACCACCACCACCACCACCACCACCACCACCACCACCACCACACCACCCATGCACCACACAACCACGCACACACGCACGCACGCACGCACGCGCACCACCACCCACTACGCACGCGCGCGCGGAGCCACAGGTCCGCTACGACACGCGTCCGCGGATAGAGAAAATCAGCGCCATGGTAAGGGATGGGAGGGAGGGGTAGGACGTCAGATATGACGCGAGCGCACCTAGATTGTCCTCCTCCTCCTCCCCTCCCCTCCCCCTCCCCCCTCCCCCTCCCCCTCCCCCTCCTCCTCCTCCTCCTCCTCCTCCTCCTCCTCCTCCTTCTCTTCTCCTCCTCCTCCATCCTGATTCCTGAGGGCCGAAGGGGATCCTCTATCGCAGCTGTCTCCCCAGGGGCCGGTCGGCCCTGAGGGGTTGATCAAGCCAGAGAGCCTGGTGAGCTTGATCACCGGCTCTTGGGAGGAGAACACGGGCGAACGAGGACAGACAGGAGCAGGAGCAGGCAAGGGCAGCGAAGCTTCTGCGTGGCAGAGGGAGAGGAAGGGGGAGGAGGAAGAGGAGCGAGGAGGAAACATGGGACAGATGAAAAGGAACAATGCACCTGTAAGTTGTTTGATGTATTGCTTTGCCATTCGGCGCGGGCCCTCGCACCCCCCCCTCCCCCCCCACATGGAGTAGATTTTGGCGGTTGTTGATACCTGTTTAGAGCAAGTCGAGTCCCTCCCACATTGGACGCACTGTTGTAAAAAGTCGCTCTAAGCAAGGCTCCAGAGCCAGACCCCCCCTTCCGCCCAATCTCGAAACGCCGACGAAGAAAACGCTCACCACAACAAGTCATTGCATCGAAGGGGTGAGAAGAGAAGAGGTGGAGAAGGAGGAGCGAGGAGGAGGAGGGAGGAGAGGGAGAAGTGGGAGGAGGAGGAGGAGGAGGAGCAGGAGCAGGAGCAGGAGCAGGAGAGAGGAGAGAGGAGAAGAGAGGAGAGAGGAGGAGAAGGAGGAGGAGGAGGAGGAGCGGGAGCAGGAGCAGGAGCAGGAGCAGGAGCACGAGCAGGAGCAGGAGCAGGAACAGGAGGAGGGAGGAGGGAGGAGGAGGAGGAGGGAGGAGGGAGGAGAGAAGAGAGAGGAGAGAAAAGAAAGAGAAGGGGAGATGAGAGAGGAGGAGAGAGGAGGCAGGAGATAGGAGGGAGGAGGGGGAGGAGGAGGAGGAGGGAGAGGAGGGAGGAGGAGAGGAGGAGGAGGAGGAGGAGGAGGAGAGGGGAGGAGGGGGAGAGAGAGAGAGGAGAGAAGAAGAACGGAGAGAGCAGAGAGGAGAGAGGAAAGAGGAGGCAGGATATAGGAGATAGGAGGGGAGGAGGAGGGAGGAGGGAGGAGGGAGGAATGAGGAGAGAGGAGAGGAGGGAGAGAGAGGGAGAGGAGGGAAGAGGAGAGAGGAGAGAGGAGAGAGGAGAGAGAGAGAGGAGAGAGGAGGAGAGAGAGAGGAGAGAGGAGAGAGGAGGGAGGAGGGAGGAGGGAGGAGGAGGGGGAGGAGGGCGGGGGGAGGAGGGAGAGGGAGGGAGGAGAGAGGATGGAGGAAAGAGGAGGAAAGAAGAGAGAGGAGAGAGGAGAGGTGAGAGGAGAGAGGAGAGGGGAGAGAGGAGAGATGAGAGGAGCGAGCGGAGAGGGGAGGAGAGGAGGGAGGAGGGAACAGGGAGGAGGGAGGAAGGAGGAACGATGGGGGAAGGAGGGAGGAGGAGGAGGAGGAGGAGGAGGAAGGATAGGAGGAGTAGGGACAGGAGGGAGGAGGAGAGGAGGGAGGAGCAGGAGCAGGAGCAGGAGCAGGAGCAGGAGCAGGAGCAGGCGCAGGAGAAGGAGCAGTAGGAGGAGGAGGAGGGGAGGAGGAGGGGAGAGGAGGAGGAGGGGGAGGAGGAGGAGGAGGAGGAGGGGAGAGGAGGAAGAGGAGGAGGAGGAGGAGGAAGAGAAGGAGGAGGAGGAGGAAGAGGAGGGGGAGGGGGAGGAGGAGGAGGAGGAGGAGGAGGAGGAGGAAGGAGGAGGAGGAGGAAGGTTGAGGAGGAGGAGGAGGAGGAGGAGGGGAGAGAGGAGGAGAAAGGAGAGGAGGAGAGAGGAGAAGGAGGAGGAGATCGAGCGTTGAGAGAATGGGGCTTTTTTCTCTTCCGCGCACGCAGCCTCTCCAGAGCGGGGCCATACTCTGACGCGCCCGCGATGGAGTGAGGAAGTCAGCTGGCAGGATCACAGCGTCGACCGCTACATGAGCCATCCCTACCGTCTGCGCATCTTGGGGCACAACCCGCAGCTGGCAGGCGGGGATCGCCTCTCCGAGATTACCGAGGAATGCGACAGCTTCAATTTTGTATTCGTGGCAGGAGCACCGGAGAAAGTATACTCGGCGTCGGACTCGACCCTTCTGGGCCGCAGAGTGAATGGTAAGACCGTGATTGAGGCCCCCTGGGGGCGCTCGAGTCACCATATAGCAATCGGGGCTGCGGGGTAGCATCATTTTAGGCGCAGGCCTGGACCGTTCTTGCATTGAGCAGATGTGCCCCCCCCATTTCGGGAGCGTCTGGACGCTGTCTCGCTCTTCGGGTCAAGCGAGGAAACTTCGATGTGACCCCTCTTCCGATGTATTTCCCGCCACAGCCAGATAAGGCGAATCAGAGGGGCCAGCATTTAGGAGTAGCCAAACAGGTGACGAATTGGTTGCAGTCGTTTTTTTTATCGTCCTTGCCAACTCGCACGACCCCCACCATATATGCAGATTTAAATGACGGGTTTGGCTTTTTTTTTGCCAACCGAAAGCAGTGACGATATGCCGATGATGGGGTGGTCGGGGCTCGGGCGGTGGAGCGGCTTCGGGGCGGGGCGCGCACGACAACGCGACAACGCGTAAGCTTCTCGCTCAGCATCACATGCTCGCCTGTAACACTTTGTCGGGCCGAACGGTGCACGCGTATTTTGGCCCCGGCAGCTCGAGCCGTATAGATTATCTCTTCATGCCCAAGCATATGCGGCACGCCATCGCGTCGACTGGAGTTTTAACTAAGCGGGGGGCAAAGCTGCGAGCATTTAAGGGCCCCCCCCCCCAAACAGATCACCAGCCGCTCCATTGTTGCCTGAAATATAGTAAGCATTCGGTTGAACCAGTCCAAGGGCAGCGCGCTGGGGAGCGTTGGCAGCGTGATCAGATAAGGGAGTCGGTGCGGACGGGAATAATTGCTTTTGGCCGTCGAGGCCGAGCTTGGTAAGACGCGCCCCTTGCGGCTAAAAGAACATGCGGCGCCATATCAAATATTTGAAACATTGGAGCAGTGCCGGAGGAGCAAGAGGAGGAGCAAGAGGAGGAGGAACAGGAGGAGGAGGTGGAGGAGGAGGAGGAGGAGGAGGAGGAGGACGGGCTTCAACCTCGGCGCGGCGCCCCGCCGAGGCTTCGCGCGGCCCCGTGGCCGCGGGCGCGGGCGACGCGCTCGCGCCGCTGCTCGAGGCGGGGCCGCCGCCCCGCCCACGGGGTCATGCTGTTCCAGCCTACTTTAGCAAGGGTTCCCACGAGGGCGCGAAGTTAGTCGCGTTTCGCGCGTCGCGGGCCTCATTCCTCCTCCCCTCCCTCCTCGTCTGGCTCTTCTCTCCTTTGGGGGCGACGCGAGAGCGCGAAGTTGTTCGCGTTCCGCGCAGCGCGAAGTCAGGAACCCTTGATCACCAGAAAGAAGGTCGAGCACAAGAGAACAACAGGTACCGAAACTCGAGGGTTTTCGCGTGTCGGGCCCCGGGGGAGGCTCGTCCGACACCGTTTCGGCACTGTTCCGGCACTCTTTCGACACTTCTCTGGTTACCAGCCTCGAACTTATCCCTATCCCTAAGATTGACACTCCAAAAGGCGATGACCGTTTTAGGGATTCGCTTTAAAAAGAAGGGGATCCATTAGATTTGCGTCGTGATGACGAGATGCCCAGCATAGGGATTGGGATATGTTCCAGGCTGGTAATCTGGGTGCTCGAAATTATTTCCGGGGTGTGGTCCTTAAGTAAGATGGGAACAGCCTAATCAGGGGGGACGGGGTTCCTTCCGATCCGAAGGCTTCCGATTCCGAGTCGGTTTGGTTTTGGACTCCGATGCGATTTCGATGGTTCGATGTCGATCCGATTTTCCGATTCGAGTCAGTTTGGGATTCCGATTTGGGTTCCGAATTCTCGGCACCTTCTGGCCCGCCGATTTCCGCCGATGTTCGACTGTTCCTTTTGCTCGGCTCACTGTCGATTTCCGCCGATCCGATGCATTTCGATCGCCGGTGCAGCTTATCGACTCGATTCCGGGCTCTGCCAAAGGGGGGCGGCGGCGCGAGGCCGCGGCTGGGGGCTCCCACGGGCAAGGCGCTGAGATTCGGCATTCGTCGGAGGAGGAAAATGTCGGGCGACGAAATCTATACATATCCACTGCTCCCTGACCATGCCCATCTTGAACCCAGGAGCTGTGTATGCGCCCTCCTGGCCAAGCCAGGAGGGCGTGGCGTATACACCGCTGCGGGGTTGAGGATGGGCCTGGCAGGGAGCAGTGGATATGTATAGATTTCGTCGCCCTAAAATGTACCCAGGCAGGGAGGGGGAAACGAGGGAGCACGGACGCAAGACGGGAAGAGAAGCCACAGCTTCGCTCGAGCCCTGCTGGGACCCCAGGGCGGGGGGAGAGGAGGCGGAGGCACGGGAGGGCGGCCCCCCAGGTGCTGCACGTGGGGAGCAGAAGCGGCCCGCATGAGTCATGAGTGAGTTCGTATTTCAGGAGGGAAAAAAACACACACAGACACAATTAATCGGCGATTCCCCAGAAAATATGGGAAAATATGGGAAGTGGGGGGGAAGACAGAAACCCAGAAAATATAGGAAAATATGGGGAATATTTTTATTTGTGTGTATTTCTTTGTGTGTCTCAGGGCCCCTTCAGTATTTGTCGGTTTGCCCATGCGCGTTGGTCGTTGAAAGTATAAGACTATGTTTGAAGATCCAGATCCTAATATGTTTTAGGCGCCCTCCTGCTTCAAGAGTCGAGCGGTTGTCTCTCTGCCTTCCTCTTCAGGGGGCAGGCGGAAGCCCAATCTACCCACTTCTTCTGGAGCGCACTTTGGGAGAGGTCCGGGGAGTAGCGGTATCGGCACCTTTGGGCTTCCCCAGCAAAGGGACTGGGTGCGGAAAGAATGGGTACGATGCCCAATAGCAGTTGTTGCCCATTCTGAACAGTGTTCGCTGTCCGCGCATGGGTGCGGAAAGAACGGGTACGATGCCCCTTAGCAGTTCTCGCCCATTCTGAACAGGGCTCGCTGTCCGCGCCGCCGCGTACTTTGTCCGTTTGAGGCAGAAGGCCACTTGCCCGACAGCGGGCGCTGTCAGTTTTGAACCAGACATATCGCCAGTTCGGCCGTCCAGAGACGTGATGCCCCTTTCGGGTTCAGGAGGGGCTCTGCTATTGGGCCGTTCCCTTGCTCGTCTTTTGGCGCTCTGGCGCGCAGCGGTCGCTGCCTGGGCCATACCCCCTCCAAGTCAACGGTAACGGTCGTAGAAAGGGAAGGGGCTTGGACACCCCCACATGTTGGTGTTTGCGCAAATGGGAAGTTTGTGGAGGTTCTAATTACTGGGGCATTTGGCATGCGCAGGGCTAATCAGGAGGGAGTGTCTCGCCCCCTTCTCAGACGTGGACGCGTTTTCAACGGGCCGCAGGCGCTCAACCTCTTCGCTTGTGGGTGTGGGTTTGGGTAAGAGCCTGTTTCCTGATTCTGGGCCGATGACGGCCGTCATCGAGGGGGGTGGAGGGTGCCGTTGACGACACATTTCGCGCCGGCGGCGTTTGGGAATGCTTAGTACTGATCGGGGGCCCCCAAACGGTGTGGTGACCACACCGTGCGGTGAGTCGCTGGGGATTCGGGGTCACCGCACGGTTTTGGGACTCGGGTCGTTCTCCGAGGATGTCTCGGGCGACAGGGGCCTCCGGGGTCCCAATACCGTGCGGTGACGGACCGTGCGGTGAGGTCTTTTGGGGTTCGCAGGGTCTATCACCGCACCGTTTCGGGACTCCAAAAATGACGCCTGTGTACAATACGCCGCTTGTGTACACCACAGCAGCCGCCCGCAGCACAGCGTCAGTATGTGCAACACAGCCTGCGTGCTGATGTACATCACAGCGCCTGCGAACACCACATCAGCCATGTGCAACACAGCATCATTGTACACCACAGTGCCCGCGTGCACCACAGCGCCTGTGTACACCACGGCGCCTGTGTGCATCACAGCAACGGTGCGCATCAGAGCATTATGTGCGCCTTTGGCTGGCTTCTTGGAGCTCTTTTGGGGCTTCATGGGGGCCTCTTGGGGGCCTGTCCGGGGCTTCTTGGGCTGACATTTTCAGTATTTGCCGTGCTCTTATCCGAAGAATGATTATCGAATGACCTTCGGCAAATCCCACCACCGTACCTGGGTTGTGGGTCTGGGGCCAGTCAGATGGCTGATGGGGTCTCGTGGGAGGCGTTTCCGGGGCGTTTTGGAGGCAGTCATTAAACCTCTTGGGGGCCTCCTGGAGTCCTCTTGGAGGCTTTTTGTGACCGTCTTGGGGCTCCCTGGGGGCCTGTAGGGGCTCCTTGGGGCCAACCGGAGGCATCTTGGGTTGGAAGGCTCGAAATGTCCGTTGGGGTTCCCCTCTGGGGCTCCTTTTGGGGCTGTTCTGGGGCCGTCCTGGGCCGTCTTGGGGGCTTCTTGGACCGTCGTGGGGCCCTCTTGGGTCGTCTTGGAGCCTTCTTGGGGGACTCTTGGCCCGTCTTGGGGCGATCTTGAAAGCCTCTTGGGCCGTCTGGGACGTTGTGGACTCCCAAGAGGTGAATGTGCTTTGAATGCGCGTCTTCCAAAGGGAGAGATACGAGTTTTGCTTTTGAAGGCCCTCTTGGGACGCCTCTTGGGGGCTTTTCGGAACATCTTGGGGGCCTCTTGGGCCGTCTGGAGGTCAGCGTGGGCGTTTTTTGGATCGATCTTTCAGCGACTCGTGGCCCTCGTGGACGGGGCCTCTTCGGGCCCTCTTGGCCTGGTTTGGGGCCCTCTGCCCCCCTCGGGTGCGTTCACCAAGATCCCGGGGGACCCCCCACCTCCAAATCGAGCGGACCAGGTTCTTGGGGGAGGGTTTTGGGAAGGGGGGAAACTCTCACACGCCAATGAAAACCCAAGGGGTCGGCGGGATTTTAGCATAAGCCTTTTATGACAAAATGGAACCGCCTGTGGACTCCACAGGAAACAATGTGTTACACAGGAGTTGGAAGGGAATCCTTATGGAAAAGGAACGCCGCTGGAATATATGAGTCCTCCCGAATCCTCCCGCATCATCCTGACTCTTCCCATCTGCGTCCAGAAGGCGCCCGCAGAATTGGCCGTCCGAGAACCAAGTGGACTGATTAAAAAGTCCATCCTGCAGTTCATATTCAGATGCGCACGAGTGGTGCAGCGCCGACCCGCAAGACGGGTGGAAGGGTGAGGGAGAAGCAGGAGCAGGAGAAAGAGAAGGACGAGGAGGAAGAGGACGAGGAGGAGAGGGAGGAGGAGAAGGAAGGGGAGGGAGGAGGAGAGAGTGAAAGGAGGAAGGGGAGGGAGGAGGAGTAGGAGGGAAAGGAGAGGAACAGGAAGAGAAAGTGAAGGAGGAGGGAGAGGAGAAGGAGGAGGGGGAGGAGGGAGGAGGGAAGAACATCGCATCATATTATCAGCACTTCCCTTGCGTTGGTGCTCAGCTGTCTGCAGCAGATCCTCGCTTACATGCTCCTTCTACCTGTCCTGCGCACGCAGGGACAGTGTGGTACACAAGCGCTGCGTGGCGCGCGGATGCTGCGGTGTACATAGGCGCTGGGTGTGCACAGGCGCTGCAGTGCACGCAAGCGCTGCTGTGTACACAGGCGCTGTGTTGCACATGGTTGTTGCGGTGTACACATCCCTTGTGGTGTACACAGGCGTTGTGGTGCACGCAAGCACTGTGGTGTATACAGGCGCTACGTTGCACACGGCTGTTGTGGTGTACGCGAGTTGTGGGGCACGCGAGCATTGTGGTGTACACAGGCGTTCTGGTGCAGATCGCTCTACACGCCGCTCCTACTTGACCCCGGCCATCCCTGGGCATTCTGGGACGCCGCCAGCGCGGAACGTGACGTCACTTGGGGGGGTGGGAAGGGGGTCGGGGCGATGACGGCCGCCATCTCGGATAATGAAACAGATAGGCTCTACGTGGCGGTGTGTTCGGTCGCAGAGCCCCTGCCCCGACGTGCCCCACCCCGCCCAAGCACTGCCAGTACCCAGAGACCCCCCCCCCACTCCCCCCAAGTTCCACGGGCACTGGCCGCTACCGCAACATAATCAATCGGACAAGGCACGATCTCTCAGGAGGGACAAAACCACACAGGCACGATTCATCGTCGACTCCCAGGAAAGGATGGGAAAATGTGGGGAGCGGGGGGGAAGGCAACAGCCCCGAAGACAGGGGAAGGTATGGAGCATCCTGTCATCTGCGTGCATTTGTTCGTGTGCCCCAGGGCCCCCTCAATCTCGCTGGGCCCACCAGACCGCCGAGGCTCGCCGTGGCCGGAGGCGCCCGGGCGCTCCCGACTCACACCTTCTGCTGGTGGCGCGGTGGCCGTGGGGGATCCCCGAACCGAGAGGAGAAAAGCGGTTGCCGATGTCTCGGGGGCGGAAAAGAGGGGGGTGACGATTAGGGGGGGGGTGGATATCATAGCGGGGGTCATGATATTTCCCCAGATTTCATGGCGCCTCTTCTTATTTCATTACGTCCCTGGCCCCCCCGCTGGGCCGCGCACATGCCGCCGGTCATGATTTGCACCTCCCCCTCTTGGACACCCCCCTCTTGGCCGCTCCCGAATGTCGCTGCTCGTCTCGGGAGAGGCCTCGCCACAGCGTCTGGAGTAGCCTCGAATCTCCAGTCAGAGGGCGCAGGAGAGGCTCCTGGAGCATCGGGGGTGGGCAGAGCTCCTGCCCCGACACGCCGATTCAGGAATCGGCCGTCTTCGGTTCGCGAGAGGGCGTCGCGGCCGTCATTCTTGCGGGTCCAGGTCCGTCGGTTTCTGTCCCAGGCCGATTTCACTAAGGGGAGGTCTACTACAGGGAGGGTTGTCCACCGCCGAACTGAGAGGAGGAGTGAACACCGATGTCGCTGCTCGTCTTGGAGAGGCCTCGTCGCAACGTCTGTATTCATCGAAATGCTAGTCAGAATGCGCAGGAGAGGTTCATGGAGTAGCGGTACCGGCGTTTTGCTGTTCTCCCGCGCACGGCGTGGTGGCCATGCCGTGTGGTGACTCAGTGGGAACAACGATTGGTGTCTTCCAGGATTTTCCAACGTTCCCATCGGTTCTTTGGTGTTTTCGTGTTTTGGGATGCGTCCTAGCAGCTGCGCCTTGCCGAGGGCCTGGATTGTCCCGAGCGGCCGCCGAAGGCACGAGTTATGGCCCACAACCGAAAATGCGGTGGAGTGCCAGTCGATGACCGCACCGTGTGGTGAGTCAGTGGGGAATCTGGGTGACCGCACGTTTTTGGGACCCAGGTCTCTCTCCGAGGACATCTCGGGCCTCGAGGATTTCGAAGCCGTGCGGTGACGGTCCGTGAGGTGATGTCTGCAGGGATTTCGAGGTCACCGCGTCGCACGGTCTGGCATCGCACCGTCCTGGGACCCCACAGACTCTGAGCAGCCGTGTCGGCTGCACGCCACCAGGTTCTTAGGGTCGAGGGTGCAAGTAGTTGGGCAAAGTGAGATCGGGGAAACGTGGAACTCGAGCATGCCGGATCTCGGATTTGTCGACGCTTTTTGACGAGCGCGTCCTGGATTTTGGCGATCCAGTTTTCGTGGGACGTTTGCAGCGGGAGCTCGCGTCAAATTCCATATTGGGTCTCGTCATTTTCACGATGGGCCCGAGCCCGAGTCGTAAGTCTCCCCGATTAGAGGGGGAGATGTTCAAGGGGGGGGGTGCGTATACCCCCAATCGCTCTCTAATCTTATGATGTTCCAGCCTACTTTAGCCTTGATCACAAGAGTGAATTTCGAGCACCAGGAAAACACCCCAGAACTTGAGGGTTTTCACGTGCAGGGCCCTGGGAGACACTCGTTCGACACTGTTTCGACACTCTTTCGACACTCTTTCGACATTCTTATGGGTGCTCGAAATTATTTCCGGGATGTGGTCCTTAAGAACGATGGGAGCAACAAAACACTAGTCGTCGATGAGGGGAGCCCACAGCCCGCCCTTCCCCGGAGCGCTCGTGCTCGCTATCGGGGTCCCATCGCCGATCTGTCGACGATGCATCGTGGGTTCGAGCTCGATGTTGCCCCCTGGACTGGGTCCCCCCCTTACGTTGCATCGTCGGGGGACCTCGCCTGTCCCCAAAATCGGAGGTGGATAGACCTCCTACCCTGACACGTCGATTAAGGAATTGGCCGTTTTCGGTTCGCGAGAGGGCGTCGCGGCCGTCATTTTTGCGGGTCCAGGTCCGTCGGTTTCGGTCCCAGGCCGTTTCCACTAAGGGGAGGTTTGCTAAAGGGAGGTTTGTCCACCGCCGACACAAGTTGTGCCCGACGCGGGCTCGATGCGGGCTCGACGCGGGTCTGGCGTGGGTTCGACGCGGATTCAACGTGGATTCGAAGCGGACTTGACGAGTCCGACATGGATTCGGCACGGATTTGACACGGATAGGGGCGCGACGGGACAGACAAGGTCCCCCGAGGGTGCAACACAACTTTTTGTCGTTTCCCGTCAGAGGGTGAAAATAGTTGGGCCACTATCTTGGCGGGCAGCACATACTGCCAGAAGTTTGGGTGGTACCCGCAGGGCTGCTGTTGTCAGAAGCCTCGGGCGATACTTTCTTGTTCAGGACTAGGAGAACTTATCTTGTTGCCTGCGGCAAGTCCCGCCACCATGACAGCCCAGCTTTGTCGGTGGTCTGTGTGCGAGGGAGCACTCAAGTCCGAACGTGCGACATATTGCACCTGTGGTCTCTGGGGAGCCGTAACATGTGGCGCGGTTCTCGTAGGGCAATCTTAGGGGTCATTGGAGCAAGGTGCTCGACGCCATCACGTGTGATACTTCGTCTGTGTTGGGTGTTGGTGCGCGTTTGAAGTCTGTGAGCCGTCAGGGGCGATGCTGATGAGGTCGACAATGATGATGCTGATGATGGTGATGATGATGATGTTAATGACAGTGGTAGTGAGGATGATGATGACCATCGGAACGGTGATGAGGATGTTGATGATGATGATGATGCTGATGTTGATGTTGATGATGATGATGATGATGATGCTGATGATGATGATGATGATGATGGTGATGAGGGTGAGGGTGATGGTGAGGGTGATGGTGATGTTGATGGTGATAGTAGTGATGATGACTATGATGGTGATGATGATGACGATGTGATGGCTATCATCATGATAATGATGATATTGTTGATGATAATGCTGATGATGTTGATGAGGATGATGATGATGATCATGATGATGATGCCGATCATCATACTAAGGAAGAGCATGCTGATGATGATGTTGATGGTGATGATGATGATGATGCTGATGACGATGATTCATATGATGATGACGAGGCTGATGCTGATGATGCTGATGCTGATGCTGATGAGGATGATGATGGAGAAGGAGGAGGAGGAGGAACAGGAGGATGATGGCAAGGATGATAAAGAGGACGAGGAGAAACGAGGTCACCTGTGACACCTTTCGTCTTCACTTTTTTGAGGAGCCCTCATGGACCTAATTCGGGCAGTCTTGGGGCCTCTTTTGAGCCTCTCGGGTGCAGTTTTTGTGCCTCCTGGGAGTCGTGGGGGCTCCCTGGGCCGTCCTGGAGCGTTGGCAGCCCGGAAAGGCGAGAACCCCCAACTATTACAACACCACCAGGCCATCCATAGACGATGTGTGCTTCTCAGAGCCCTCTAGAGCGCCCGCTTGGAGGACTTTAGGGACGCTTCTTGGGGCCTGCTGGGGGCTGGATGGGGCGGAAGGCTTGAATTCTCAGTTCGTGTTCTCCCTCCTTTTCTTTGGTTTTGGGCCTTCCTTGGGCAATGTTCGGTTCCTTTTGGGGGGCCGTCTTGAGGCCCTTTTGAGCTGTCTTGAATTTTTCTCGGGAGCCTCCTGAGCCGCCTCGGGGCAGTATCGGGGGCCTCTTGGGCCGCCCTGGAGCAACGGAAGCCCGAAACGACGAGAACCTCCCCCACATTGAACCGCCAAGCGAAAACCAATGACGTTTACCCCTCGGGGTCCTCTTGACGCATCTTGGGCGGTGATGTTGGCCTCCTGGGGGCCTCTTGCCCTTGAGGGAACGCTCTAATGGGGAGCGTTGGACATGTTAATTGTTGCTATGTTGCCACACTGGCTTAAAGCGGCGCCTCCCGAACTGACGCCACCACACCCGATATTTGCGGCGGTGCGGGAAGAGAACAGGTCTTTTCTCGTCTCCGGATTGCCGGCGACATCGTGTCTTCTATACAGCACGAAATCGTGCCCATTTTAGCTACTTGGTAGCAGGGCTGTGTTATCTGCGGCAGCTCTGCTCGCCTGAGCGCTGGTGGTCGATGTCTTCCAGTACACAGGTTGCCAGCGACCCCGCGGCGGAGGCAAAACGGACAACATCTCGGCGAAGAGCAGCGAGGGCGCCGTGGACGGGGCCCACATTCCCATCACCAAGTACTACGACACCATTGTCACTCCGCATACGCCGACGCGGGCCCTACGCGGCGTTACGCGCGCGAGGAAACTCCACCGCGCCACCGAAGGCCTCCCCTTCTACTTCGACTTCTTCCAGTTCAAGCTCAACATCTTCAACCCCAAGGCTTTCGCGCCCGCGAGGAAATTCGACCGCGACTCCCACGGCTGTCTCAATGATCGTCTTCCCCGCCGTTTTACGAGCGCGGTCGCGCGACGTTCCCCGCCGTCATTGGACGCAAACTCGCGTCCGGAGCTCCCTTGGACTATTTCAACGTTTCTCACGTTCGTGGACAAGCATCCCACCACCAGTATGTTATTCTTCTAGCCTGCACTAGTTTGGACCGCCGGGGGCATCGGTGCCACCATTGGCCACGTAACCCGAGAGCTTGAAGGGTGCAAAACACGAGGTGCAGTGTGGCTCCATGCAGGGTGCCTTTCGTGCCGCTTTTGGGTCAAAGAGGCACTCGCCTGTCAGCGTCCACTCAGGGCGCATGACCCCGCAACAGTAAGCAGCAGCACTGCAATATGGTCGCGAGGATCCTCGTCGCCTGTGCTCTTCTGACTGCCATCAGTTTCGGCGTCGAAGACAATGGAGCGCACGCGGGCTTGGTCACCCACGCGATGCACTGCCGACCCCAGAAGGTCATGAGCCTGGATAACGAACGAGAGCTGCAACAAGGCCTCGAATTCACCAGCGTTCGATTGCACCATAGTGAACGGATAGACCGTGCATTAGTAAGGTGGGACTTTGCCAGATTAGAAGCACATTCTGACAGGTTTGCCCAGCATATTTTTGCCGCGCTTGCGCGCGTTGCGAGTGTCACCGCGGGGGGCCGGTCACAGATGCAGCCTCTCAATGGCATGTTGCTGCGCGCGCAGACGGAGCATAACCACTCGGTGGATTTCATCTGGATGGGGCGACAATTTGTAGCGCGCCAAAACAAAGGCATCGCCCAGCTCGCGTCTTGACAAAGGCGCAATGTCGCACATCCCACAGGCGCGGCGCATCTACCAAGTAGAAGGGCAACTCGACAACCGAGATCAGCTGGGCGTGGCTGGGGCAGGATCACGGACGTCACAACCGCTCCGAGGCGCTTAAGGAAGCTTTGCCGCCTGGGTTCTACCGGCCACGATTCCAAGAGCAGGCGCGCCCTCGACCCGTCCGATTGGCACTTCGCAGGGAAAGCCCGCGGAGGAAGATTGTAGCGGCGCGGGCGCCATATCTCTCTTGCGCGAAGCTCACTACACGTGGGGCGACCACGCTGGCCTTCCAAACGCGCCCGGCATATTTTTTTGCCTCGGGTTGCGCGCAGGCGGCAGACTGAGGAGGCACGCGCGCAGGCACTCGCGCCGAGTACGTCGGTTCATGAAGCGCCGCCTCAGAGGCGCGCGCCAGTGAAGGTAAATGGGGGCCGCCGGCGATTCGCGGGCCAGGGCGCGGCGGCGCGCGTCGCGGCCCTGGACAAAGACGCCCACGAGGAATCATTCTTCCGAGGGCCGTCGCGGCAAAGGCCCGGGATGGGCAGCCGATGGCCGCCGTCGGTCGACGGGCGACGTGGCCACCCCGATGGAGTTCATGGAAAGGCGATGAATCGCCTTCGCCGCGTTGCGGCGCATCAGATCATCCACGAGCGCCCCCGCCCTGGGTGGAGAGAGGGCGCGGGCAGGGGCTGCGCTCCCCGCTGGCATTGTGGAATACTTCGGGGGGCTGATTGCGGACGACACCCTGCGACTTGCGACCTCGGTCTGTGGGCAAGTTGCGGAGGGGCATCGCTGCCAACGGCGCGCCATCAACGACTGGCCCGTGGGGGCGAGGCCCCGGCAGTCAGGCGCCAATGAGACGGATGCCCTACAGACGCCAAGACCAGCGCGGGAAGACGGACGGGGCCCATGACGCACAGCGCAACGAGATGGTCGACAGCGACGACGGCGACGGGCCAGACCTGGGTGTTGCGCGGTCACTTTAGCCCGTCTCTAGAGTTGCGCTGGATCCTGGCGCACCGCGGCCTCCAATTAATGATGGCCCTTGGACTGCTATTCTCCAGCCGCCTGGATTGGCTCGGCAGCCGGCCCAACGTCCTCGGGGCGCTATTCCGCGCGGAGGGCGCATATCGTGCGTGGCCAGCGAATGCCTCATCAACTTCGGTTTGGAGCTCTACTTGCAGCAGATCGTTTTTCTCTCTGGCGCAGCAGCATCATTGCAGGTGCCCGCCCGACGCACGTGCGATAGACGCGGAAGTTCGAATCCCCGCGCGGGGCGTGCAGTTTGCAAGTGGTGCATTTCTTCAGCAAAGAGGAGATGTTCGACCAGCTGGAATCCTGCGACAGCCAGGCCGGTCTGCGGGATCAAGAGGACCTCGAAGCCGGAAGGGCGCGGAATCATCCGGTGCATGGTCGTTTCAAAGTTCGAGAAAGTCTGGATCGAGAGCGCATTCGCGCGTTGACGCGGCGTTGTCCTTCCCGTGGCCACGTCGACTCCGCACGTCTTCCAGAGAGACGTTGGCCATCGCGATGTGGACCTGGATCCAACGCCCCCCCCCCGCGCGCCAACTGCCGCGAGGCATTCCGCCCACGGGCCTGATCGGCATCGATGCAGAAGACCTCTGCCAAACATTGCCAGCGCCCTTGTCGTCGCGATGCGACGCGCTCTACTCCGGGGGCGAACCGGCCCCATTCTTGCGATGCCCGCGACGTTTCATGAACTTCCGCCCCAGACTTGCGCGCCAGTGCATGGTGCCATCGGCAACGGCCCGGACTGCGGACGGGATGCCGTCGAAGAGCTCACCAATTACATCCCTTCACTCAAGGCATACCCATGCGACCACCCATAGGATGACCAGGAGGTTTTTGGGGAGGGATACGACGTCTTACTCAATCCACTTTACGATCGATCTCACGACTGGTCCCATGTGACCGGTCCCACTTTCGATGCCACTGTTGGTTTCGCACGCGATCTTTCCTCTTGGGCTCGCACTCGATTGCGCGATCGCTCTCACTGTCGATATCGTTATCGATCTCCCTATCAACGCATTACCGATTTCATTGTCGACCACTCGATCCCACGATCGATCCCGCGACCGGCCTTGTGACCCTTCCACCCCAGTAGCGGTTCCACCATCGATCTCGCAATCGATACCGTCCACGCTTCTATTTCGATTTGCCGATGGATATCCGAATCGGCCATTTCATTTATCTCACAGGACAGCACGAGACACCGCGTGACACCACAGGACACCGCGGGACACCACGGCGGGACACCACGGGGCAACACGGGACACCATCACGGGACACCATCACGGGACATCATCGTGGGACAGCATCGGGACACCACGGCGGGACACCGCTGGCACCCGCCAGCGACGCGGCCTCGGGGGGGGTGGCGGACTTCAGCCCCCGCCGCGCCTCGATTCTCGCCCGCCCGCGCAGCTTCACCGCGCACGCGCGACACGAACACGAAACCGACACCGAGTTCCCGGTGGGGGGTCCCCGTTCCGTTTCGTTCTCACGCTTTCATTTTTTAGTACGACCAGCGGCTTAATTGCGCCATAATGCGCATGACCAAAGTATTTACACACTCAGTACGGGATAAGGGGCCGATGTGCGCTGGCTGGTGCGATCGGAGCGGGGGTAGGTAGGGCTTAGAAAATGAAATCATGTGCCTCGCTGGCATTCTACAGGCTGTAGAACTCATCGACGCGCCAAGGAGCACAGCGGCGGATATGCAGTAATTCGATGCAGCGTGGCAAGTACGATGAGGTGGAAATCCTTCGGCCGTGCGTGAAGTTTTTTTCTCTCGGGATGCGTTCTAGCTGCCGCGCCTCGCCACGAACGGTCCAGGGCCGGGGGCGCCCGAGTCGTTCCGAAAGAAGGCCGCCAAAGACCAGAGTTATGGCCCGCAAGCCGAGCGCCTTGCCAGAGCGACGTGTCGGGGGCGGTGTTGGTGGGGCGGCGGGGGGTCAAGCCCGAGCACGCAGACTGCTGCAGTCGCATCGCACGCGGCGGCCTGCCAGCCGCACGCGGCTCGCACGCAGTCCGATCGGGTCCCGACTCGATCTGAGTTCTTGATGCGAGTTGGCTCACGCCTGACGGCGAGGAAGCGCGAGGAGGAGCCGTGGTAATGAATACCTGCAGGGAATCCACCCCTATGATAAGCACCCTGACGAGCGAAGTCGTTTGGTGAACGCACCCATCGAAGGAATCGAACAGGGCGGGGCCGCATACTAAACGCCCAGGGCCGTTCAGTAAGCGCCTGTTGTCGGGGTCGGTCTGGTTATTCTTCCCATGATTAAAAGGAACGATGAAACAGAAACATGTTTCGACCCAGAACAATATGCAACAGACAACACAGACGAGGAGGTAATTGCTTGGCCGATCGGCGCGGGCCCTCGCACCCCCCCTTCCCCCCCCACCCCATGGATTGGCTGTTGTAGGCGCCTGTTTCGAGCAGGTCGAGTCTCCCCCATAGGGCGCACTGTTGCAACCAGTCGTATTCAGCAGAGGTCAGGAGCCAGACCCCCCCCCCTCCCTCCTCCTCCTCCTCCTCCTCCTCTTCCTCCTCCCCCTCCTCCTCCTCCTTATCCTCCTCCTCCCCCTTCCCCTTCTCCCCCATCCTCCCTCTCCCCCCACCCCCGAACAATGCCGAAGCGCCGAAGCAGAAACCGTCCACGAGGAGTCTGGAGGTGTGCAGGGCCCCCCGCCGGCAGGTCGCCTCGGGCAAGCGGCCCCGGGAGGATCCGGGCGCGCAGGAGCTGTTCAGCTCGGCCAAGAGGCGCGCGACCACCGACAGGGCGCTGGCGGCGGCGCTGAAGGACGCGCCTTCGAGGAAGAGCCCAGTGCACAAGTTCGAAGAGCAAGCTCCAGGCCTCCCAGGCGGGGTCGGAGTAATCAGATGGGGTCGGAGGATCGCCCCGCATCGCCAGTGCATCGCCGATGCGACTCGATATGGAGCCTGGCCGAACAGTCATTCATTGTCATTGGGTGCGTGGCTGATGCGGGATTCCGCGGTACGGATTGTTGTTGCACTGTAGAGTCTTCGTTTTTCAGAAACATGATTGTTGATCCCCCCTGGTGCCCAGTCGTTGTTCAATTAAAGTGCTTCCCCCGGGGCTCGCACCTTG
The DNA here is from genome assembly GCA_963575745.1 of Prorocentrum cordatum. Taxonomy (NCBI): domain Eukaryota; class Dinophyceae; order Prorocentrales; family Prorocentraceae; genus Prorocentrum; species Prorocentrum cordatum. Next base: position 160,350 of record CAUYUJ010005191.1, read on the forward strand.
TTCTTTACACAGAGGAAAGTCTTGGGACTCAGATTGGCTCTCTGGCCACCGACTTACAACGATGACAACAACAACAACAACAACAACAACAACAACAACAACTACACCTCTAACTACAGCAATAACTACAGCTACATCTACAGCTGCAACAACAGCAACAAAAACAACCACTCCCGCCTGATACCTCCACAAAGTATGCCAGAATCGTGCTCTCGCGCGGGAGTTCCATACAACTTATGCGGGAATCGCGCTCTCGCGTGGTAAATCTTCGCAATGTTTTCACATGCCTCACCTTCGACACTCCAGGCTCACGCTCTCGCTCTGGCCGTTCTCACGATTCATTTGGGGATCGCGCTATCGCTCGAGACTTCCTCGCGATGCACGCAGGACTCACGCCTCAGCAACCTTCCCAGCCCGCCCGACAAGGTCTACGCCACGCGTTTTTTGCTCGTGGCCCCCCTCCTGCTCACTTCTTTCGTGCTCCTTCGTTCTCGCTCCCCCTTCGGTCCGTCCATTTGTTGTAGGGGCTGCGCGAGACGCACGTGACAGAAAAGGAAGACATCCCCCCTAGGGTTATGATGTCCCAACCTACTTTAGCCTTGATCATCAAAACGAATTTCGAGCGCCCAAACAAGTACCGAAACTCTGAGGTTTTCACGTGCTGGGCCCTGGGAGACACTCTTTCGACGCTGTTTCGTCACTATTTCGACACTCTTTCGACACTTTTCTCGGTGCCCCAAATTATTTATGGGATGTGGTAGGATAGGAGCAACATAACCCAAGGGGCCACGATCGAAGTCGAAGAGGGACGGGCAACGAGGGCTGGGGATATACGTCTTGACTGGCACGCGAGCCGAGAAGACCACGAGCAGTCCCAAAACGACTGCGGTTCAATTCTTCACTCCTCGAGAAGAGAGTATCGTCGACCCCCTTCTATGACCACTGCACTTTTCGGTTGCAAGGAAGACATGCCCCCAAGGGGCCACGATCAAAGTCGAAGAGGGGCGGCTACCGAGGGCTGGGGAGATACGTCTTGACTGGCACGCGAGCCGACAAGACCACGAGCAGTCCCAAAGACGATTGCAGCTGAATGCTTCATTCCTCGAGAAGAAAGTCTTATGTCGGGCGTGTCCCCCTACAGGTGGATTTCGACGAAAAATAAAACGTACTCCAAAAATGCCCCAAAAGGATCAAACACTACTTAAAAGCATAGTCCCCATATTATGGTTTGATTATGTTTTGATTATGTTGGGGGTATTTTGTATGTTTCGTCGAAAATCCCCCTGTAGGGGGACATGCCCGACTTAAAGAAAGTATCGTCGACCCCCTTCTATGACCACTGCATTTTTCGATTCGGGTGCTCATCCCGGGGCCCGCGCTTTTCTTTTGCTGCGAAGGAGAGTCTGGGGCCACCGGATTGGGCTGTTGGCTTCCAGGCTTAAAACAGCAACGGTTCCGTCCTGAGATTTCTTCATCATGTATCTCAGATTCGCGCTCTCGCGCGGGACTCGTCCGATGTTCTGCAGGAATCGCGTTCTCGCGTGCTACTTTCTCACACGGTGTTGCGGCGCCGCGCCCTAGACTCGGGAATAACGCTCTCGCGCTGGACGCCGAGCGATTTACTTGGGAATCGCGCTGTCGCTCGGATCTTCCTTCATGATGGGTTGACGCTTTAGCGACCCGCCCGCTCGACCTGGCCTTCTGGGCCCGCCCACCCGACCTGCCCGTTAGGATCCGCCCGGTCGACACGCCCGTCTGGTTCTGCCGCTTGCGTTCCTACTCCTCAACTCCTGCAAATCTCGATCGTTCTCCATCCGTTTCCCTCCCCTCTGTCTGTTTACTCCTCCCCTCCTTCCCCTGTTCTAGGGGCTTCGCCCACTACACGCGGCAGGTCGGGAAGGTATACCTCCAAGGGGGTACGATCGAAGACGAAGAGGGTGGGCACTGAGGGTCTAGGATGTAGGAATATGCGTGTTGAATGGCATGCGCGCAGATAAGAGCGAACAGGCTCAAAATGATTGTTGTGGTTGTCGTGTAAGCCTCAATTCTAAAGAACCGTCATTGTTGATCTCCCTTTCTTGTGAATATTTGCGTTTTTGAATTGAAGTTCTCCTCCCGGGGTTCGCAGGTTGTGTTTTTTGTACAAAAGAAAGTGGTGCCACCAAACTGGGTTGCGGGGCCCCGGACTATAACATGAACGGCTCCCGCCTGATATTTTCTCACGACGCACTGAGAAATCGCGCTCTCGCGAGGGACGTCCTCACAATCTACGCAGGGATCGCGCTCTCTCGTGGGGCTTTCTCGCAATTACTTTGGACGCCGCGCCCTCGACACTCAGGCATCACGCTTTCGCTGTGGATGTCCTCGCGCTTTAGTTGGGCATCGCGCGATTGCTCCAGATTTCATTGCGATTCACGCAAGACTCACGCTTCAGCAGCCCGCCTGCTCGACCTAGCCGGCTGGGCCCGCCTTCCCGGCCCACCAGTTAGGGTGGGTCTGCCCGCCCGATCTGCCCGTGTGGTTCTGCCACGTGTTTTCTGGTCGTAGCCGCCCTCCTGCTGATTTCTTTCGTGCTCCATCCTCCTCCCTCCCCCTTCCATCCGTCCCCTCTTCCCGTGTCGTCGGGGTTGTGCTAATTTCGCGCGGCAGATGAGGAAGATTTGCCCCCAAGATGGTAGGATCGAAGACGAAGAGGGCGAGAACCGAGGGTTTGGGGTATACGTCTTGAATGGCACGCGAGCAAGTAGGATCGAACATTATTACAATGGGTGTCGTTGTGGTTGAATACTCACTTCTGGCGAATAATCATTGTTGATCTCCGGAAACGGTTCCGCGCGCTCTCGCCTGGACGCCGGCTACATGTTCTCTGAAAACGAGGCTTCCGCTCGAGCGTTGGCTTGAGCCTAAATGTGGGCCCTTGGAGGCCCAGCTACGTCAACAATGGCTCCCGATCGATACTCACATTTGACCCCGACACACCCTGTCCAGAGAGGCCCCCGAACTCAGGAACGACGCTCTCGCTCGAGACTCCCTCGCAATTCAATCAAGTTGGCGGAGGCCCAGCCACGACGACAAGGTCTTCTGCTCGATACTTCCTCACGGTTTACTCCGAGAGCCCCTTGCCAAGATGGCCCCGAACTCAGGAACGGCTTCTCCCTCGAGACCTTCCCGTAATTCAAGCAAGTTGGTGGAGGCCTGGACACGGCGACAAGGTCTCCCGTTCGATATTTCCCTATAGTTATCCTGGGAGCCCCTGGCCAGAGAGGCCCCCGAACTTCAGGGACGGCGCTTTCGCTCGAGACGTCTTCGCACTTCAGTCAGTGGCCGACAAGGAAGAGATTCCCCCCCAAAGGGGGTGCAATCGAGGACGAAGTGGGCGGGTATCGAGGGTTGGGGTATACGGGATGCAAGACACGCGTGCCAGTAAGACCGAACAGTGTCAAACTAATTGTTGCTGTCGTTGCTTACGAAACCACTCGCTGACGCCCGCCCACCCACCCCCCCGGCGCAACGCAACGCAATGCATCGCACCCGACCCCGCGCCCTGAGGCCGCATGGGAGTCTTATGGGGTCTTCTGGGACCCCTATGAGGCCGATTGGATTCGTATAGGAGTCCTATAGGATCCTGTGGGATTCGTACAGTAGTCCTATAGGAACCTATGGGATTCGTATAGGAATCTTTCAAAAGGCTCAGATAGGATTCGTACAGGAGTCCTATAGTATCCGATGCGATTCGTACAGAAGACATTTCGGATCTCATGTGGTTCGTCTGAGAGTCCAATTGGATCCTATGGAGGTCGTATGATAGCCCGATAGGGTCCGATGGGATTCATATAGGAGTCTTTCAGGACCCCATGGGATTCCGTAACCAGTCCTGTAGGACCCGATGGGGTCCGTAAAGGAGTTCGATGGGAACCTATGGGATTCGGATAGGACCCCTATAGGATCCGACGGGGTTTGTATAGGAGTCCTGTAGAACCGTATGGAAATCGGATTGGACTCCTATAGGATCTGGTGGGCTTCGTATGCGAGTCCTATGGGATCCAAAGGGACTCGTTCATTTGTCATCTAGGGTCCCCATGACATTCGTATAGGTGTCCTGTAGGACCCGATGGGATTCGTATTGGGGTCCTCTGGGATCCTATGGGATTCGTATAGGAGTCATATAGGACCCGATGGGTTTCAACGAATCCGAGAGGAATCTCATAGGGCAGTCGTGCATTCCGTGATAATCCCATTGGCATTCAAGGAATCCATCGGAGTTTGATTTGGCTCAAAACTAATCGCACAGGAATCTTGCTGGAACCCGATCGGACTCCAACGAATCCGATCGGTTTATTGTAGGAGTCCTAAGGGCTGCAACGACCCCTACTGGGAGTCCTGTAGGATTCCTATAGGGTTTCAGCGAATCCTTGTGGAATTGAGAACCCTATGGTGCTTCAGCGAATCCTACAGGAATCCCAGAGGAATTCTACAGGGCTGAACGAATCCTATGGGAACCCGATAAGGTGCCAACGAATCTTGTAATAATCCAATACGAATAATACAATCCCTCAGGAAGCCGATAGGGCGTCAACGGATCTGATTGGGATCCTATAGAACTTCGACCGCCCTATTGGAATAGTGCGGGGGTCTAAAGCTTCAGCGGACCCTATAGGCTATAGGACTCCGGTCGGAGTCTTGTCGGTGTTTAACGAACCCTATGGGAACCCCATCGGGCTTCAACGAATCCCATTGGAATCCCATCGGGAATCGTATAGCTTCAAGGAATCCTGTGGGAATCGCATATGGCTCCAGCTAATCCCATCGGAATCCGATCGGAATCTTACAGTGCCTCAGCGAGTCCTATAGGAGTCTTATCGGATACCTATAGGGCGTCAACGTACCCGTTGGGAATCCAAGGGGGATCTTGTAGGGCTTCGACGAAACTTGTAGGAATCCTGTAGGGACCTAGTCGGGTTTCAACGAACCGGATCGGAATTTTACAGGAATCAGATCGGAAACATGTAGGGCGAATCAAACAGGAGTCCTCCGGGAAGCTTGTCGGAACGTGGCAAGGTTTCAGCGGATACGATCGGCACCCTATAGGAGCCCCATCGGGCTTCAACGAATCCCATATGAATCCTGCGAATGCCCCGCTACGCCCTGATAGGCCTCCGCTTCGCCATGACAACATCCGTATTCATCCTCATCATCATCACGACCATCATCAGCATGCCGGTCACCACCACAATCGCCATTGTCATGACCATTGCTGCCTCTACTACTACTACTACTACTACTACTACTACTACTACTACTATTTCTTCTACTACTACTACTACTACTACTACTACTACTACTGCTGGTACTACTACTACTACTACTACTACTACGACTACTACTACGACTACTACCACTTCTACTACTACTACTACTACTACTACTACTACTTACTATTACTACTACTACTACTACTACTACTATCTCTACTACTACTACTACTACTACTACAACTACTACTACTACTACTACTACTACTACTTCTACTACTACTTCTACTACTACTACTACTACTACTACTACTACAACAACTACTACTACTACTACTACTACGACGAGTAGTACTATCACTTGTATTACTTCTACTACTAAGACTACTACTCCTACTACTACTACTACTTCTCCTACTACTACTACTACTAATTCTACTGCTGCTACTACTACTACTACTACTACTACTACGACTGCTACAACTACTACTACTACTACTACTACTATTACTACTACTACTTCTTCTACTACTACTACTACTACGTCTACGGACACTACGATTACCACTACTACTACTATTAGTACTGCTGCTACTACTACGACGACCACCACGACTACTACCACTACCACGCCTATTCCCCCCACTACTTCTCCATTACTTTTGATATTGCCATTTTTACTGCTACTACGACGACTACTACTGCTACTACTACGATTACGACTACTACGATTCATAGTCGTACCACTATTATTACTACTACTACTACTACTACTGCGACTACTACTACTACTACTACTACTACTACTACGACTACTACTACTACGACGAGTAGTACGATCACTAGTATTAATACCACTACTACTATTACTACTACTACATATTCTGCTACTACTACTACTACTACTACTACTACTACGACTACTACTACTACTACTACTACTACGACTACTACTACTACTACTACTACTACTACTACGACCGGCTCTACTAGTCCTACTTCTTGTGAAACTACCACTACTATTGTTATTTCTACGACTACGACTACGGCGACTACGACTATTCCGGCGACTACTACTACCCTCTAGGACACCCTCGGGATCGGATGCCGTAGAGATTCCGTAGAACAGTTGTAGGATCCCGTAGAGATTATATAGGATTACGTAGGGATGCTATAGCATCCCCGAACGATTTGATGTGATCCCCGAGGCATTCTTTAGGATCCCCGAGGGAGTCTATAGCATCTCCTGAGGACTCGATAGGGTCCCCCACGGATTCTATGGCACCCTTTAAGGATTTTGTAACATCCCCTAAGGATTCTACAGGAGTCCCACATGAGTCGACAGGATTCCCTGTACGATTCCGAAGGAGTCTGCAGCTCCGAGGTCGGTTCGGTGGAGCGCGCACAGGTTGAGCTCGTGGGAATACGTGGGTTGCCTTCGGGATCCCGAAGGGTCCCAGAAGATTCCGAACGGTTTCCTGGGGTTTCTGGTGCTGGCCGTACGGCGCGTAGCGTTGTGTTGTGTTGCGTTGCGTTGCGTTGCGCGAGGGCGGGGGGGGGGCGCAGGGTACACCGGTCGATTGTCTCACTACATGGAGCGAAACAACCAGCCGGTGTACTTGGTCCGGGTGCACCAGCTGGTTGTGTTGCCTTGTTGTTGGTGTTTGTGGTGTTATTGTTGTTGTTGTTGTTGTTGTTGTTGTTGTTGTTGTCGTTGTTGTTGTTGTTGTTGTTGTTGTTGTTGTTGGGTCTTCGCTTCTTGAGAATCAGTATAGTTGATGCCCCCCCCTCTAGTAGCCATTTTACTTCGTTGTGTTACAGTGCTTCCCCCGTGGATCACTTTTTTTGCTAGGGAAGGTGAGGGGTCCCCAGACTGCGTCTTTGGGCCCCGAACTACAACAACAACGGCTCCCGCCTGAAATGTCCTCAACAAGTGTTCGCAAACCGTGCTCTCGCGCGGGACGCCCTCACAAGTTAGCCAGGGATCGCGCTCTCGCGTGGGACTTTCTCGCAGTTGATTCAAACGCCGCGCCTTCGACACTCAGGAATCACGCTGTCGCTGTGGATTGCCTCACGATGTATTTCGGATTCGCGTTGTCGCTCAAGATTTCCGCGCGATTCATGCAGCACGTCCCCTTCAGCTACCCGCCTGCCCTTTGTCCTTTCGTTTCATCCGTCCTCTCTTCCCCTGCCTTAGGGGCTGCACGAATTACACGTTGCAGGTAAGAAAGATACACCCGTAATGGGGTACGATCGAAGACGAAGAGGGCGGGTATCGAGGTTTTGGGGTATACGTGTTGACCAGCACGCGAGCAGGTGAGAGCGAACAATTTAAATGATTGTGGTTGAATTTGCATTAAAAAAGTAAGTAGTATTTATCCCCCTCCAGCAACCATTGCATGTTCAATTGCAGTGATTCCCTGGGCTCGCACCCTTTCCCCAAACAAGGGAAAGCGAATGGTCACCAAACTGGACCCAGGCTCCCGAGCTACAACAACAACAGCTCCAACCTGACACTTCCTCACAACGAACTCCCAATCGCGCACTCGCACGGGTCGTCCTCACAAGTTATACAGGGATCGCGCTCTCGCGTGGGACTTTTTCATGCAGTTGATTCAGACGCCGCGCCTTCGACACTCAGGAATCACGCTTTCGCTATGGATTCCCTCGCGATTTAGCTGGGGATCGCGCTATCGCTCGAGACATCCTCGCGACGCATGCACGACGCACACTTCAGCATCCCGCCTGCTCGACCTGGCCGCCTGGGCCCGCCTTCCCAAACCACCCATTAAGGTCTACCCGCCCGATCTGCCCGTCTGGTTCTGCCACGTGGCTTTTGCTCGTAGCCCCCCTCCTGCTGCTCTCTCTCGTGCTCAATCCTCCTCCTTCCCCCGTCCCTTCCATCCATCCTCTTTCCCTTGCCTCAGGGGCTGCAGCTACAGTGGAGACCCATGCCAAGAGACGCCCTGCTTGCCTCCAGTGTGCCACAAGTTTCTCGGCTGACCTGTGGCAGGCGCGACCCCCCACGCCAGAAATCAATGGACGTCCTGGGGTCTCAGTGTTGGATTTCTCGTGGAAGGTTTCTTGTGGTCGAGCTCCTACTGTAAGGCCCTGTGGCAGGGCGGAGGAGGAGGAGGAGGAGGAGGAGGAGGAGGAGGAGGAGGAGGAGGAGCTCCTACTGTAAATCTGGCGTCGCGGAGCGCGAGGCGCGACGGCAGCTGTCCCAGCATCTGCTCGGGCCTCGCTCCGGGGGCCTCCGCCCTTGCTCGCCAGTGGCCGGCCACGCGCAGAGGGGGGTGCAGGGAGGGGGGAAGGCCACTCCTCGTGGGGGAAAAATCGCACAGACACAATGAATCGTCGATTCCCCAGGAAATATGCGAAACTATGGGAAGTGTGGGGAAAGACGAAAACCCTGAAAATACAGGGAAAGTGGGGAATCCTGTTATTTGTGTGTGTGTGCATTTATTTGTGTGTCCCAGGGCCCCTTCAACTCCAGCCCTCCTCCCTCTGCTCCCTCCTCCAGCCCCTCCTGCCGGAGTGACCTTTGGTGCGGGCACAATGGGGTCCCCCGATCACCGATTGCGATGCGATAGTAGCGTATTGCGCGCCTGAGTTTGGTCCCCCCGCGGCCCCCCAGAAGCCGCGCGCCAAGGGTTCCTCTTACCCAGTGGTCACCCTTGCGTAGCCGAGGGGGGAAGGCCACTCCAGCCCTTAGGTCCCTGGAAACCACAGGGCCGTTTTTGTTACGGGTTCCATTTTGCCGTTTTTGTTGCCGGTTCCGCCGTTCTTTCACCCTTCCGGCTCCCGTTCCAATCCTGGAGCCGTTTTTGTTGCCGTTTCCGGTCGCCGTTTTTTCGCCGCTTCCATGTTCAAGGGACATTTTTCTGGAAGCGGTGAGAAAAAACAGCCCTACCGTTTCCGGGGCCCACAACGCTCCAGCCTCCCTTCCCCTGCGCCCTCCTCCAGCCCCTCCCGCCCGCCCATACGAGGCCGCCCCTGCCTCCCCGGCGCGCCTGCTGCGCGGGAGGGGGCCCCCCCCCCGCGGCGCGAGGAGCGCCGCTGCGCGCCGTCGCGGGAGCTGGTCGAGGAGGCGCGCGGGCCGCCTGCCGGCGAAGGGCCCCCTCCCCCTCGGCCTCCACTCGGGGGCGGAAAAGAGGGGGGTGATGACGAGGGGGGGGTGGATATGATATCTCTAGGCCTCCTAGATGGGGTCGGAGTAGATGGGGTCGACGGATCATTCCGCATCGCCGATGCATCGGCGATGCGGCTCGATGTGGAGCCCGTTGTGCTTCACGTCGACGTCGCCGATGCATCGCCCACGTCGACGATGCATCGCCGGTGCATCGCCAATACATCGCCGATGCATCGCCGATGTATCGGCGATGCGGCGCGATCCTCCGACCCCATCTACTCCGACCCCATCTAGGAGGCCTCTAATATCATGGCGGGGGCCATGATATTTCCCGAGATTTCATGGCACCTCTTCTTGTTTCATTACGTCCCTGGCCCCCCCCGCTGGGCCGCGCACGTGCCGCCGGTCATGATTTGCACCCCCCCTCTTGAACACCCCCCTCTTGGCCGCTCCCGATCCACTCGGGCCGGACGAAAAGGGGGGGATAGGGTTAAGTCGGGCGTGTCCCCTTGCAGGGGGATTTTCGACGAAGATCACACAATACACCAAAAATAGTCAGAAAATAGTCTGGGGACTATTGTTTGTTGCCTTTTTCGTATTTTGGGGGTATGTTTCATTTTGCGTCGGAAATCCCTTGTAGGGGGACATGCCCGACTTCAGGATAGGGAGAGGGAGGGTTACGAAATCTGCTGCATGCAGCTGGTTTCGTAACCCCCCTGGGGGGCCCATTCCTTGAGACAGGGCCGCTTCCGGCGCAGGGAGGCGCCGGGAAAATCAGCCACGTGAGTTGTCGGGAGCCTCGAGACGGGGGTCAGTGCAAACGGGGGTCAGCCAGAGCGCCGGATCTTGCAGGATCCTGCAGGGCCAGGGTCGCATTGACCCAGGTTTGGGTGCAGGATCCTGCAGGATCTTGCAGGATCCTTCGCATTGACCCGGGTTTGGGTGCAGGATCTTGCAGGATTTTGCAGGCCTGATTGACCCGGGTTTGGATTGACCCGGGTCAGAAGATCCCCGAAGCTGATTCTCCCCCCCCCCCCCCCTTCCCTGATTCTCCAGAGTGCTAAAAAATAGCCCTCCAGACCTATAGAACTATCTGGGCTGCCCAAAACCTCGACAGGAATTAAGATATCGAGGTCCTGGCGCTATTTTTTAGCCCTCCTGTAAGGTCAGGGTTGAGGGTTGTTATCACCCCCTTCCGCCCAGCCCGGTCCACGGGGGCAGGTCGTCGGACGGCCAACGCGTCCGGCCTGGCGCCGCGTCGTGTGGCCGTCGCTGCCGCGGTCGTCGGAGAGCCCCGCTTCGCGCAGCGCTCCAGGTCGCAGGCCTAGAGATTGACACCAACACCAATATCGGCGGTGTGCATCTACCGAGACAAGAAGATCCCGATCTCGGTGATGGTGGTAATATTCTGGCTTCCGAGGTGACGACCGAAATATTGCCACCAACACCGAAATCTAGGATCATCTTCCCCATGCGGAGGCAACCCCCTGTGTTGGTGTTGGTGCCTATTTCTTGGCCTCCAGCCAGGAGCCCGCAGGGCCCGCACCTCTCGCAGAGGCCGTGCGCCACAGCGTCTGCTGGGCTGCCCAGACGTGTGCGTGTTTTCCCGGCCAGGACCATCGAGGAGCACGCCTGGACCATCTCACGGATGAGCCATCGCACGAGGTCGAAAAGTGCACGGGGAGTGCACGTCTGGTCGACGGCAGGCTTGGCGGTGGGTTCGGGCTTGGAGGCTCGAGGTTTTTGGACGTCTCCGCTGGTTCTCGGAAGACTTCCAGCCTCGGGATGCGTCCCAGCAGCTGCGCCTCGCTGAGAGGCGTCCGGAGGGGTCTGGATTGTCCGTCTGGGGGGGCCCGGACTGTCCCGAACGGCCGCCGGAGACCCGAGTTATCACGCGAAACCCAGCGACGATGATCGAGGGGGCAAGCCTTCTCAGAAGGCGGCGGGCTTCTCAGATCAGAGGCGTATCTTTCCCACTACTACTTGAAACGAGGTGTGGGCGGGCAAAAATAACACGATGTCCGTCTGGGCCCCCTGTCTCAGGAGCGGCACTGCGAGCGCAATGGCGAGCGCGATCGCGTGCGACCCGCCGCTGGTGATAACGTGAATGCGCGGGCGTCGCGGCGACGACGACGGCGACGGCCACGACGACGGCGGCGTCTGCGTCGACTGTGACGACGACGGCGGCAACGGCGACGGCGGCGACGACGAACATCGCGGCAACGGCGGCGACGGGGCCCAGTCCCACGGACGAATTTGCGCCCCGCCCGCCCTCGTCTCTCGAGTCCCGCGCCAGATTTAATGGGAGGTGCGAGATTTCTTTGCGCAGTTTTGCACCAACAGTCTCTCCGCTTTAGTGAAGGTGCTGTTGCTTTAGTAAAACGCCGCCTTCTCTGAATGTATTGATCGGCGCGCCTTTACTAAATCCGCCCCTTCGCATCAGTAAAGCCGCTTCCTCGCTTAATAAGGCCGCCTCCTCGCTTTAGTAAAGCCGCTCCGTCGTTTTCGTAAAGTCCGCGGCCTGCCTTGGTAAAGCCCAAGGGATGCGGTGGTAATGCTGGGCCAGGGCCCGGTCGGGGGGCGGGGCCCTTTGTCTTCCCTACCAGCTCGCCCCGCGATGCACTTGCTCGAGTAATCAGGGTCGCATTGCATCGGGTCGCGACGATCCCTAGACATGTTCAGCGTGTTGTAGATGTCCCTTGAGAGGAGACTCGCGGCGCGAACGCAGGGCGTGGCTCGGCAATTCGGACGCGCCGCCGCGGCTGTCGCGCAACAGAAACAGTAGCACTTCATCAAAAGGCTTGTTTGGTTTAGCAAATAATCCCTTCAAGGTAATATTGTAGATTTTCCGCTTCCAATCAGAAGCCCCCGGGCCTTCGTGGAGGCCGTCTGTGTCTTCGGGGAATCGGAAGGCCCAGCCCTTCTGATTCCCCCGTGGGCTCGCCGCCGACTCGGAGGAAAGAAAAGCGACACCACCGCAACCACCACGCGCTTTCCGTCGGCGTCGCTGGGGGCCAGGAGCTCCTTACGACGGCCAGAGATGCGCCCAAGAAGCCCCCCGAGGCCCCCAGGAGCCCCAAGGAGGCCAAGAGGCTTCCAAGAGCCCCCAGGAAGCTTCCAGGAGGCCACAAGAGTGCCCCAAGTGGTTTCCAAGGGGCCTCCTACTGCTTCTGCTCCTGCTCCTCTTCCTCCTCCTCCTCCTCCTCCTCCTCCTCCTCGTTTTTCCCCCTCTGTCCTCATCCTCCCCGTCCTTCCCCCGCGTGTTCCCCGAAGGGCTGCCTTCTTCGAGGAGGTCCCCGATGCCTCCCCAACCTGGGAGCAGGGGTCGTATCGAACCAGGGGAGCGGGCGGGACCACTCCACCAGGGGGCCCCCCCCTGGCTACTGGCGCTGGGTGCGGTTGTGCTGGTTATCCTTGCTCCTATTCTCGAGGCATTCTAGATCGGGTCGGAGTAGATGGGGTCGGAGGATTGCGCCGTATCCACCTGCATCGCCGATGTGACTCGACGTTGAGCCCGACTTGCTTCGCGTCGACTTTGCCGATGCATCGCCGACGTCGACGGTGCATCCCCGGTGCATCGCCGATACGTCGCCGATGCGTCGCCGATGCATTGCCGATGCGTCGGCGATGCGGCGCGATCCTCCGACCCGTTTTACTCCGACCCCCTCAAAGAGGCCTCTATATATTCCCCTCCCCCCTCGAAAGTAAATTCTGTCCTTCGCTCGCTGCCTTCAGTTTGCAATTGCTTGGAGGTTGGATTGAGCATCGGCGCTGGTCGAGAGCAGGCCTATCCCAGCATAGTCCCGTCTAGGCTATTTCCGCTTATTCAATCTCGCTTAGTTTGGCTCGATCGGGCTTAATCCTGGGCTTCAAATCTGAGCTAGTCCAGCTTAATGGCTCCTCATTAGCGGGCGCAGAACGGTATAACACAAACTGTTCTGTCACCGGGGGCGCTGCCCCAGGGCGGCGTGAAAGTTTATACATTGACGTGCCACCGTCGGAGGTGAGGGGGTGAGATCGAAGTGGAACGGAGAGCCCCCCTACCGGGAAATCGATTTCGGTTTCGTGCGTGCCGTGCGTGCGGGCGAGGCGAAGTTGCGTGGGCGGGCGAGAGGAAAGTCTCCTGTGGCTGAGGCGCGGCCGGACCAAATGTCTCCCTTCCGGGCGGCCGGGGCCCGGTGTCCCGCTGGTGTCCCCTGTGGCTGAGGCGCGGCCGGACCAAATGTCTCCCTTCTGGGCGGCCAGGGGCCCGCGGTGTCCCGCCGGTGTCCCGCCGGTGTCCCGCTGGTGTCCCGATGATGATAACGTTGATGATGATGATGATGATGATGATGATGATGATGATGATGATGATGATGATGATGATGATGATGATGATGACAGTGATGATGGTGATGATGGTGATGATGGTGATGATGGTGATGGTGATGAACATGGTGTCCCGATGATGTTGATGGGAAGGATGCTGATAATGGTGATGTTGCTGATGATGATGGTGATGATCATGGTGTCCCGGTGATGATAATGATGATGATGATGATGATGATGATGATGATGATGATGATGATGAGATGATGATGATGATGATGATGATGATGGTGATGATGATGATGTCCTGATGATGATGATGATGTTGCTGATATCGATGATGATGACGGTGTCCCGATGATGATGGTGATCATGATGAGTATGTTGATGATGATGTTGACGATGTTGGTGTCCCGATGATGATGATGATGATGTTTATGGTGATGACGATGTTGATGATGATGAGATGACGATGCAGATGATGATGATGATTGTGCTCCGACGATGATGTTGATAATGATGGTGATGATGCTGATTATGCTGTCCTGGTGATGATGATGATTATGATGGTGATGATGCTGGTGATGACGATGATGGCCCCCCGATGGTGATAATGATGATGATATGCTCGATGCTGATGTTGCTGTTGATGATGATGATGGTGCCCCGATGGTTGATGATGATGATGATGATGATGATGATGTTAACGATGATGATGAAATGATGATGATTGTGTCCCGATGATGATGTTGATGATGATGATGATGATGACGATGATGATGATGGTGATGTTGTTGTCGATAACGATGATGACGTTGATTGTGAGATCGATTGTGATATCGATAGTGAGATCGATCGTGAGACCGAATGCGAGATCGATTGTGATGACGATTGTGATATCGATAGTCAGGTCCCTTGTGATATCGAGCGAATGATATAGATCGGGTGAGATCGATTGTGAAATCGATCGAGTGAGATCGATCGAGCGAGACCGATAGTGAGATCGATAGTGAGATCGATAGTGAGACCGATAGTGAGACCGATTGAGTGAGACGTTAGTTCCCCCCCCGAACCTCCGTATCACCCGAAGGGTGGTCGTATAGGTAAGGGTGTAAACTTTCCAGCCGCCCTAGGACAGGCGCCCCCGACAGCGAAACAGTTTATGTTATACCTTTCTTCGCCCGTTCACTTCAATCGGGACTACTATCCACTGGCTGTTCTTCCGAAGACCTCCCGGCTGCCTCCTCATCCCCCATCCCTCAAGAGCGAGCTGTGTCCTCTGGCAGGGGTATTTGCGACCCGACCCGACCCATCCGGTTCGATATCGCTTCGGGCTGGCTCGATCCGATTCGGGTTCCGATGTTCCGTCGATGCGAGGCGGCCCGATGATCGCATGGCGCGGCTGTGCGTCCTGGCGCCCGATCCGATATGCACATTTCGTTTCCATCCGAGTTTCCGATTCGGTGTTGAGCTAACCCTCTCTGTTCTGTGTTCCAGTTGGCAGTATCTTGTTCCTTCAGCCCTCCCTCAGTTCATGGGCCCTCCCTTCCCTCCCCTGCTTCGCTCTCTTTCTCCTCCCTCTCCGTCAGCCGCTGGCAGTGCGATTCCTGCAGCGGACTGTTGCACTCAGGGGGGGAAAGACACACACACACACACGATTGATCGTCGATCCCCGGTAAACTATGGGAACAGCTGGGAGTTGGTGGGGAAGACGAAAAAACAGAAGATCTAGGAAGACATGGAGAACCTTGGGATTCGTGCCTACTTTTAAGTCGGGCCTGTCCCTCTACAGGGGGAATGCCCAGAAAGAGTCAAAAAATGAGTCCGGGGACTCTTCGTGCCACCCTGTTTTGGAGCAATGTTTCGGAGCATCTGTTCCGTAGCTTGTACTTTTCTTCGAAGATCTCCCTGTCGGGGGAGACGCCCGGCTTGAGTCTGCTTGTCTGCGCGTCCCGGGGCCCCCGCGCAGACAAGCAGACTCGAGCCGGGCGTCTCCCCCGACAGGGAGATCTTCGAGGAAAAATACAAGCTACGGAACAAATAGGAGTATTTGTTCCGTAGCTTGTATTTTTCCTCGAAGATCTCCCTGTCGGGGGAGACGCCCGGCTCGAGTCTGCTTGTCTGCGCGTCTCCCCTGGCGCACCACGCTGCCGGGGCACTGCGGGCTCCTGGCGTGCGTGCCGGCGCGCCGACCCGCGGCGGGGACCCTCCTTTCGGGGAAGCGTAAGACCCGGGTCTGCCAGGACTCGGGTTCGTCATCGTTTTTTGACGACCGCGACTCGGATTTTGACGAGTAGGAATTTCGTGGGATGTCTGCAGCGGGAGGCCTCGTCAAAATGCAGGCTCGGCCTCGTCATTTTTTTGACGACCTCGTCGGGGATTTCCGAGTCCCCCGTACCCGGGTCTTACGTCTCCCCGATACAGGGGGGATATTCAGAAATAGAGGAAACATAGTATAGGGGGCTACTTTTTGAGCATTCTGCGACCCTCTGGGAGTACTCTTTTGAGTGTTTCTCATTTTTCGCCGAAAATCCCCCTGCAAGGGGACACGCCCGACGTAACCGATGCGACAGCGCATCGGGAACGGGGGAAGGCAGTCGGGGGGGTGCTAAAGTTAGGTCGGGCATGTCCCTCCACAAGCGGAATCTTCCCAAACCGTAATAAGTAGCCCGGGGACGATGTTTCAATTATGTTTGGTCACTTTTCAGTTTTGGTTTGGCTATTCTTCATTTGTCCTCCAGCAGTCGCCAGTAGGGCGCATCGGTTCGGTAGCAAATCATGGGAGCCTTGCATACCCTCTTAATTCCGTCTTTAACGTCGATTCGCGTCGATTGGCGTTTGGGAGTGGATGAGCTAGCGCCGATTTAGCGCCGGCTAGCGTCGATTAGCGTCGATGTAGCGTCGATGAGCGTCGATTTAGCGTCGACTAGCGTCGATTCGCAAGAGCAGACAGGATGGTACGGGAGGCGCCCACGAGTTGTCACCGAACATCGGGAACAGGGACAGACAGTCGGGGGTTGCTAAATGTGCCCCTGGCCCCACGTGCCCCCAGCTCGTCGCTCCATTTTGGAACCCATGGGGCCATATGGGCCTCGTGAGGGGGGGTCTCTGGCAGCGAGCCCGTGGGGGGAAGCGAGAAGGAGAAGGCCTCCTCTCAGAAGGCTCGGAAGTTCCGCCGCCTTCGAGAAGTTTTCTGAGCCTCCCCGAAGACACAGGAAACCTTTCAGAAGGCCGGAGGCGTTCTGAGAAGTTCCGCCGCCTTCTGAGAGGAGGCCTTCTCCTTCTCGCTTCCCCCCTCGCTCGCCGCCGAGCTCTGTATGCCGTGGGGGCCTCCTTGGAAATCCTGGGGTCACCTCGAGCCAGGGACACTTCTGTCACCGAGCGCGTTCCACTACTCGCAAAGTGCGTACTTGCAAACGTCCGAAAACAAAAAACATGCCTTCCCCGATGTCATACGTGGTAAATCTCCCGCGGCGGACCCAGGCCACTTGCGAGTAGTAATCTATTGCGAGGAGTGGCGCGCGCTTGTCAATTCTTGGCGGCACCAGAGAAAGCCTTTCCCTCTTCCGCCCCCTCTTCCGCCCCCTTTGCGCTCACGCGGCAAGCCGTAAGTCAGGCCTGTCCCTCTACAGGAGGAATATTCAAGAATAGTCCAAAGATTGTCTGGGGCCTTTTTTGTATGTTTGGTCATAGTTTGAGCATGTTTGAAGTATTTGCTTCATTTTTCATCGAAATTCCCCTTTGTAGGGGGACACGCCCGACTTAAGGAAAAGCTGGGAGGGCAGCGGGCCCACAGTCGTGCCCCGCCCCAGCCCTTCCCTTCCTCCCCTCCCTCCTGGGCTCCCTCCTCCACCCGTTCCCGCCCTCCCTCCCGCCCTCCCTCGCTGCCTGCCCCCTCCTCCCTCTCTCTCGCTCCCTCCCCCTCCTCCCTCTCCGCCCTCCCTCCCTCTCCCTCCTCCCTCCTCCCTCTCCTCGCGGGGCGGCCGCGGCCGCGGAGAGACGGAGTCAGCCCATCGCGGCTGGGGGGGAACCTCTGGGAACCCCCTCGTCCTCGCTTCGTCCCCCCCGTCTCCTCGTTCTCCAGATCGCCCCCCCTCGTCCCCACCCCGGCAGCGCTCCCAGCGTCGACCCACGCCTCTCCGAGTCGGGCACGTCTCTCTCCCGGAGGAGGGTGCAAAAAGAAAAAGAGATAGTCCAGGGACGACCTTTCTATACTTTTTGCATATTTCCACGCACTGCATTTTCCTTCCGACATGCCTGTAGGAGGACATGCCCGGCCTAATCCCAGCGTCGACCCACGCCTTCCCCCCCGCCCCCCCCCAGCCCCGGGCGAGGTGGCGCGGCGAGAGTGCTGGGCCTCCGCGAAGGCCCTGCTGGCACTGCCAGAGCTGGACGACCACTTGGCGGCGAGGCGGCCGCCGACGACGTCGGCGTCGTCCCCAGACTCGAGCAGTGGCGACGCGTCCCGGCGGAAGGTTTTTCGCTATTGTGATGGCCTCCGGCCCGCAGCCAATGCCGCCGAGTTGGGGGCGGCCGGATGTCTGTGCGGGGGCTTTCTGGAGGCAGTTTTGAAGCCTGTTGGGCTCCGTTTTCTGGCCTCTTGAGGCTTCTTGCGGGCCTCATGAATGGCGTCGTCCCCAGACCCCCATCCAGGCATGACAAAAACCACGGCGGAAGGTCTTTTGTTCGCTATTTCGACGTTATGAAAATCATCATCAAGGCGGGAGTCTGGTTCCCAGTCAGTTTCTTGAGTTTTCGGAAGTTCTTTGGGATGATGGGAGCCTGGCCCCGAGATCTGTGCGTCGCATGTTCTTATCCCAGGGCGTTGTCGCTCGGAAAGGGGCCTGGGGACTGTGCCTCACGTTCACAGCCCAATCCGTTTTGACAGATGCGGCAGAAGCATGGTGTCTGGGGCTCCGGTCGTGCTTTGCGCGATTCGAAGAACAAGAAACGGCGGTATCAACATAAATGTTCGACGGTCCGCACGGATCTCTTGGATTCGCGCTGGGGCCCCCTGGCGGCGCCTCCGGCGCCGCCCCTGGCTCGCTCCGCGCGCCAGGGAGTGGGCTCTGGCCCAGATCCAAGGAATCCGCGCGGACCTCTATGAGTTTATGTTTTTTGCCTTTTTTTTCTTCCAGCGATGTCGCATCTGTGCTTCGCAAAGAACCCCTAACCCGAATAACACGATGCAGACGCAGCCTCACCGAGGTCTTCGTCTTTGCCTCGAATAACCGATCTCGGCGGCTCGGTTCGAAACATCTGCAGAAAGACCGCCGATCCCCGCTGTTTCCGGCCCTCCGAGCTCAGGTCTTCCCCCAGAGCGTTAGGAGGTCCTCTTCTTGCGAATCCTCAGGGAGGGTGGTCTGCACGTCCGCCGCGCCTCGCCGAAGGCGCCCCCCGGGGGGGCCCAGGACTGCCTGGGCGGCCGGCTGGCCGAGGCCGGGGCCGCGGCCCGGAATCTGCACGAACGGAGTGGGTACGGAAAGAGCGGGTACGATGCCCAACAGTAAGTCGGGCCTGTCCCCCTACAGGGTTTTTTCGACGATGCACCAAAAATCGTCGAACATAGTCCAGAAATAGTCCAAACATAGTCTGGAGACTATGTCTTGAGTATTTGTTTGCCTTTTTGAGGCATTTTTGGAGCATTTTTCATTTGTTGCCGAAAATTCCCCTCTAGGGGGACACGCCCGACATAAGCCCGACAGCAGCTCCTGTTCATTTTGAACAGGACTCGCTGTCCGCGCCGCCGCGGCCTGTGTCCATTCGAGACAGAAGGCCGCCTCGCCTGCCCAACAGCGGCCGCTGTTGGTTTGGGGCAGCATTTGTTGTTGGGCGTTGTGCCCACTCTTTCCGTACCCATTCCGGGCGTCCGAAGATTCGATTAGGTTCGGTGTCGATGGTTTCCGATTCCGGTGCGATCCGACTCGGGGTGCCGATCCGGGTTCCGATGTCTCACTGGAGGCATACCAGCCTGCCGATGTCCGCGTTATCGACTTTTCCCGACTCGGCTGCCGACTTCCGCTGATTCGATTCATTTCGATCGCCGATCCGACTTGGCGACTCGACTCTGAGCGCCCCTGCACCCTCCACAGGGGGAAGTGGCAGTCGAAGCCCTCGCGGAAAAGCCGTCGTCGGGAATCCGAGGCCCGGCCAACCTCTGCCGACGTCGCCATCCCGCCCAGCAGGCGCCAGAGATCACTTCTCGGCGTGCCCTGCGCGCAGCGGGCCAGAGAAGACAAGCAACGAGCGCCGGTGCGGATTGAGGCTACATGCAGACATCGGGGGCCTCGAACAATTCGAGACTACAGGCGATAGTTGTTTTTTCATTGTTTTGCCGATCGGCGCGGGCCCTCGACCCCCCCCCTTCATGGAGCAGATCTTGGCTATTTTTGTTGCGCCTGTTTCGAGCAGGTGGAGCCTCCCCCCACTGGACGCACTGTCGCAAACAGTTGCTCGAAGCAGAGGTCCGGGGCCAGACCCCCCTCCCTCCCCCCCTTGCCGCCCAGTGTCGAAACGCCGAATAAAGAAACGCTATCCAGTCAACCCGCACAGCAAGGATGAGCAACTTTCCCAAGTTGCCCGTGCATCTCTCCCCTCAGGAGGGAGAAAACACACAGACACAATGAATCGTCGATTCCTGGGGAAACATTTGAAAATAGGGGAAGAAGGGGGGGAAGACAAAACCCCAACAATTGTGGACAGAAATTGGGAATCCTGTCAGTTGTGTGTGTGTATTGATTTGCGCGTCCCAGGGCACCTGGATCCCCGTCGGCCCATCCCTGGCCGCTTGTTCGCTGGCCGCGCCCCGCTCGCAGAGTCTCGAGTCTCCACGACCTTCCAGGGCCCCTGCATCCTGCTCGTGCGCCCTTCTTGTGCGGGTGGACTGGATCCACGGGCATGGGCATGAGCTTAAGTCGGGCCTGTCCCTCTACAGGAGGAATCGTCAAAAATAGGCACAAACAATAATCTGGGCACTATTTTCTCAGTATGTTTTGGGCATCTTTTGATTATCATTTGAGTTTTTGTTCGTCTAAAGTCCCCCTGGAGGGGGACACGCCCGACTTGAGCATAAGCTTCTGCGGAGGTCCGCGCGGACACGTGCGTCGGCGTGGGCCCCCCCTTTCAGCCTCCTGATCCCCGCATGCGTTCGCCGCCAACCCGCTTGAAGGGTCGATCGGCTGTCTCTCTTCCCTCCTCTCCAGAGGATCGTGCCGCGGCCCTGCCTCCTGGTCGTGCTTCCCGATCGTGCTCCCTGAGGCTTGAGTGTTCCTCAGGATTAAGTGTGAGAGTGCACTCTTGGAGCACCCTGATCACCCGAATGAAGTGCCTCCTTAGGATTCCTGTCTCTTCAGAGTCGGAGGCTGATAGACCTCCTTCCCTGACGCGTCGATTAGTGAATTGGCCGTTTTCGGTTTGCGAGAGGGCATCGCGGCCTTCATTTTTGCGGGTCCAGGTCCTCGGGTTTCGGTCCCAAGCCGTTTTCACTAAGGGGAGGTTTACTAAAGGGAGGTTTGTCCACCGCCGGGACCCAGGATTCCAGGGGCAACGGCAGGTGGGGACAGGCATAGGTCGGGGGCGGCCGGGAGGGGTGTGATGACTAGGGGGGGGGATATCATGGCGGGGGCCATGAGATCTCTCCCTCCTGGACGCTCTCGGATAGGGGGGGACGCATCGATCTCCAAGCGCCCGTTCAGCGCCGGCAGGGGCCCGATGGCCCCAGCCCGCCCAGGAGCGCGTGCGGATTTTGGCAGCCGGGGGCTTTCTCGCCGATCTATCTGCGCCCACGCCCACGCCGGGCAGCCGGGGGCTTTCTCCACGCCCACGTCGCCGATGCAGCATCGCCGACGTCGCCGGCGCATCGCCGATATATCGCCGATATCGGCGGTGCTGCGCGATCCTCCGACCCCATCTGCTCGGACCCCGTCTAGGAGGCCTCCAACTCCTCGGAGGTCAAATCCCGATTCCGCCCTGGTCCGAAATCCGGATTCCAAGCCGGCCTGATCCTGCCATATTCGGCTTACGCTCACTCAGTCCGGTTGAGTCCCGCTTGATCCACGGCCTGGCGTAGCTCGGGGGTCCCCAAAAGGGGCGGTGACCACACCGTGCGGTGAGTCGGTGGGGATTCGGGGTCACCGCACGGTTTTGGGACTCCGGGTCGTTCTCCGAGGATGTCTCGGGCGACTGGGGCCTCCGAGGTCCCAAGACCCTGCGGTGACGGACCGTGCGGTGAGGTCTTGAGGGATTTCGAGGTCACCGCACGGTCTGTCACCGCACCGTTTCGGGACTCCAAAGTAGCAGCTTCCCAATGGGGCTTCATCCTCTTTGATCTCAGGAGGGGAAACAACACACAGACACAATTAATCGGCGATTCCCAAAAAATATTGGAAAATATGGGAAGTGGGGGGGAAGACAAAACCCAGAAAATATGTGAAAACGTGGGGAATATTTTTATTTGTGTGTATTTGTTTGTGTGTCCCAGTTCCCCTTCATGATCCTTCCTCCCAAGAGGTAGGCTCGAGGGCTGCGCGGGCGTCCTCCGATCTGCCTCCTCCGAGCCGCGGCCCTCGGAGCTCCCGGCGCCCTGCGGGTCAGCGCGTCTGCGCGCGAAGCTGCTCCTGGGCCCGAGGGCGCCCCCCGGAGGCCTGGGGCCGGGAGATCGTCGGGAGCCTTGAGACGGGGGTCTCCAAACTAGGTGGTGAGACACCTGGTGGTGACCCCGATTCCCCCAAAAAATAATTCTGGGTCACCACCGGGTTTGGGGACACGCGGTCGCCACGAGGTTTTGCGTTTCTTGGGCCAGCCAGCGCTCGAAAACCATTACCCAAATCGCCCAAAACTCACCACCGGGTGTTCTCACCACCACGTTTGGGGACCACCAATTGAGACGGGGGTCGGTGCAAACGGGGGTGGATAGACCTCCTGCCCTGACACGTCGATTCGTGAATTGGCCGTTTTCGGTTTGCGAGAGGGCGTCGCGGCCGTCATTTTTGCGGGTCCAGGTCCGTCGGTTTCGGTCGCAAGCCGTTTTCACTACGGGGAGGCTTATTGAAGGGAAGTTTGTCCACCGCCGATGCAAACGGGGGTCAGCCAGAGCGCCAGATCTTTCAGGATCCTGCGAAGACACCCTCTGGCTGACCCGGGTTTGCGAGCCGCTCGTGACCGCGAGCGGCCTTGCGTATTGGCTGACACGGGTTTGCGAAAATCTGCGTTGCAGTTTTTTGTTTCCTGCGTTGCAGTTGTTTGGTTTCCTGCTGACCCGGATCTGGATCGACCCGGGTCAGAATATCCCCGAGGTCGCGCCGCGACCGAGAATCTGTCCCGACTCGCCGAGCGCGTTCCACTACTCGCAGAGTGCCTACCCGCAGGCGTCCGGAAAAAAACACACACACACACACACATGTCTGCCTCTGCGTCACAGATCGTGGACCCCTTCGGCGAGCAAGAGACCGCGCTCGTCTCACGACGCGAGGGGGTCTGGGCAGCTGGACGCACCCGTGAGAAGCGGCGGCGGCCAAGAGGGGGGTGATGAGTAGCTACGAGGGGGGGTCTCGCGTCAAGAGACCATGTGCTTTCCGTCAGGGTCCCCTGGGCGTCTTCGTTCCTCGCGCTGCGCCGGGGCTCCCCCGTAGCGCGCTCCGGGTTTCCCCTCGGGTGCGCCTCGTACGCGGGCCTTCAGGGCTGGCTGGCCTGCGAGGGTTTCTCGCGGCCGCGCCCGCACTGCAGGAGGGGAGGGGATGATATCATGGCCGGGGCCACGATTAGAGGAACAAGAAGTGGCATAAACATACAAACTCGGAGGTCCGCGCTGATTTCTCGGATCGGCGCTGGACCCCCCTCCCTGGCGCGCGGAGCGCGCCAGGGGCGGCGCCGGAGGTGCCGCCGGGGGACCCCAGCGCCGATCCGAGAAATCCGCGCGGACCTTCGGGTTCTTATGTTGATGTCACTGTTTGTTCCCTAGCGATGCCTCCCCGGATCTCGTGGCCCCTCCTCGTCTCTCGCAGGCGCGCCCCCTGCTCCCCCCCCCCCAGCGTCCCCGCACGTGCCCGGGGGGCTACGACGTGGCGGCCCTTCTCGGACGCCCCGCTCTTTTGCGAAGCCCCCGGCGGAGGGGGCGGCGGCGCAGAGTGCCTCCTCCTCCTCCTCCTCCTCCTCCTCCTCCTCCTCCTCCTCTTCCTCCCTCCCTTCCTCCCCCTCCCCCTCCCCCTCTCCCTCCTCCTTCTCCCTCTCCTCCTCCCCTCCTCCTCGTCCTCCTCCTCCTCCTCCTCCTCCTCCTCCTCCTCTCTTTCCCTCCCTCCCTCCCCCTCCCCCTTCCCCTCTCTCTCTCCTCCTGCCTACCCCCCCTCGGCGAGGCTGCTCCGCGCGCGCCCGGAGCTCCTCGCCCGCGTGGTCCGCCGTGCGCGGTGCCCGCGGCTGCTGGACGCCGCGCTGCAGGGCTCGCTGTCGCAGGCCCGCGCCAGGGGGGTGGCGGCGCGGCGGGGAGGAATCGCCGGCACGTTTTGCGGTCAACCCGGATAGTAGAAGGATGGGCAAGCTTCCCATGGGTACCCGTTGCATCCTTGCTTCCTCGGTCCATCCTGGGCCGTTTCCGCTTGAAGAAGCTTCGAGATGGGCGTCCAAGGCCCTTGCATCCTTATCGCGGATCCTTCTAGTACGGGCCGACTTCAGTAGGTTCTCACCAGTTCTTCAGTCTTGCCGAGGGCGTTCCTCGGGGATCTGTCCGAAGGTGTTCGGAGCTTTGCGGACGGTCGGAGGTGTGATGGACGGTCTGGGAGGCGGTCTCGGGTCGGGATGCTTTCCAGAAGCTGCGCTGCGCCGAGAGCGTGCGCCCAGATCGTCCCCTAAAGGCTGCCGGAGAGCTGGGCCATGGCCCAAAAAAACAGGGGGGGCCTCGCACAGGGGGAAACCCTGAGATCCTGGCGTTGAGGTGTTTTCGCGTCGGGCTCGTTCGCCCAGTCTCGGGCCTGGGGCCATCACGGCTCGATCTGGCGCGGAGCATTTGGCAGAAAAGTGTGAGCCAGGATTGTAGTCGTGGTTTCTCGCGATGGTGCATTTGTATATCACGTCGGATCTCGGGGAAGTCAGGGGAGGCGGGCTTTCTCAGAAGGTTCAGAAGGCCTCCAGCCTTCTGATTCTGAGAAGCTTCCTGAGCCGTCTCCGAGGACGCGGCTTCTCAGGAGGCCCGGCAGCTTCTGAGAAGCCCCGCCGCCTTCTTAGAAAGTTTGCCCCCCCTCCCTGTCAAAGCGACGCCCAGAGGAGTCGGGGGCGGCCAAGAAGAGGGTTGAGTCGGGCCTGTCCCTCTACAGGGGAAATCTTTAAAAAAACAGTCAAAAAATAGTATGTGCACTACTTTTGAGCATTTTTTGTCCATTTTGGAGTATGTTTGGGGTATCTTTCATTTTTCGTCGAATATCCCCCTGTAGGGGGACAGGCCCGACTTCAGTCTAGTCCGGGCGCGGTAAGGCCGGGTGAGTTGGACCAGGTGGAGTGAGGATGGGCGAGTTCGGTGCGGGTGAGTGAAGTTTCGGGGGAGTCATTGGGTGAGTTGAGCATCGGGGTAATTAGCCTGGTGTCGCACGGTTGAGAAGTGCCCCAGTCGGTTGCAATTGGTCCCAGTCGGTTCGGATTGGTCCGACATGCGGGGCAGCCCCTCACTCCCTTCATTCTCATCCGGGCACGGGAAAAGAGGGGGGCGACAGGGTGTGATTCTTCCTCTTCTAGGAGGGAGGGTAGCTGGAGGGGTTCTCCGAAGGGCTTAGGCGACCCGTCCTCCTCCTCCTCCACCATCCTCCTCCTCCTCCTCCACCATCCTCCTCCTCCTCCTCCTTCTCCTCCATATCCTCCTCCATCTCCTCATCCCCCTTCCCCTCTCCACCTCCTCCTCCTCCTCCTCCTCCTCCTCCTCCTCCTCCCTCCTCCCCTCCTCCTCCTCTCTTCCTCCTCCTCCTCCTCCTCCTCCTCCTCCTCCTCCTCCTCCTCTGGTCGCCTACGGCCCCTCGAGAAACCGTGCAAGGGGGGCTTTCGACAAAAAGGTCGGTGGACGCACCCAGGCGAAGTAGCACAGTTGCGGCTGCGTTAATTGCATATTTGCTTTGACGTTGCGAGTTGGGAAGAGGTTGACGGCCAGCGACGACACGAAACGCAGCGCCTGTATACGTGCAGGGAAAAAGCGTGACTTCTTTCAAATCTGGAGCTACACATTCACACACACACACACACTCACGCACTCACACACAAACAAGCACGCTCTCCCCACACATGCACACACACACACACACTCTCTCTATCACCCTCACTCACACACATTCACACACACAAACGCACCCACACGCAAACACATTCACACACTTTTTGCGTCGGCGGCTGAGCAGAGGTTACTGTTCCGGCAATGTGGCATTAGCGGGGCGCACAAAATGCATATTGCGCCGCGGTGCACACGAGAAAGAGGAAGCCCGGCGCGGGCGGGGGGGGAGAGGAAGCCTGGCCCACTCAGGCAAGTGCCGGCGGCGGCGGGGCGGGCGCCGGGGTGGGGATCCAGCGGCGGCGCCGGGGCAGCAGCTGGAGGGGAGGCAGCCAGCCCGAGGGCAGCCGGGCGCAGGCCCAGGGGGTGGGGAACGCGTAACATGCGAGGCGGCTGGGCACTGAGATCTTCTGACCTACGAAGCGACTGAACAGCTAGCGATGGCCACACCAGATGGGGGAGCCAGACACGTGGAACAACGATGTGGCTGCGCACTGAGATTCTCTGACCTGCCAAGTGACTGACCAGCCGAGGTGACCACACCAAAATGGGGGCGCTGAGAGGCGCTGGCAAGGGTCCAGCGACTGAGGCGGGTGGACGCCGCGATCTGCTGACCTGCGAGGCGCGGGAGATGGGGGAGAGGGGGCGGGCCGGGCGCCGAGGGGCCACGGCGGCGCTGTAGCGAGCGCGGCCAGGCCAGGCCGG
This sequence comes from Prorocentrum cordatum, assembly GCA_963575745.1. Classification (NCBI taxonomy): domain Eukaryota; class Dinophyceae; order Prorocentrales; family Prorocentraceae; genus Prorocentrum; species Prorocentrum cordatum. The sequence continues at coordinate 186,985 of CAUYUJ010005191.1, forward strand.
CGCGTGGGCGAAGGGTTGGCCTGGAAACCAGGCAGAGCAAAGCGAGGGCCCGACCAGGGGACAGGCGAGGCCAGCCAGCCCTGAGGGGGGCGAGCAGAGAGCCAAGGTGGGAGCCACAGGCGGCGCCTGGACAACACCTGCAGAAAGCCGGCGATCCGGCCTGCCAGGGCAGGGGATGTAGCGGCGGGGCAGGGCACCCACCAGAGCGGGGGGCGGCGGCCAGAGGAGGTGCGCGGGAGCCAACGGCGAGCGGTAAGACCAGCCCGCCCATGGCAAACGCAGCGGCCCTCTGACAGGAAGGGGGCGGGGCGTGGTAAAACGACACGAAGATCGGGACAAAATCGGATCGGGATAACTCGAAATCTCTGAGAATCGGCGGGTTTGGAGGATGTATTGGGCGCCGCGGCCGCTCCAGAGCGTTCCGGAACGCTCTGAGAGCGCTCCGGAACGCTCTGGAGCGATTTATCCCGATCCTAGCCCTGTTTTATGTGGGTGGCAAAGCCGCCGAGGGACCGAAACCGCAGGCCCCGGGGCGCACGGCAGGACTGGCAGCGACGACGCGGGCGCAGGTCCCGGCGGCAGCTGGGAGCGCGCGGGGGGGGGGGGCGCTCCGAGCAGGTGCGGCGATGCGGCAAAGGGAGCCGGCAGGCGAGTTGCCGCCGACCCGGGGGGGCCGGCGTGCGGGTAGGCAAGCCGACGATCAGGGAGACCGCAGGCCGGGCGCGCGGGGCAGGGTGGACCGGTGGCAAGGATAGCCGCTGCTGGTCCCGCTGCGAGCGGGGAGTTACTGGCGCCTGGAAGACGAATTGGGCAGCCGAGCTTCACGCGGGCAAGGAGCGCCTGGCCTAGGAGCGACGAGGGGGAGCTGCGTGGGAACATTCAGAACAGGTCGAGGCAGGCGGGCGCGCCTGCCGCGTCTTAGCGCGCAGCTACCAGTGCCGACCGCGCGCCCCAGACCACCGCTGGCCTGGGCCAGGAGGAGTCGGCAGGGCGCTTGCTTGGGGGGGGTGCCCTTCCACTTGCCCATGGCACCCTGCGCGTTGAGCCTCCTCTTTTCCATCGCCCACTCACACTCAGCATCCCAGTCGACGTGGATGTCTTTCTACCGGCAGAGGGTGCGGACATCGAAGTTGGCCTGGATTAGGTCAGTTACAAAGCCTCGGCAGAAGTCGGGGGGGTTCGGCTGGGGTCCTCGGAGGAGAATTGCCCCAACGTGCGGTTGCAAATGGCGTTCCGGCCACTTGTCGGCATGGGGCCGCATTCTTTTTTTAGGCGGTTGACTACCTCCTGCCAGGACTCGTTCTAGTTCCAGCCAGGTTGCCACAGTACCTCTCCTCGCGGCCTGAAGTAGAGCAGGCCCAAGGCATCGCTACGGGGGGCCTAGTCGCGAGGGGGAACTGAGGCGCGACGGGGGTGGTCGACCCAGCGTTGTGGCGGGGCCTGGTCCATCTCGTCTCTGCCGTGACCCTTGCTGAGAGCCCCCGGATTATGCTGGTCGTCGGCATGGGGGGTCTTACGGACAAGCTCTTCTCCGCCGCCTCCAGAGGTGCCCCCGTCGGACGGCTCAACCTGCAGCGCCTGCCCGCTGTCGGGGCTGGGTGACGGGAGCGTGTCTCTGGGCATCAGCGGAGAGCCGTTCAGACTGGGCTGCCTCTCGCCGTGGCGGCCAAGCGCGGGGCTGTCAAGGGGGCGTCACTCCTGAGGGCTCCAGTCGCAGCAGGCCGAGTTGGAGCGAGCGCGCGACGCAGCGGGTGGGCTGGGGGAGTTGCTGTCGCGCCGCTTGCGGGTCGCCCCCTGGGGAGGTCACCGGGCGCTTCAGACAGCCGCGCGCGCCCACCCTCGCTGCCAGTGGGTGACGACCAGGACAGGCCAGCCACAACTAGGGGAGCTGTGGTCCTTACCCCCCTGGGGGACCCATCGATTTCGACACCTCTCTCGAGAGATCGTCGATGCGAAGGGTTCCCCCAGGGGGGTAAGGACCACAGCTCCCCCATTTATGGCTGGTCGGCAGGACCTCCGCGACGGGTGGGCTGGGCTGCAGTCGAGCTGCTCGTTCGCCTCGCGCTTTTGGGGTGCGGGGGAGGCGGAGGCAACGCGAGCCTCGGAATACAGTCGGGGCGCTAAGCAAGGAACCCTTACGTGTTTCGCAGCTTGCCTCAGGCTTTCCTTATGTTTTCGATGGGGAATCGAAGTTTAACTTATGGAAAAAAGGGGCCTCGTTCCTGATTTAGGGTTCCTTAGGTCAACGCCCCGACTGTAGGGTCTTGAGCAGGGTCGCTGGACTGGCCGCTCCCTCCGCCCACCCTTGTGCAATCGCCCTGGGGGTGGGCAGGTGGAGCGCGCGTGGGAGCACTGCTGAGAGGGTCTGCCTCCTTCTCGCCACAGTAGCCCGAAGCTCGGCGCTCTGTGGGTCCTGAAGGCTCCGGGTGTCTCTCGACCTCAGGCAGCCAAGCAGTATCTACTGGCTGTACCACACAGGGTCTCGTCCTTCCGTGGAGGCCTGGGGGTTTCGCTCGATGCCTAGGCGCGGTCCCGGGGAATACAAGACGTCCATCCCTCTCGAGCACTGCGTTGACCTGGCTCGGGCAGGCACCCCACAGGTGCACGAGGCAATCTTCGCAGAACCAGGTAGCATTCCGATGCATGCTGGCGAACAGCTGGGCCCGGAAGTGAAAGGGCGGGAGCCCGTGTGAGGGCTCGACCTGGGTTTCTCTCCTGAGGCGGAAGATGGATGTGCCAAGCGGTGCATCGCCGCATTGCCATTGCCTTGGTGGGGGGGTCGCTCGGGCACCAGTCGCATGAACACTTCCGCTGGCCGCAGCGGAGGTGCTTGGCAAGCTTAGCGTCGATGGTGCGGATGATGGGAATGGTAGTACAGTCGGGGCCCTGAAGAAGGAACGCTTTTCGTTGAGGAGGGGCTCCGCGTTCCTTAAGTTTTTCGCAGCTTGCCTCCGGTTTTCCTTATGTTTCCTCGGGGACCAGGAGCTGATCCGCCAGGGGGGTGTCTGCGTTGGCGAGCTCTGGGCCGGGGGGCAGCGCAGGACGGTGGGCGCGCAGGACGGTGGGCTTTGCGTCGACTGCTTCCAGGTGCGCCGCCATCTCGTCGTTTGTCGGCGCAGGCAGCCCTTCGGCCGAAAGGGTGGTTTTCCAACAGGCACAGCGATGCCACCGGCAGTCCATCCCCATTCGGTAGCACTGAAGCCAGCTTGCGGCGACCGTTCTCCTGATCGTGGGGTCCACCCAGGTGCCTCCGGTTTCCCTCTGGGGGTTGACAGGGCCTTGCCCGCATTCGTCGCAGTAGATGCGTGGGGGTCGTACGGATGGCTGGAAGCGATTTTGTTGTACTCGCCGAAGAGGGGGGGAGACAGTGCAGCGCCTGGTAGCGCGCCTGTCGGGGGGCTGCGAATAGACCCTCTCCTGCCCCTGAGAGTCCTCCTCCGAGGTATTGCGTGGTGGCGGACTGATGGTCTTCTGGTGGGAGATCCACTGTAGACCCGAGGAGGGACTGGGATAGATCACAAACTGCGCAGCTGTGGGTCTGCCCGCAAGGGCCGGCCAAGGGCCTGGAGTGTGAACTTCAGAGGGAAGTCTCTTACGGAGGCTTCCTCACTCACACCCTCACGCACAAAACACACACACTCATATTCACCCATGCACACACAGGCACTCACACACATGCTCTCTCTGTCTCTCTCTCTCTCTTTCTTTCTCTCACGCGCACACACGCACACACACACACACACACACGCACGCACGCACGCACGCACGCACGCACGCACGCACGCACGCACGCACGCACGCACGCACGCACGCACACACACACACACACACACACACACACACACGCACGCACACGCACACACACACACACACACACACACACACTTTTCCCACGCCAGGATGAGATCACGCGGCGAGTCTAGTGGAATGCGTAATGTTTTTGTTCGCGGCGTCACCGTGCTAGGGGCAGAACAGAATTTGTTCCGCCTCCAATGCTTTCCAAGTGGCCAGTAGATTGGAGTGCTATGTTTTCGCCCCCATCCAGGTGTTGGCCCGTGGCGACTAGGAGTGGGTTCGTATGTTTATCCGCCCTTCGGCGTTGCCGCATGACGAGTAGAGTGCAGTAGTAGTTTTGATTCGCCTCCCACGCGTTGTCGCGTGGCGTGTCGAGCGGACCATTTTCTTTTCGCCATGTGGCGTCGCTGCTCCGCGCGTCCGTCGGCCCGCGCAGACTTCGTGCCCGGGACGTCGGTTCCCAGGCGGTGGATATCGCAGCCCGCGCTGGCAACTTGCAGTCCGCGCTTTTCAACTTGCGCGGGTGGCAGGAACGGGCTTCCCATCGCGGTGCGAGTGCGGGGTTGATCGTGTTAGGCGGATTGATTTTGTGTCCGCGGCGAGGTCGGAACGGGGCGTTGAACGGGGTGGCATAGTGGGAGGGGTTCACTGAACGATTCGGCGAATTCCCCGACTGGGTCAACTTGGCTACGTTGGCGAACCGCGTTGTGGGTCGGAGTGCCATTTGCGCGTGGTGGTTACACGCGACGGGAGTCGTTCTGGGGCTGTCTTGTCGGCCGGGATGGGGTTCCACCCGGCGCTGTTTGCCAAACTGGAGGTGTATTCAGTGGCTTTGATTCATCCCATCCCGCCACCCCGTAATTGGATCGTCGACATTGGGCCAGGACCACTGCCGATGGTGTGTCATGGGGAGGGCCGAGTAGAGGACGGGAAGAACGTGAGGATGCTTGACAGCATTTCTTGTTCGTTCTGAGCAGGGTTCGCGATCAGTTTCGTTGCGAACATGGTCCGTTTAGTGGCGATCACCGCCTTCCCAACAGCAGCCGCTTTCCAATTCCGTCGACATATATTGGTGGGAATCGTTCCCGTTTGTGGTGTCCCCATTTCGGGCGTGCTAGTATCTATCCGTATGGAGCTCGAGAAGAACATTGGCTTATCTCTTCTGCCAGAGCAAGAAGCAGTAGTTGCGGTAGTTGCCAGAAGCAGTTGGAAGCCAGAAGCAACACGAGGGCAGTTCCGAAGCCGGCGGAAGTTCGACGCAAGCTAACGGAAGCAAAAGTTGGTACCCAAAGATAATGCCAAGGTGTTGGTGACCAGTCGTAACCTCGTTCCAGAGATTTCAGCAAACCTTCGGCCCGTTGGGCTGGCGACCTTTGTATATTTCCACCTGGATCACAATTTACCAGAAGAGCATTCCTGCTTCAATCCCCGAGGCAATCTTCACCTTTCTCTTGCGAGCGGCCAAGGCTCCGACGGGTTGCTTCTGTTCGATTCCATCCTGTTGCTCCAGGCGCCTCTTTCGACCGCTCGACCACCGCCGCAGTGCGGGCTTTTGCGCACCAGAATTCAGTCGGGCATGTCCCTCTACAGCAGAAATACTCAAACATAGTGACAACAAATCCTGGAGATTTGGGTATGCTTTGACAATGCTTTATTCGTCTTCCGAATTCCGCCTGTAGGAGGATATGCCCGACCTAACCCCAGATCCTTCTTTGAGGGCCCCCAGGCCCAGAAGCGACACCTCGACGCTGAGATCGGAAGGAAGAGCGCGCCAAACGAGAGGCTTGCGGTGGTGTAGCGCAGAACAGAAGCCGCACAACATCAGCCAGAAGCATATGAACGACGCAAGAACATGAATTCGTCTTCGCCGACATGTGCGCGTAAGCTGCCCGCGTGAGTTCGCGCGTGAGCGCCCTTTTCTCCATTGTGGCATGCCGCGCTGGCGGCCCGCGTAAGCCAACGCGTAAGGTCGCTTTGCCATCTCGCGAAAGACCAGTTTTTGATAGACGCTCATGTGTGTCGTTGTGGGGATCGTTCCTCCCAACCCGCTCTTCGACAGGAGGCAGCCTTTGACTGTCTTGAAGACTTGCCTTTCGCTCCCTCCCCATCCCCTCTTTGCTCGGCCTGCTTACTGCATGTCTCCCCTGCCCTTCCCCCTGTTGGCATGTGCACTGAGTCGTGAATCCGTTATCGCCTCCTCGTGGTCCTCTCTGAAGGCCAGCGCGCCTTGCAGTGCGCCCGTCGCCCAGCCATGGGCCGCCCCAAGGCGATGACGGCTCGCTCCGCTCCGTTTCCCTCCCACAAGGAAGTTCCAGCGCCCTCGAGACAGCCCCCCGACAGAACCCCGCGACGGCCCAGCGGCAGGCCGACCTGCCGGGCATCCTCGAGACTCTGCTCGAGTGGCTGGAGGCGCTGCCCGCGGAGGGGGGTCCGGGCCGCCCAGATGATGCGTGGCATCGTCGGGAGACCTCGCCTGTGCTGTACATGTCGGCGGTGAGCGAGGGAGGGAAGTGAGAATCGGGTCGGACGAAAGGGGGGGGTTAGGAAAAGGGGGTGCTACGAAATCTGCTACACGCAGCTGGTTTCGGCCCCACCGCCAGGCGCTTTCCTCGCTAACATTGGCGCCTCCAGCGCCGGGAGGCGCTGGGAAAATCAGCCACGTGAGCTGATTTGCCAACTCCCCCCCTTTGCTATCCCCCCCGATCGTGTGATCCGAGAGACGGAGCTGGCCTTCTCTGAAGGCTCGGAAGTCCCCTGGCCTTCTGAGATGTGTTCGAAGCCTTTCCGGAAGACACAGAACATCCCTCAGAAGGCGCGAGAGTTTCGACGTGGAGTCGACGCGGAATTCGACGCGGCGTCGGCGCGTTCGACACGGATTCGATGCAGATTCGGCGCGGATAGCAGGTCACCCGAAGGTGCAGCAAAACAAATGGGGCCGATCGCCAATCTGTCCGCAGTGTTTCGCCGGTTCTGGGTTCATGTGTCCTCCCTCCCTGCGCCAGTCCCCCCCCTCCGCTCCTCTTGGGTTATGATGTTCCAACCTACTTTAGCCTTGATCACCAGAAAGAATTTCGAGCACCAGAAAGGTACCCAAAAACTCGAGGGGTTTCACGTGTCGGGCCCTGGGAGACACTCGTCCGACACTGTTCCCACATTGTTTCGACACTCTTTCGACACTTTTCTGGGTGATCGAAATTATTTCTGGGATGTGGTCCTTACGTACGATGGGAGCAACATAACTCTTGGGATTGCGGCGGGAGGAGGAGGAGGAAGAGAGGAGGAGGAGGAGGAGGAAGAGGAGGAGGAAATTCCATCCAGGCCTCCCAAATGATGCCAGAGTCGATGGGGGGCTCGGAGGGTCGCACCGCATCGCCGATGCATCGGCGATGCGGCGCGATTTGGAGTCCGAGGTCCTCCAGCTCGACGTCGCCGGCGCATCGACGGTGCGGCGCGATCCTTCGACACCCCCTGCTCCGATCCACGTGGGGAGCCTCCAACCTTCCAGGAGCAAGGGCGCCCTCGAGGGCGCGAAGTTATTCGCGCTTCGCGGTTCGGTTCTGATTCCTCCTCACCCTCCACTTCTCCCCTGGGAGGCGGCGCGAGAGCGCGAAGCTATTCGCACTTCGCGCAGTGCGAAGCGCGCGAAGTTGGGAGCCCTTGAGGAGGGGGCAGGGGGCATTGTCCGTCTCTCGCCATCATGCCGCTGCTCTGGGAATCGTGACCGACAGCCCGCGAGGTCGGCCACGGGCAGAGGGGGGCAGGGGGGAGGGGGGAAGGCTTACGAGGAGCACCCCTGCTTCTCAGAAGGCGCGGGCCCTCCCTGCATCCCAAGAAGCAGGCTCCCGCTGGGAAGCCCGCCTCCCTCCCCCTGCAGTCAACACGCATAGCAAGGATGGGCAAGCTTCCCAAGGGTACCTTTGAATCCTTGCCTTCTCGGCCCATCCTTGGCCACTTTCGGTGGCCAGTCCATGGCCCTCGCATCCTTATCGCGCGTCCTTGCCATACCCAGGAGTGCAGGATTACATAATTTATGTAGTGATTTTTTTTGTATGTAACAAAAAAACGACTGGTACATTTTTAACAGCGAATTATGTTACGAACATGTTGATACATTTTTGTTATTGATTTTGTGTTGTTTATGCTCTCATGAGGTTTATGTATGTTATTGTGTGGTGTTGTATGATGTTTGAAATGGTTTGTTATGCTTTATACGATGCCAGCATGCGTTTTAGCTTGTTCAAAGACTTAGATGTGTATTGTAACGTTCCAAAGCAATGGCGGCTCGGGCCATTCAAAATCAAGATCTCGCCTCAGCGCCGTCTCCTTATAGAGCGCGTGAAAGCAATGTGATCCTGGACACGAAGCCTGGCGCGGGTTTGACTTACTGATGGCCCCCCAAAGAATGTTCGAGCCGTTCGGCTCGAGAGTTTCCCAAGGAAGCCCTCCCGACCGCCCGAGCAGCGGCGGTCGACTCGACATGTCGGACGCGGAGGGCGGCGACCTCGCGGGCAGCGGGGCGCCTCGTGGCAAAGGCGGGGGAGGGAGGATGAAGGAAGGATCGGTCGTCGGTCGTCGGTTGTCGATCGTCATTCGCTCATCGGTGTCGTTCGTCGGTCGTCGATCGATCGTCAGTCGTTTTTCGTTCGCCGACGTAGTCGCGAGTGAGAGGGCGGGTGAGTGAGACCAGGCGACGCCATGTTGCTCGCTGCCGCGGTCACCCCGCTGCTCCAGCGGGCGGGCAAGCCGAGCTTCTTGGTCTACGGCGAGGACGGGCGGAACTCCCCGCTGCAGGCCGAGAAGTTCTCAGAGCCCATCGTGAAGTTTTTCGGTGAGGTGCTCAGGATTGGAGGAGGAGGAGGAGGAGGAGGAGGACGGAGGACGGAGGAGGAGGGGGAGGGATGATGAGGAGGAGGAGGGATGAGGAAGAGGAGGAGGAGGAGGAGGAGGAAGAGGAGGAGGAGGAAGAAGAGGAGGAGTGATGATGATGATGATGATGATGATGATGATGATGATGATGATGATGATGATGGTGATGGTGATGATGATAATGATGATGATGATGATGATGAGGAGGAGGAGGAGCAGGAGGAGGAATGATGCTGATGATGATGATGATGATGAGGAGGAGGAGGAGGAGGAGGAGGAGGGGGGAGGAGGAGGACTACAGGAAGAGGAGGAACTGAGGATGATGATAGGCCCCACCCCCCTTCCCCCAGGAGGAAGCGGTGCGTCATCTCGGAGCTGAAGATCAACGACGTCGAGATGCAGGGGGCGCTGCACCAGGGGGCTCGCGCGGTCGGTTTCGGCATGACAGAGCGCGAGCTTTCGGACTGGAAGCGCACGATGAGCAAGCGCATCCGCACCATGGTGTGCCACATCAGGATCGCAGGGGGAAGGGATCACTCCTGCTCCTCCTCACCCCTGCTCTTCCTCCTCCTCCTCCTCCTCCTCCTCGTGCTCATCCTCCCCCTCCTTATCATCATGTTCTGTCTCCTGCTCCTCATCCTTCTCCTCCCCATCCTCCTCCTCCTCTCCCTCCCCCCCCTCAGCTCCGTGCTCCTGTTCGGCCGATGTGGAGGAAGAGGAGGAGGAGGGGGATTGCAGAAGTGGGAGGGTCATGAGCAGCAGCAGCAGCATGATAAGCAGAAGCAGTGGAAGCTACAGCAACAGCAGCAGCAGTAGTACGAGCAGCATCAAAAGCAGAAGGATGAGGACGAGGATGAATAGAAGGACCAGGCGGAGAGACAGGAGAGAAGGAAAAAGGATGAGGAGGAGGAAGATGAGGAGGAGGATCGAACGAGGAAGAGGACTACGAGAAGGAACGAGAGAGAGGGAGAGAGAGAGAGAGAGAGAGAGAGAGAGAGCAACAAAAGAGAGAGAGAGAGAGAGAGAGAGAGAGAGAGAGAGAGAGAGAGAGAGAGAGAGAGAGAGAACGCCCGCACCCGCAGGAAGTACGAGGACAAGGCAGGCTTCGCTGCGAGGATCAAGGCTGCAGCTGCTGATGATGATGATGATGATCACGCAGCCGAGGTTGTGCCAGTGATGAAGCGGCCAGCGGCCGCGATCAAGCGGCCAGCAGCTGCGATGACGCCCGACGACGACAAGACAGATCAGGGTGACGGCCAAGGCGATCGCGAGAAGAAGGACGACGACAAGACAGATCAGGGTGGCGGCGATGGCGGCCAGGACGCCAGCGGCGGTGGCAAGTGGAGCGACGACGACGGCTTGGCCGAGCCGAGCATGGCGGAGCTCATGGAGAGGATGGTCAGCCAGGCTGGGGATGGTGAGGGGGGGGGATGGAGACGGGTGATGGCGAAACGAAATGACGGGAAATGCCGACGACGGCGGAGGAGGAGGCCGGGAAGAGAGGATATAGAGGGAGAGGAGGGGCAATATAGAGAGGGGGGAGCGAGGGGAAGGGACGAACGTAACGACGAAGAGGAGGATCGAACGAGAGAGAGGGATCAAGAGAAGACGAGACAGAGAGGCAGAGAGGCAGAGAGAGAGAGAGAGAGAGAGAGAGAGAGAGAGAGAGAGAGTGAGAGGGAGAGAGAGAGAGAGAGAGAGAGAGAGAGAGAGAGAAGAGTAGGAGGAGGATGAGGATGAGGATGAGGAGGAGGAGGAGGAGGAGGATGAGGGCGTGGAAGGGACAGGGAGGAAGGGAAGGAGGAGGAGGAGAAGGAGGAGGAGGAGGAGGAGGAGGAGGATGAGGAGGGGGGGAGTGGGAGGGGGAGGGGGAGGGGAAGGAAGGAGGAGGGGGGGGAGGAGGAGGAGCAGGAGGAGGAGGAGGAGAACATACCTAAGTGAAACACTGCAGCTCCCCAGACAGGCTGCTCGCCCCCTTCGACAGCGTCTTTGTGGTGATGGCCATGCTGTGCTCCCTGGCGATGACGGTGCAGCGATCCCTGACGGTGCAGCGCTTCCTGGTGATGATGGTGCAGCGCGTCCTGGTGATGACGGTGCAGCTTCCCCTGGTGATGACGGAGCCGAGTCCGTTGACGGTGCAGCTTCCCCTGGTGACGACGGTGCTGGTTCCCTTGACGGTGCAGCTTCCCCTGGTGATGACGGCGCAGCGTCCCCTGGAGATGACGGTGCAGCTTCCCCTGGTGATGATGGTGCAGCTTCACCTGGTGATGATGGTGCAGCTTCGCCTGGTGATGACGGTGCAGCTACCCCTGGTGATGACGGTGCAGCTACCCCTGGTGCAGCTACCCCCAACCTCTACAAGTACGGGTGGGACGAGATCGCGAAGCAGGCGTGGCGCTCGACAAGCGGACATTCGGAACTGCAAATCAAAGGGATAGACCCCCCCAGGATGATGACGATGAGGAAGGCGAGGAGGTGGAGGAGGAGAGAAGGAGTAAGTGTTGAAGGAAGCGGGTGGAGGATGGATGAGGGGGGGAGGGGGAGGGGAGGAGGAGGAGGAGGAGGAGGAGGAGGAGGGGGAGGAGGAGGAGGAGGAGCAGGATGAGGAGGAGGAGGAGGAAGAGGAACGGCGGAGCAGAAGGAGGAGGATCACGAGAAAGAGAAGGGCGAACATGAGGACGAGGTGGAGTAGGGAACGAAAGAGGAGGCTCAGGAAGAGGAAGAGGAACCTGAGTTTTTGGTTTGCTAGCTTCCACAGGAGGCATCAAGGAATACTCACCGAAATGGATCCTGAGCTCGGAGCTGTCTGATGATGAGTGCCTCGCCTGGTGGCCCGACGGCCACGCCACGCCGCTGGGCAATTGGCGGAACAAGCACGTGCCCGAGCTGAACGAGGAGCTCGAGGCGCTGGCCAAGAAAGTGGCCAAGGGCAAGGCCAAGGGGAAGGCCAAGGGGAAGGCCAACGCTAGGAAGCGCCCCGCTGCGGCAGCAGCGCCACTAGCGGGGGCCGCTGCGGCAGATGAGGGGCCACCCGCCAAGAAGGGCAAGCATAGCTCTGAGTGGCTCAAGAGGCCACGGGTCGAACCAGATGGCATGCACTCCCTGGCGTTGCCCTCGCCACCCCAAGGTCTCGTAGGGCTTCTCTTGGGGCTACTCTTGGGGTCACTTCTAGGGCTACTCCTGGGATTACTCGTGGGGCTACCTTTTCGGCTGTGGTGGGTGGTATCTGTGGCGGGGGATCCCAGAGCTCGGGGGGCATCCCAACCAACCCATGTGTTGGCGCCGCCCATTGGAGGTGGTCCGAGTCCGTCGCGACGACCGTGAAGAACGACTGCCTCAAGAAGGATGGCACGCGGAAGAGGACACTCTGTTGTTTTTTTCTGCCGCAGATGGCGGGAGGCGATGATCACGAGGAGGAGGAGGAGGAGGATGAGGAGAAGGATGAGGAGGAGGAGGAGGAGGAGGAGGAGGAGGAGGAGGAGGGGGAGGGACAGGATCCGACATGAAACGGTGCCAGACATTTCGTCGAGGACTGCGAGGATGGCGAAGATGGGGGAGCAAGATAGGCAACACCATGAGAGGGAAAACGCGAGAGCGTAGGCTTATGACAAAGGGGCATGCGAGACGATGAAGGATGATGATTGCCGATGCATTTACACACTGGGCAGCCGCAGGATCGCGGTGATCAACGAGAACGGCAAGCAGATCTGCCAGCTGACGGTGGACGACACGGATGGGCAGGGCATGCTCGCAGGATAGTGGAGAGCGTTACAGAGCGAGAAGATGAGAAAGTGGGTGGACCAGGGATGGACCCAGGACGAGACCAGAGCGAGAGAGATATGAGATCTGGAGAGGGAGAGAGAGAGAGAGAGAGGGAGGGAGGGAGAGGGAGAGAGAGCATACACAGCAATGAAGGAGCCGAGGAACGCATGACGCATGCGTCGTGGGCCCATCCGCGCACGCAGAGAGAGAGAGAGAGAGAGAGATGAACTGAATTTGTATCTGTTTGCAGCTCTCGCATTCGTGCGTTGGCAGCCATGCGCATAGCTCAGTGAGATCCCCCCCCGCGCACCGCTCCCACGCGCTGAACTCATCACATTCCTCTTGCATGATTCGAACAATTTTTGTGCAACGAGAGCCATGCGCAAGGCTGCCATATATTTGAATGGGGTGGGTGGGCAGATCGACGAGCCCAGCGCCGTGGCGATCCTTGAGAAGATCGCTCAGGAGTACGTCGCTGGGACCTTCCTGAAGGATTGCCGCTGCTGTTTGCGGGAGGAGAGGGAGGAGGAGAGGAAGGGGGGGAAATCAAGCGAGGAGGACAAGGAGGAGGGGCAGGTGAGAAGAAGAGTGATGAGGAGAAGGAGGGGGGAGGAGAAGGAGGAGGACGATGGGGGAAGGGTCTGACAAGGAGGAGGATTAGATTGGAAGGAAGCTTGGACAGCAGGCTTGTAATGCGCAAAGGAAAACACCTAGCGGAACAGTAGAGGACAAACGAAAACCACGAGGAGGCCGGAACAATGGGGTGGTGAGCTGGATGACTAGACTATTCGAGGTAGCAAAACAGATTGTCAGTTCTATCTGTCACATAATTCGTATCCCCACGACTTCCGAACAGTTGTAGGTTCATAGTAGGCAACTGCAGAAGCGGTGCAGAACCATGGCGAATCATCGCAACATCATCGCAGAGTCATCGCATAATCATCGCAGAATCATCGCGTCATCATCGCAACATCATAGTGTAGTGTTGTTGCTGGCTCTACTCTAAACGGATCACTTGCTGACGCAGCGTTAATCATACCACTGTTGCTTCGCAGTGTGGTTTTCGATTCAAGCCAGATCGAACCACATTTACTCACGTACCGTGCGCCGCTGCTTCATGGAGGAGCCTCGCCGCGTGGTCAGCCGTGCCCCTGTGGCGCTCCCGAACGACAGCGGCGAAGTGTTCCAGAGGTTCTCAGGCACGCCCGACGACTGCGATTTCCGACGCCGATGGCATATTGCCGATCGATTGCCGATCGATTGCCGATATCGCGACTGCCGATGTCGGTTGCCGATCCCGACTACCGATAAACCGACTGCCGACGGCGATTGCGAGTTGCCGAGTCGGATTCTCGATCCAGCAGGCGCTGGACACCGCCTGTCGGGCGCCACGCAGCACTTCGCTGGCGCGGCATTCAGGGTCGGCGCAGAGGGCTGTTCGCAGGTGAGGAGGGACAACGAGGAGGAGGAGGAGGAGGAGGAGGAGGAGGAGGAGGAGGAGGAGGAGGAGGAGGAGGAGCAGGAGGAACATTAGAAACAGACGAGAACGAATGACGGTGTGAAAGGACGGAACGGAGGAAGGAACGGACGGGAGGAATGAGGCCCGAATGAGAAGGGGGGTGACGGTAAGAAGGAAGGTGGACAGGATAAGAGAGGAGGATCAGGATGATGAGGACGAGAAGAGGAAGGAGGAGGAGGCTGGGGAGTAAGGGGATCCCCCAACTCAACCCCGCAGGTGGCAGGCGCACCAGTCGATGTGCCAGTCGTGGAGATTGACAGCGATGGGGACGTGCCTGCTGGGGGCACTCAGCCCGACAGCGCCAACCCAGTCCTCGCGCGCACCCAATGGGAGAGTGCGCAGTCGAGCCAGCACCCGCAAGACGCCGCCACCCTTCCATGCTCGCAGGCGCCAGCGATGGCAGCAGCATCGCCGCCAACGATCGCTCCTGATGGCCAAGAGGCTGACACCAGTCGCCTGCAGGGGCAGTGGAACGAGGAGTCGCGCCCAGCGCCGAGCGAGGGTGGTGCTCTGTCGGCTAGGGCAGCGCAGATGGAGGTGGACTCGAGCGACGATGCGCCCCTGGTGAAACATGAGGGCGCCGACCGTGGCGGCGACGCGCCCATGGCACCCGTGGACACGTTCGGCTTCAGCGAGGTCGGCGACGGGTTCGGCAGTGACTTGCAGGTGATGCGTCCTGGCGATGAGCACGGCAGCGCGGGCAGCCACAGTGCAGCATCAGCATCAGCAGCAGAAGCCTCAGCAGCAGCCTCAGCAGCAGCAGCGGCAGCCTCCCAGTATGCAGGTTCGAACTGGCACTCGGGCTCGCGGCAGCCGTCTTTCGTGGACGAGACGCTGCCATCGGCTGGCCCGCCATCGGCTGGCCCGCAATCGGTTGGCACGTCAACGGCTGTCAAAGCAGGCGGAGCTCCTACCCCCCAGACCCCGATGACGCCGCAAGAGTCTGGGGCATCGAGAGGCGGCCTGGCATACACGCCTTCGCCAGTGCCGAAACACCCGCCGTCTCTCCACGGCCAGAACGCAGCGACCAGCCTCGGCATGTCCCTCGAGTGCATTGGCCGTGCTGAAGAGGACACTTGGGGCGCGGCGCGTTCAAGCGCCGACGCTTGGCTCGATCACTGTGCGCCGCGGCGAACGGCTTCACGCATGAGAGGGTGCGCGCAGATACTTGCGTGCCCTTCTCGCGTGTAGCTGTCCGCTGCGACCCATCATGGTCGGCATTGTCATCTCGCGTCTTGGACCCCGCCGCGTCCCGCAGGATGGGCCAGTTGCGCAAGTGAATGCAGCGGAGGCCGAGGTGCGCAGGGTCATCACCGAGGTCTTGAACAACGAATTGCCAGAGACCTCGGAGGAGGCGGATGACGCGTCGGAGGGCGACAACAAGTACGGGGGCCTGGAGCAGAACACGTACTTCGCGCTGCAGGACTGCGTCAAGAAGGACTCGGCCTTCGACCTCAGGGGCATGCTTGGCCAGCAGTTCGTTCGCTGGAAGCAGGCCTGATATCGAAATCACGCACCCCCTTCGAGCCAGACGAGGGGAAGGAATAATGAGAAGAGGAGAGGGGATGAGGAGGGGAAGACGAGGGACGGGGAAGGATGATACGCGAGGAGAGGCGAATGGGATTAGGACGGAGAATCGAGTTTTTTTTTATGCGGCGTCGATATCGACAAACTTGAAACCACGCGCAAACTGCCGCGTCACCCCTCCCCGTGCCACTCAGGCTCACCCTGACCAGGACGCGGAGTACAAAGCCCTGAAGACGAATAAGGGGAAGGCGGGCTTCAGGCTCAAGTGGGCCAGGGGCAAGTACGAGGCAGCCGAGGAGTCCAGGAAGAGGTCCACTCAATACATCGAGGAGACCACCGTGGAGGGTAAGTTCTTGTCGTTCGACCGCATCGTGCAGAAGGAGGGCGGCGCGCAGAACCCAGCCAACATCATGGCAGCGGGGAGGGGCTCAACGAACGAGGGAGGAAGCTGACCAGGATATGGAGGCAATGGATCGAGGAAGGGAGGATGAGGAGGAGGAGGAGGAGGAGGAAGATGAGGAGGAGGAAGAGGATGAGGAGTAAGAGGATGAGGAGGAGGAGGAGGAAGAGGGAGGAGGGAGGAGGATGAGGAGGATGAGGAGGAGGAAGAGAAGGAAGAGGACACGTAGGAGGAGAAGGAGGAGGAGGAGGAGGAGGAAAAAAACTCACCACGAGGAGGACGGTGACGAGATGAGGTAGGAATGATTGAGGATGCGGCTCGGCCGAAGAGATCCACGCCAGGAGAAGGACGAGGGGGGGGAGGAAGAGGAGAGGGAGACGGGAGCCGCAGGCAGCCATGATCTACTGCGCCAGGGCGTCGCGCATGCCTGGCTTCGCGCAGATGAGCCCCATGACAGGCCGCATCAAGTGGAAGTACGTGGAGGTCTCAGAGAGGCAGACCAACCGCTCGTTGTGGTCGATCGACCGCGTGGAGACGCTGGCCAAGGCGCCGCAAGCGATGCTGCCACCGCCGCCGCCCAAGCACGGGCGCCCGATCTCGGAGGTGAGCGACCCAGCCGACGCCCCGCCCAAGGTGAAGGCCAAGACCGCGGCTGGCGCGGTCGTCGCAGCACCCCCGCAGCCCAAGGATGCCTCCTTGGCGATTCCAGCGCCGTTGCCTCCACCGCCACAGGCAGCCGCTGCCGCCGAGGCCGCCCTGCCGCAGGTCCAGGCCGCTGCCGAGCCGAAGGCGCCTGTGAAGGCCCCTGGTGAGCCGAAGGCGCCTGTGGCGAAGCCTGCCGGGCCGAAGGCGCCTGTGACGGCGCCTGGGAAGGCGCATGGGACGGAGCCGAGTGGGAAGGCGCCGCCGAAGGCGCCGCCTGGGAAGGCGCCGCCTGGTGGGAAGGCGCCGTCTGGGAAGGTGCCTCCGAAGATTTCGCCCGAGCAGCACTTCAAGAAGGTGTGCACAAAGTACACGACGCTGAGCTTCAGCGCCGACGCCTTGATCAAGACGATCGAGGATGACAGCGACTGGGCGTGGGCCAGGACGTCTGACGTGTTGGGTAAGTTGAAGGAGGCGCTGAACGAAGTCAAGAACAACGTGCCCGACCTCGTCGTGCGCCACGTGGGCCAGGGCTTCAAGAGCGTCTCGAGCATGTACTCGGCCGATGAGCTGAACATGCGGCTGTCCGAGGCCTCTAAGGCGTTCGAGACGTTTCTGGAGAAGCTCTCGACCAGGCTCACCAGGACCACGAAGATGCACGAGCAGTCGATCGCCATCGACAACGAGTAGGAGGCTCGCTACAGTCAGTGCTGTGGGCCAGCGTTTGGGAGATGTGCGGAATGATGAGGGTGAGGAGGAAAAGGAGGAGGAGGCGGAGGAGGAGGAGGGCGGGGATGAAGAGACTGAGCTGACAGAAGAAGATGAGGAGGAGCGTGGGAGGGGTGACAGGGACACATCTCCACCTTCTATCTCACCCTACACTGCCCTCGCTATGTTCGTGCACCAATCCAACGCCCCGTGCGGTATGTACACATCGCTCCACCCATTCGCTTCATCCTCCCATTCCTCTTGACGCCTCCTTCTGCAATCCCAATTCTTCAGATGATACGCCCAATGCTGCCTCGTGCGTCACGTGGTGCTGCGTGCGGGGGCTGGCAGCTACTAGGCCGCACGGTGCAGCGGTATGATGTACATATGAATATTCAGCGAGCTTTGCGCGCCTACATCGGCACGCAATGCGAGACTCCGAGTCGGGATGTCGCCAGCCCCACCTCTTCCGTGACCTCTACTCTCCTGCTACTCGCCTTGACTGCTCTCTACACGCAAGGGCTGCGCGGTTTTTGGGAGCAGCATTCTGAGAATGCGGCGCGGAGAACTCGCAGTGCATATCCTACCCCATTTCACGCACGAAAACACGAAGGCTCGACCCCCCCACACACACACACGCGACCAACAAACAGCGCATTGTGATAGCAACGTCGAATTCCCTGGACCTGAAGGGGGGCATGATGTTGGAGTTCCGATTGGGCAGGAGATGCCAGCCGAGAATTGCTTATGCGGCGGCCCGCGCGTAGGATGTGGACTTCACTCGCACTGCGCGCGCCCCGTTGCTGTCTCTCGAATTTAGAGGACGCGTCCCAGCAAGGATGGGTAGACCTTTCTGGTGTGGCACCGCCCCGCCCCGCGATGAGGTCAAGGTAAGATGATATTAGGCGGGGAGGAATCACCTGGATGAGTCAAGTATGCGATTACAAGTATGAGTGTCGACACCATTTCTGATTTCGTGGAAATGTGGGGATCGCGATCCTCTCCTCCTCATCCTCCTCCTCCTCCTCCTCCTTCTTCCTCGCTCCCTCACTCCCTCCCTCCCTCGATCCTCCCTCCTCCCTCCTCATCCTCCCTCCTCCCTCGTCCTCGTCCTCGCTCCTCCTCCTCCTCCCTCCTCCCTCGTCCTCGTCCTCGCTCCTCCTCCTCCTCCTCCTCCTCCTCCTCCTCCTCCTCATCATCATCCTTCCTCCTCCTGCTCTCTTGTTCTGCCGCGCCGCACAGGGCGACCTGTGCGCCATGCGGAACGAGATGAGGGAGCGCTTCCTCGAGGATGGCACGATCTAGTCCCAGGACTACGAGATCGAGTTCCTCGAGGAGGATGGCCGACCCGAGACTCGCGGACGCGAGCGGGTAGGGCCGCTGATGACAGGGAAAACAATGACAAGGGGGAGATGGGAGATGACATAGGAGATGGGAGGAAGAGAGACGGGGGAACAGGAGGAGGAGGAGGAGGAGGAGGAGGAGGAGGAGGAGGAGGAGGAGGAGGAAGAGGAGGAGTACGGTGTGGAAGGGTGACTTCCCTGTCAATTTCAGGCCTAGCAGGCGAGAGCTAGGCGGGGTGCGGTTTAGGCAGCGCGCGTTTCGCTGCCTGATTCGAGTGCGACGCTGCACTCGGAAAGGGAAAAACTGTGTCGTGCGGACCCCGAGCAAGCCTTGAGAGAGATCTTGCCGCCTTTGGTAAGCCCCAGGCTGCTTCAGAAGGGCCAAATAGCAAGGCCGACCGTCCCAGAATGCTCAGTGGAGGCCGGAAACGACCCCCGATGATTTTCCTATGATTTTCCGATGATTCCCCGATGATTCTTGATGATTGTCCCACGAAACGCTATATATATATATATATGAAAAACACACCGATGATTCTCCGATGATTCTCCGATGATTCTTGATGATTTTCCAAAATCTACAAAGAGTCCTCGGGACCGGGATGTGCGCAAGAAATTTGGGCTCCTGGGGCATATCCTGGCGGTGGTTTGGGCTCCTGGTGTGAGACTAGGCCGGCGACCCTCTTCTGACGCCCGCCCAGGGGCCATGAGAAGCGCTGGAACCCAAGGTTGCACTTAATATTGACGTCGCCGCCCAATCGATTGACTGCTCAGGCCCCCGAGCTAGCAGCATTTTGTTGAGTTCGGGGGGAGGGGCGACCGATGCCGCCCGTTGTGGATGGTCTCGAGAGCTGGCAGACGCAGAGCGAATGGCGAGTATCCGAGCTGATGGAGCAACGAGCAGAGAGCCAACGCAATGCCACGGCGAGCCCCAGCAAACCCCGACACAGCCCTGAGACACGAGATCGTCGTCTGATTCGGTGCAGTGCAGCGCAGCGGCACAGCGTGCATTGAATTAGCTAAGGTTCTCCTCCTCGAGTCCTCCCTCTTTGTCCTCCGCCTGCCATTTCTGACAACCCCAGGCATTGAAGGAATTTCTTCTGGAGAAATATGTATGCGGCGACTGGACTGGCAAGGATGTCGGGGAGCTCGCGTACCTCATTAGCCAGGGGGGGGTGTCCGAGCTCAACGACATTGCCACCAAGCCCCCCGAGGGCCATGACAGGCGCAATGGTGTCGCTTCGAGGCGATGAGCGGAGCGAAACTATATGGTAGGGGGGATGGCGGGGAATGCTGACAACGGAAATAGAGAGTGTGGCTAGGGGATGAGTTGGAGGAAGGTGAGGATGACGAGGAATATGAGGAGGAGGAACAAGTTTAAGGCGCAATAACATCAACTCCCGCGTCGGCGGTCGTCTGTCACGGCAATGCGTGCGAATTAAAGCTGATGAAATAAACGTGCGTGATCTTGTAAAGGGGTACATGGGGGGAGCAAGCCAGCCGCGCGTCGCCCCTCAGGCGATTGGACAAGTACCTCGGCTTCACCATGGACGACACTGAGCTCTACGAGATGACCCTGCCCATGCAGACGGCCGACGGGAGGACGATCGAGAAGATGTTCGTCCGCCCTCCCCGCGAGGCACTGCACCGCGAGGTCGAGGATAACGGCATGCCACACACAGTTCCTGATAGATGGGTGGACGTCTTTGAACAGCACCCGTTCGTATGCGGCAAGACGCCAGAGGAGCGATCGCGCATGGTGCCGCTAGGCGTGTACATGGACGCAGTTGACTACAGCGACAAGGACCGCGTCTTAGCGTGCTCAGTCACGAACTTGCTCACAGGGCGCAAGCACATCGTGTTCGTGGCGAGGAAATCATCGCTGTGTGGCTGCGGTTGTGGTAATTGGTGTTCACTCTTCGTGTTGTTCAGGTTCATGCAGTGGTCGCTGATTCACGCGGCCGAGGGTCGGTGGGCATCGACAAGGCATGACGGCAGCCATTTCGCGTCTCACATGGACCAGGAGAGGCTCTCGATGAAAGACATGCGCATGTGCTATTCGGGAATCCTGATCGACCTGAACGGTGACTGGATGGAGTTCGCTAGCCGATACGGTTTGCCGAGTTGGGCTTCGTCCACCGCGCCGCGCTTCAAGTGCAATTGCATCCACGACAACTGGTACAAGGGGCCAGGCCAGATCGTGCAGGGCGCAGTCTCGCACGACGTGGACTACTACGAGACCGAGGCCATGAGGCACGAGGTGCCTCGGGGGGGTGCAAGGGGATGAGGATGCAGATCACGAGCACGACGACGTCTGATGACAACGAAAGGGCGAACACTAATTTTTACAGTACTTGTTGAAACTGCAACGGCCACGGCCAAGCGACGGACGATGACGACACCCACCTCAGTGGATCCTCCTTGTTGCGTGGCAGGCATGGGTGACCATCTTCACGCTTGACCAGCTCATGCAAGTGAGGCAGGCCCTGAAGATCAGCTTCGCGTTGAAGGGCAGGGTCATGTCCAAGAATAATTCGGCTTACGCCGTTAATCCGACCACGGTAGCAAGGGGTGTGAGGCCGGAATGTAACAGCAGGGCGGGCGGCAGCGGTGGTTGATAGTTACGCGCAGAGGGAGGAGGAATGCCGACGGCATGTACGGTAGCATGACGATATCGCAGGCTGGCAGCGGCGAGCAAGCGGACATTGATCATCTTGGCTTGAAGCGGAACGACAGACTCGAACCCTTCCCAGCGATGGAGGATACAAGCATGCTAGACAGATTCTGTGATCTGGACCTGCCTGTCATCCTGTTGTTTTGGAGGAAGCACGGCGACAGCCGCACGCATCATCGGCACCCGCTGATCAGCAGGCGCGGGCACCGACAACCGTCTGAGTTGCGATCCCTACACCTCGCAGCGACGACTGACGTCGCCCCTAGTGGAAACCCCTTCTGAAAACAAGAAACACGAAACACGAAACAAGAAAACAATAACAAGACGGGTCAGCTCGAACCGAACCACCGCAACATAAGCTCAAAATACCGTGCGACAGGCTCCTCGGGACATCAATCCTTAACTTGAACTCGGACGTCCTACACACGATCAACCTGGGCGTGATGAAGCAGTGGCTACTGAAATATATTCATGTGCTGTTCGACGTAGATGCCTACGACACACGTGCCACGAACAAGCCTGCCCGCATCGAAATGTCCTTAGTTCGCATGATGTCCGAGCTGCGCGTCTTTTACGATGACCCGAAGCACAAAGATTTGACGCAGGCCTTGGTTTTTGTTTGTGGTTTGTGTGAGAGAGAGAGAGAGAGAGAGAGAGAGAGAGAGAGAGAGAGCACAAAACAACACATAGGGAATTCGGGAGTAACGTCGGGAAGTGGGAGCCAGAATTGAGGGCGCATGTGTGGTAGAGGGTGGGCTGCTATGCCAAAAACATCCAGAAGCAAAGCGGCCATCCAGATTCAAACCCTCACGAGCAAGATGATCGGGGACTGGGACTCCACGACGCTGAAGATCAAGGCGGGGGAGATGGCTGGCTTGTTCAAGTACGTATTGGAAAAAGTGGAGAATAACATCAGAAAGATCTCAGACCATGACACAAGTACAGATGCTGCGACCTTGCTCTACGCTGGGACCGTTCTGCAAGCGTTCACGGACATCCTGAAATCACAGCACAGGCAATTCTCCCCTGAACAGATCAACTTGCTCAACGAGTACGCGGCGGAGCACGTGGAGCTAGCCAAATCGGCAAATGTCCACTTGGTACCAAAGCACCACATGATGCTGCACATGGCAGGTGAGGCGCAGTACAAGGGGAACCCGAAGTACTACGCAACCTGGATGGATGAGACCATCAACAGGTTGATCAGCAACGCCGCTGCCAGCTGCCACAGGCGAACTTTGGAGAGGAAGAGCCTGCAGAAATCAGGCATGCTACTCGAACGAGGCAGCGCATACTAGTTTGAGCCTTGAGTTAGAGCTAGGGGGGGTAGCGATGATGATAATGCGCATGGAGGAGGAGGATGCGGATGAAGAGAACGACGAGAATGAAGCGGAAGATGAGGATGTCGACGACGACCATGGGAACGGGCCGAAGAAGGCGGACTGTGGCAAGACGATGTGGGACTCATAGTGATGATTCGGAGGATGTGGAGACGGGTGAGGAATATGAGGAGGAAGAGGAGGAGGAGGCGGAGGAGGAAGAGGAGGAGGAGGATGAGGAGGAGGAGGAGGAGAGGGACGCCACTGAAAAATTGAGGAGGGCGGTGCAGCAAAACACGTGCGACGACTACCAACGACAACGGCACCGACCCCTACTTGTTTGGACTGGGGGGAGAAGGATAGCCCCCAATTTTGCCCCCGTCTCCTACGCAGACGATGCTCTGCCCCCCCCCCCCCCCCCCCCCCGAACCGAACCGACAAAACAAAACAATGCACGACTACGGCTGAACACGGGAACTGGGGAACCGCCCGATGTTTTTGGGATTGTGAGGGTGGTCGGGACGAGGGGCGGGTTGGCTTGTGCCCGCAGCCGCTCTCTCAAGGCCGCCGTGCCAAGCAACTTCGCGGCCTGCCAGATCACGACGATCATTAGCGGCGAGTATGGCTCCGAAGCCCAGGGGAGGACTGACGGGATAGCAACTAGACAGTGTCGTCTCCACCGTGTCCTACTCAGTGCCCCCCAAGTTTCGTCTCGCGCTATCTGTGTTCCTGTCGGGACCCCTCGCCACCTCTCAGCATCGATCGCTCGCTCGCTCACCCGCCCTTCGATGGTAGGTACGCCCGTGCATCAACAACACCATGAATCATCCCCCCGCAAACGCGCCATATCCCCGTCTCCCCAGCTCCTTCTCCCAACCCCATCGCCCTTAACTATCACCATCACCACCAAACGGACAAATCTGCAGATCACGAATGAAACCGCCCTTCTTGGCCCACCCTCAACCCCCCTTTGTCTCCAACTGTCCCTCCTCCAATCCTACGCCCTTCCTAACCGCGCCCGCCTACTCGTCCACCCCCTCATTTTTTTTGTGACGCGTTGTCTGGCGCGCCCCATGTGTCGGCAGCGATCGCAGAGGGGCTGCGAGCGCGGCTCAGCGTTCGCGCGCGGGCGAGGGGCTTGGGGCCTGGTCCCCAATTGTACCACGCTCCTGCATGTCGTCTCGGGTCTTGAAGCGTGCAGCCGACATCTTTAAGAGCACGTGCAACTGAGTGCCTACACGATTCTAGGACACGCCCAATTGTTTTTGAGCACGCTTCCCCGTAACGGCGTCTACAGCTTGGATGCTGTCCAGTTGAACTGTCGATTGGTCCCATGTCAGACAATTCGATGCTGCATGTGAAGACATGCTCGTCGGGACGTGCACCTCGTAGAGCTGATGTATCCGCCCAGGTGTTTCGGGAAACCTGAGGGGTTGGCGCACTGACTTGTGATCTCGTGGATGAACTTATGGCGCAACCGTCACGCGCATCAATATCCACGATAGTCGCGTGGTTGATGACTGGTTGCTTGCTGCTTGCGCGGGGCAGCACATAGCGTTGGAGCAACCTGGAGGGGATATGGGGTACCATGGTTGCAACCGTTGGGCAGATTAGTGGCACGAGGCTGCGTCCTTGCTACACGTCTTGCGTTCTGGCCTCGTAGCACCTGCAAACAAATCCTCCGATCACGTCCTAGTTCCCCCTCCCCCTCCTCCACCCTATCTGCCCTGCCGCTGCTGCCCCACTGCACCCCTGCTGCTCCCTACCCCCGCTGCTCTTCGTAAGCAGCGTGTCAAACGCGACACGCTGCCCACGAAGACCAGCCTTTGCACGAGTTTTAGAACGTAGAGGTGAGGGTCAGGGAGCGGCGCTGGATATGAGAAATCAGACTGCGAGGGGGCGGGCAGGAGACAGCATCATGCTAGAGCACCCGAGCTTACAGATCTTCATGACAATGTTCAACACCTTTAATGTGCGTACGTTCATGGGGGCGTTCGGCCTTCACACTCCTAAGCCGACGATGATCCTGACTACCCTGCCCGAGCGTGTGCACCACACCTTCAAACGCCAGAAGAAGGATTGCACTTGTGGCGCTAGTGCGAGCAGCCATGTTACCAGGACACTTTTTTGATCATTTGATGCGCCCGTCGTTGTCGTCAATCGCATCGAATAGAACAGCCCGTCCTCATATCCGTATGTTCCGTCGACGTCGTCGCCATCGATCTGTCTAAAGCGCTTAACAGCAATCCAAACGATGATAGCTCCGTCGCTCGAACGATAATCGCCCCGTCGCCCCGTCGTCCCGTCGTCAAGTCACCCCTTCGTCCCGTCGCACTCGGCCCCCGACGATCATGTTTTCCTCGTGCCCGCGCCACGGTCGATGCGATTGCCTCAAAACAAGTGGTCTTCAGTACTGGATGGCTCGTGGGGTCCAGGGACTTGAGTGGGACTGAGCATTATACAGCGGCACGCCCCCTAGTATTCATTATGATGCGGCCGGCGCGATGTTGCAATGATTTTGCAATGATTTTCCAATGAGTCCCCAATGATTTTCCAATGATTGCCCAATGATGTTGCATGTTTGCGATGTTTTTGCAATGGGCCACAATGGGTTCGTGAAGACTTGGCAATACTTCGCAATGGTTTTGACAGGTCGTGCAATATTGCTGTCGGCATTTGTTTCAATGATGTTGTGCACGGCGTTTCCCGTGGATGTACCTGGTTTCCGATCATTCGAACCCTTCCGTGCCGTGGCGGATCAGATTTAGTCAGTCGAATGGCGTGCGCGGCGCGTCCACCCACAGGCCAGCATCCAACTCCCCCTCCCATTCTACTTCAGACAATCGGCGACGCAAGGTCGATCGGAAGGTCATATCGGACAGGAGGAGGATAGCGAACGGTATGAAGAGGAGGGAGAGAACGAGTCGGACACGGCTGACAACGAGGAGGAGAATGAGGAGGAGGAAGATGTTGAGGAGAATGAGGAGATTGAGGATGAGGAGGATGAGGTGGATAATGAGGAGGGGGGGAGGAGGAGGAGGAGGAGAGGGGATGGGGGAGGAGTGGGAGGGGAAGGAGAAGTCGAGGATGAGGAGGAGGAGGAGGAGGAGGAGGAGGAGGAGGAGGCGGAGGGTGCTCAATGTGAAATTTGCAGCGTGTCTGAGGCATTCGGCATGGCCATCGCGGAGGCGCTGAGCCTGTCGACGCCGAGCCACACGCTCTACCGCTTCCTCCGTCCGTCCAGCGGGGGCGCTTCATCATCCAGAGTTCCAGGAGCGCTTGTTTATGCATTTTGCAATGGGGAGGCGGACCTTGAGGAGGAGGACGAGGAGGAGGAGAAGGAGTGGCATGATGATGATGATGATGATGATGAGGAGGAGGAGGAGGAGGATGAGGAGGAGGAGGAGGAGGAGGCGGAGTGGAGGATGAGGAGTAGGAGGAGGAGGAGGAGGAGGAGGTCCCTCCTCCCCTCCTCCCCCTTCTCCCCCACATCTCAATCCTTCTCCTCCTTATCGTCCTGATCCTAGTCTTCCTTCTCCATCTCCTCCTCCTCCTCTCCTCCTCCTCCTCCTCCTCCGCGTGCGTGGGGAGGTTGCAGGAAGCTGCAAAAGCACAAGCGTCACCAGTGCCATCGGATGATGCAATGCCTGAGTAGGCGCGGTGCACTAGTCCCACGTTGCGGCGACGGTCTCAGAAAGGTAAAGCACATTAATGAATCACGAAAGGGGGGTTATTGGAGGGGGCCAACGCCGTCTGGAATTCTTCTGGGGCGAGTCCTGATTGCAATTTCGAGCAGAATCCTGCTGTGGCGGCGGTGGCAATCCAGCTTTACCAAGAGACCCGCCTCCAACGGGACACGGCGAGAGGGTTAGAGTACGCGATATGGTCGAGGAACGGGGTCAGGATACACAAAACGAGGACGCAAAGGGGCATCGGCGCAGACGGACGACTCGATTCAGGGGGGTGGAGGGAGGAGTGAGGGGGGTAACCATACCAGTAAGATAGGAACACCATGCAATAGGGATAGTTCGGATGAGACCCAAGCCTAAATACAACCACGATGAAGGAACGATAGAGAGAGAGAGAGAGAGAGAGAGAGAGAGAGCGCGGGGCTTGGAAATGGAACACTGAGAGGTATGATACGTATCGGGAACAAACGTACGCAGAGTCGAGGGGGGGGAAGGGGGCGAGATGTAGCGACGGAAGGAGCAAGCAGTTGAAGACCTGGAGAGCGGGAGAGCAACATGATGACCGAAAGCGCACAAGGATAGATCGAGGGAGGGTTACGCACAGCGGACGCGACAAATGGAGTGACTTACAGTGAGAGAGGTTGAGAGAGCGATAGAGGCATGACAAAGAGAGAGAGAGAGAGAGAGAGAGAGAGAGAGAGAGAGAGAGGGAAGGATAGGAACACACACGAGGGAGCCTCCTCCTCCTCCTCCTCCCCCTCATCCTCCCTCCTCCATCATTATGTCTCCTCCTCCACCTCCTCCTCCTCTCCTCGTCCTCCTCCGCCTCCTCCTCCGCCTCCTAATCCTCCTCTCCCCCTACCCGTGTCACTGATAATGCAGACCATGTCGCGCCGTTGCCGCGGGACGAGCACCCGTTGCCTATTGCCTGTTGCAGCTCGTCGTGGGACGAGCACCCGTTGCCTGTTGCAGCTCGTCGTGGGACGAGATGCTCGTCGAGGGACGAGCCCGCGCACGCCCCGCATGATCCCGCAATCTCCCGCGCAGCTGTGGAGATGTGCGCTGCGTTATCTGATTTAAGACAGCCAGTGCAGCGCCACTGGGCGAGGAGGAGGAGGAGAGGAGGAGAAAGGAAGAGGAGAAAAGAAGGGAGGAGGAGGATGAAGAGGAGAAGGCGGAGGAGGAGAGGATGGGGGGCCGAAAGAGGAGGAGGATGAGGACAGGGAGGAGGATGATGAGGAGGAGGAGGAGGAGGAGGAGGAGTAGGAGGAGGAGGAGGAGGCCGGTAACTCTGTCTCGGGGGCGCGAGCCGCGGCTTGGGCCAACCCCTTCATACCTGCCCTCCACGTCCTCACTCCACTTATCGTCTTCCCCTCCGCCTCGTCCTTGCCCTTGCACATCTTCTGGAAAACGCTTCTTTTCTGAAGCGCCTGCTCTGCTCCCCCTCCTGTGCGTCATCTACTCCATGCTCGTGCTTCGCACCCTCTCCATCTCAGCCTCCCCTCGGCGCCGATCGTGAAATTAATCAGGACATTGCATCGCGCCCTGTCCCGTCACCATCATCCACGCCATCCACCTTATCGCACGCTTCCTCCTCTTTAGTATCATCTCCGTTCTCGTGTTCGTATCCATTCGTGCCAGCCCACCTCCTCCACGCCCACCGCCGCTCTCCGCTACCCCCATCCTCTCCCTTGTCATCATGCACTTCCTGTCACTCGCCTCCGCACCCATGGATCCACCCTTGCGATTCGAGCTAGAGGCGCAGCAGGCTGCGGCTAAGCTCACGATTAATCGAGGAGGCCGCGGGACGCTCGTCCCCCGAGGAGCGGGCCCGCAAGAGGGCCTACCAACAGGATCGACCTTGTCCTACTCCTCCATTGCAGTATTTCTCCTCGTCGTCGTCCTCCTTCTCCTCCTTCTCCTCCTTCTCCTCCTCCGCATCTTCTTCCTCCTCCTCCGTATCCTCATCCTCCTCCTTGTCCTCCTCCTCCTCCTTCTCCTCATCCTCCTCTTCCCCCTCCTCCTCCTCCTCCTCCTCCTCCTCCTCCTCCTCCTCCTCCTCCTCCTCCTCCCACCAGTCGCCCCCACAACCAGGAAGCGCAAGACATTGCGGACGGGTTGCGCGAGATGGCAAATTACCTGCGAGTCGTGCGGCCGTGTCAGAAATTGTGACATCGTTATCTTGCAGGTTTTTAGGCAGGTACCCCAAGGGGAAAGATGAGGCAGGATGGAAGGGAGGGAACGAGCAGCAATCGGAGGAGGAGGAGGAGGAGGAACAGGAGGAAACATACGAACATGAGGATAAGGAGGAGGGGGATGAGGAGGAGGAGGAGGAGGTGGAGGAGGAGGAGGAATACGAGAAAACACTGATGAGGGGCCTGAGGACCCTGGCTGGTGCCTCCTCCTCCTCCTCCTCTGCCTCCTCCCTCTCCTCCACCCCCCTCCCCTTCCCCTCCTCCTCTTCCTCCTCCTCCCTCCTCCTCCTCCTCCTCCTCCTCCTCCTCCTCCTCCTCCCTTCCTTGCTTCGCCTCCTCCTCATCCATCATCCTTTTCCTCCTGCTTTCATCTTTCTCGTCATCCTCTTCCTCCCCCGGTTTCCTCCTCCTCGTCCTCCTCCCCCTCTCGCTTCCTCCTCCTCCGCCTTCTCCTCCTAGTCCTCCTCACCCTCCCCTTTCTTCTCGTCCTCCCACCCCTCTGGCCCTCAAAACTGCTGGAGAACGATGTCGTTCCCCCCCCCCCGCAGATCTGGAAGCCGCTGGGGGTAGAGGAGAAGCTCGATCCTGGACCTTTTTTTGGCCGCCGTGCCGTTGCCCCCCTTGGCAACCCCATGTGCCAATTAACAGTTTGTTTCCGCATGGCGATGCGGAGCTCGAGGCGATGATCGGGTGACCCACCCCGACACGTGCCCCGCGATGCTGCGCTCAGAAATATCGGGAGGCAACCATATCCTAGCTCGTCGCTTCCTCTGTCCTGTTCCTCTTCCTACCTGTTCCTTCATCCCCCTCGTTTTTCTCGCAACCTCACCTCATAGAGTTCCTCCTCCGTCTCCCCGTCTCCCCGTCTCCCCGTCCTCATCCTCCTTCTCCTCCTCCTCCGCTTTCTCCTCCTCTTCCTCCTCCCCCCCTCCTTCCGCCATTTTCCGCCCGCCCGCGCTTTCTCCGAACGCCTCGCGCACTGAGCGGGGAGCATGAGGATGCAAGAGCATCGATTTATCATGGGGTTGTTGCTCGATTGGTTGTGCCATATGTGCGCGTTGCTCGACGATCAGCAGACACCACGTAGCAAGCTTGATCCAGCAGGGACAAAGCAGACCCATCGCGGTCAAACCCAAATGCGCAACAGGCTTCGTTTAACACCAGCACGCCCAAACACCTTATAATATGATCTACTGCGTGACAACAAACACTACATCACACAGGTTACAACACGTATGTTACACAATAACACAATTATCATGTATTTGTTAATTGTCTAAACCATGTGTTTTACATAAATTATGTTATTGCATACCTTTTTTATGTTAAAACACACGTTTTACATAATTTATGTTCAACATATGTTTGAGCATGGTTCGTAACATAATTCGTGTTCGTTTGCACTCCTGGGCACGGGTTGACCGTGCCCCCCCCCCGTGCGCGCCGCCCAGCAGCGCGCAACACCGCCCAACGCCGCGCAATGACCGCGCCCTCCGCGCTGCCGGCGCTTCGCGGTGCAGGCTCCCGGCCCGTGCCCAGAGGCCCCCCCCCCCCTTCTGCGGATCCGGACGCTCCCCGTTTGGCGCCCGCTGGCCCGCGCCCCCGGGCGGACCGCCGCCCTCCGGCCCGGGGGGGCGTCCAGGAGAGCTCCGCGGGTGCGCGTCGAGGCCCCCCCCCGGATGGGGTCGGAGAGGGCGGGGTCGGAGCATCGCGCCCCACCGCCGATGCATCGCCGATGCATCTGCGATGCGTCGGCGATGCGGCTCGGTGTGAAGCCCGTGATTCCCCACGCCGAACGCCGACGTCGGCAATGCATTGACGATGCACCGCCGATAGATCGGCGATGCACTGGCGATGCGGCGCGATCCTTCGCCCCATCCAGGAGGCCTAATTATTGTTTCCCCCTGCGTGGCGCGCGCGTTCACGCACCGCGTCGGCCAACACGCCCAGCTCTCAGCTCTGGTGGCCACGCGCCTCGGAGAGACAGGTGCGTGCAGGAGCTGCGGCCCAAGAGTCGTCGAGAAGACGAGAGCCCCTCACCCTAACAACACGATGAAGGCGTGGCCTCACTTATGTCGTCGTTTCCGCATCAAGGATGATATATCTGGGCGGCTTGGTCTGATATGTCGGCAGAAAGACCCTCATATCCCTAATGTCTTTGGCCCTCCTAACTGAGGTCCCCTCCCACAGGATTAGGGGTACTTTTATTGTCGGACGGGGCTAGGCCGAGGAGAAATCCGTTCCAGGGCGCTCCAGAACGCTCTCAGAGCGTTTGGGAACGCTCTGAGAGGACCGCGACGCCCGAGACATCCTCCAGAGCGCCGGATCTCGGAGATTCTCGGTTTACCCGCACCCGATTTGATCCTCGCCCTGGCTTCGTCCTAGTCAGGGAGAGGGCGGAGGAGGATGAGCAGATGGAGGAGGAGGAGGACGACGATGAAGAGGAGGAGGAGGAGGAGGAGGAGGAGGAGGAGGGGGAGTTGGAGGAGGAGGAGGAGGAGGATTTTACCCTCGCCCTGGCTTCGTCTTAGTCAGGGAGAGGGAAGGAGGAGGAGGAGGAGGAGGAGGAGGAGGAGGAGGAGGAGGAGGAGGAGGAGGAGGAGGAGCAGGATGAGGATCAATTCGGGTGGAATTCGCTGACATCCACGAGGTGGAAGCGAATTAGCCAACGAGGACCCCAGGCGGCCGCCCACGCAGAACGGCCTCCCACTCGACGATACTCAGCTCCCTGGCCAGAGACGCCTGGAGCGGACCCTGGTGGCTAGGAAACCACCCCTTCTGACTTCTCTGGAGGTTCTCAAGACCCTTCGTGGTGCGAATCGTGTACTCCGAATCAAGATGGCGTGGGTCCTTCGTGGCAGTTTTACCACACGCCGAACAAACATGCAGCCCAAACTTTGGCCAGAAGTGTAAAGAGATGGGGCGCGTGACATTCCTTCCCGCCCCCCGTAACCGCCTTGCTTGCCCGCACCACCCCAAACTCAGCCAGACTCGAGGTCTTGGGCTGCGGCAATACACGCAGTGGAGCTAAACTCCGCCACGTGTGCCGCTGGGACTACGGCGTGGCAGAGACAGCACAGCCATTTTCGTTCGGCACGAACCAAGCAGTGCTCGCTCCTGCGCAGGGCCCCCAAGAGGCCCTCGGGAACCCGACGGGCATCGGGAGGCCAAGCCGCGGACCAGGGCGCAGCACTGATGGAGTCCACCATCGCTCTGGCCGCTCTGCGCCTGACCTGCGCAGCAGAGGAGAAGGAGGAGGAGGAGGAGGAGGAAGAAGAAAAGGAGGAGGAGGAGGAAGAAAAGGACGAGCAGGAGGAGGTTTTGATGCTCGTCCTGGCTTCGTCCTGTCCTGCCTGTCAGAGGAGGGGGGCAGCGAGCACCGAGGAGGGCTCGGCGGAGGAGCGCCCCGTCGAGAGCGTGCGGCTACCCTCCCCTGCCCCGCTCCTCCGTCTCTGGGAGGGCCCGTCCCGGAGGCCCCTCGCCCCCCGGGCTGGGCTCCGTCTGGATATAGCTGGGCTGGGATGCATCCCTGGGGAGTCTTCGAGCAGAGGATCGACTACATAATCGATGTTTCCCCTCCCCCTCCTCCTCCCTCTCCTCCTCCTCCCCCTCCTTTTCCTCCTCCTCCTCCTCCTTCCTCTTGATCCACTTAGCCAGCGCAGCGCTTCACCCTCCATTTCGCGTCGCTGCTTGAGACTGTATTCCTGCCCACGCGCCGGACGGCGTATGGCGTGTGAGTGAGTAAGGGTGAGTGAAGCTCTAGGCCTCCTAGATGGTGTCCGAGTAGATGGAGTCGGAGGATAGCCCCGCATCGCCGGTGCATCGGCGATGCGGCGCTATGCGGAGCCCGATTTGCTTCGCGTCGACGTCGCCGATGCATCGCCGCCGTCGGCGATGCATCTGTGAGCATCGCCGATGCATCGCCGATGTATCGGCGACTTGTTTTCCTTGTCGGGTCCTCGAAAAATGCATCGAGTGCTCGACTGATCTACGGAGCATGCGACGCATTTGCCGTAGATTCGAGTGAACAACTGACTTGGGGTGAAAATCAGTTCTATAGTCGATCCCCTAGCACGCTGGGAAAACTCGGCCAGGATAGATCATTGGAGGGTCGGAGCTCAAGAGACGGGGGGGTCAGTGCAAACCGGGGTCAGCCAGAGCGCCGGATCTTGCAGGATCTTGCAGAGCCAGGGGTGCACTGACCCGGATTTGGGTGCAGGAACCTGCAAGATCCTGCAGGATCTTGCAGGATCTTGCAATGCCTAACCGACCGGGGTCTGGGTTGACCCGGGTCAGTAGATCCCCGAGGTTCTGGGGATCGATTTCGAGCGGAATCGGGCCAGGCGGGAGAGTTGGCGTTGTCTCAGTTGGTGCTCCCGTGAGAGCTGGCGAACGAAAGACTGTCAAGCAGAAGCGTGTCCGTCATAACGGACGCCTGTCCCATGGCGCGGTGCTTGGGATGTGTACGCAAACACCTGCGGTGGCACGCGGGAGTGCAAATTGCCCGCCGCCACTAGCAGCCGAAACATCGTTCTGTCATGTTCCGTGCTCCAGGAGAGTGAATGAAAGCAGCTGGGTGCAGGGACCAGGGTGCGCGCCTGAGCCACTTTCGAATGTTACCCTTGCGTCCTTCCCCTTCGGCCCATCCTTGTTTCGCTTGGCCGCACCCCGCTCGCAAAGTGCCGACATGACGTTCCAATGCGCTGGCATCCTTACCGCGCGTCCTCATTAGACAGGTTGCACGGGCATGAATATACTTGTGGAGGCGTGCGCGGAAGTGTGCGTCGGCGTAGGGTCCCTCTTTAAATTTCCGGACCCCAATTACTCTAGCCGCTTTCCCTTCCCATCCCCTCCTCTTCAGAAGGCGTGCGGAAGTTCAATCTACCGCCAACGTCTTCTTACTTCGTGTTTCTACCCATTTCTCTCCGGCCGACGGGTATGTGTATGCCGAAGTATCGAAGACGCCCGAATCACCGCCGCCCCCCTGCCTTTCGGACTCGCCCCTTTGGCCGAGCGTTGTGGCAAGAGCTGTGCAAAGCTATCGGACCATGCGTCCTCCTGCCGTTATAGAAACCCTTCGGGTAACATTTGGGGGAGAATGGCGTGGAAGATCAGGAGCAGGAGGAGGAGGTGACATCTTGGGAGCCTCTCGGGGCAACCTTGGGGCCTCCTGGGAGCTTCCTAGGAGCCTCTTGGAAGCATCTTGGGGGCCTCCCTGGGTCTCTTGGGGGCCTTTGGGGGCTTCTCGGGGGTCTCTTTGCCTGTCTTGGGGCATTCGTGGCCCGTCTGACGCCGTCGGACGTCGTCTTGGGGGGCCTCTCTGGGCCGACTTGGGGCCCTTTTGGGATGCTCCAGGGCCGTTTGGGAGACCATCTTGGGCGTCTTGGAGGCATCTTGGGCAGTCGTGGAGCCCTCTTTCGGTCGTCTTGGGGGCCTCTTAGGCCGTTCTCGAGAAATTGTGCGAAGGCCTGTTGGGCGATCTTGGCGCGATCTTGGGGGGCTCTTGGGCCGTCTCGGGCCGCCGGAAGGCCAGACAGAAGCAGATGCCAACATCGTTCAAAAATCGGGCGAAGAGAACTATGCACATGCACCGATCCTGGCAAGGTCCATCCTTGACCCAGGATCGGTGCATATGCCTTCCTGGCCAAGGTAGGAGGGCGTATGCACCGATCCTGGGCTCAGGATGGGCCTGGCCAGAATCGGTGTATGTGCATAGTTCTCTTTCCTCTAAAAAACCTATGGGAAATCCCTGATCTGGGCCTCTTCGGGCCTTCCTGGAGGCCCTTTTGGGGGCAGGCCATCTGGGGCCGTCTTGGCATCTTTGGGCCGTTCGGGGCTTGGAGGCCTCTCGGGCGATCCTGGGGCGGTCTTTGGGGGCTCCTGGGCCGTCTCGGGCCGTCGGGAGGCCGGAAAGAAGCGAACGCCAAACCTTTCGAGAACCTGGGGAAAATCAATGAGCTTGTCCTTGTCGGGCCTTCCGGGAGGACCTCCGGGAGGCCTCCTGGGCAGTCTTGGAGGCCTCTTGGGCCTTCTTGGAGGCCTCTTGGAGGCCTCTGGTGCCGTTTCGGGCCTTTTTGGAAGCCTCTGGAGCGAACTTGGCGGCAGATGATCATTCTTATCATAAGGCGTCTTGACCTAGGATCCCCAAGATCGCTAGTTTGTTGAGGATATCCCGAGCGAAACTGCCGTTTTTGGAGACGTGGGTGGCGCAGCGAGCGGGCCAGTCCGGGTGGTCAGCGGGACGCGCCGAAGCCCCATAAGGAGTTCTTTTTGAAAAGCAATCAACTCCAAACAAGTTGGATCTAGCACGCCGGGCACCCCTGTGGCAAGCAAGACCACATGGGGCAGGGCAGCGGATCAAGTTGCCCACGGCAAGTCCCGCCACCTTGCCTGGGTTGCAAGTATGGATCTGGCCTCTCGGGGGCCTCTCGGGGGGCCTCTCGGGGGGCCTCTCGGGGGGCTCTTGGAGACAGTTTGAGCATCTTAGAGGGCTGTCTCGGGGCCTCGTTCGGGCCTCTTGGGCGCACATTGGGGCCTCCTGGGGGCCTCTTGGGGCGGAAGGCATGGATTTGCGATTCGCGTTCCCTCTCTCAGGCACTTCGGGAGGCCGTCTAAGGGCTCTCTTGGGCCGCCTTGGGGCCTTCTTGGATGCCTACTGGGCCGTTTTGGGGTGGTCTTGGGGGCCTCTTGGGCCGTCTTGGAGCGTTGGAAAGCCGACAAGGCGAGACAGCCAACACAGTCTGGAAACCCAAACAACATCAATCATGCGTCTTGGGAGGCCTCTTGGGGCGCCTTGGAGGCGTCTTGGACCATCGTGAGGCCGTCTTGGGCGTCTTCAAGCGATCGTTCGGCGACTCGGAGCCCTCTTGGACCGTCTTGGGGACCTCCTGTGCCGTCATGGAAGCCTTGAAGAGCTTCAGGGAGGCGCCATGGCCACCCAGGACCCCTCCCTGGAGTAGGGGCGGTGCAGTCACCTGGGCGCGAGGGAGGGGAGGGTCCCTCAGAAGACTACAGAAACCCTGCCAGGCAACACTTGGCAGTCCTTCGCGCCTCAACGTGAAGCAGGCACGGTGGCGGATTTCCTTCCAGGGAGGGAGAGAGGGACCAGGGGCCCATGAGGGGGCCGATCGGTTCTCTTCTTGCTGAGGCAATCGCCCTGCAAGTTGCCAGCCTCGAGATGCTGCGGGGCTGCAAGTGTTAAGTCGGGCTTGTCCCCCTACAGGAGGATAGTCAAACAATAGTCTGGGGACTCTTTTTTTTGTTGCCAATTTCGGAGTATTGTTTCAATATTTTTTCTTCCCAACCCTCCTATGGTTGGGTACTCGTTTTGACTAGAGCAGTGTGATCGCCCCATCCTCTTTCTTCTCCTCCCCCCTCCTCCCCTCCTCCGCTCCTGTCTCCTGTGTTCCCCTCTCCTCTTCTCTCGTGCCGTCGGGCTGCGATCTGCGAAACTGTCGCCACTTTCGTGGGCTCCTGGGAGGCCCAGCGGAGGTGCATCCAACGCGGACCACCTCGAGACCTCGCCGCCCTCTGGGGGGCTGCGATCTGCGAAACTGTCGCCACTTTCGTGGGCTCCTGGGAGGCCCAGCGGAGGTACGTCCAACGCGGACCACCTCGAGACCTCGCGGCGCCCTGGGGAGCTGCGATCTGCGAAATTGTCGCCACTTTCGTGGGCTCCTGGGAGGCCCAGCGGAGGTACGTCCAACGCGGACCACCTCGAGACCTCGCGGCGCCCTGGGGGGCTGCGATCTGCGAAATTGTCGCCACTTTCGTGGGCTCCTGGGAGGCCCAGCGGAGATGCGTCCAACGCGGACCACCTTGAGACCTCGCGGCGCCCTGGGGGGCTGCGATCTGCGAAATTGTCGTCACTTTCGTGGGCTCCTGGGAGGCCCAGCGGAGGTACGTCCCACGCTTGATCACTACTTGGTCACGTTTGACATGGCAGTACGTATGCCAACAGAACGGCAAAATCAGAGTCGAACGTGCGATGATGGAGCTTTGGACAACGACCGCACTCGCGAACAATTCATACAAACATTTATGGCAAATGCGGTGGTGGCAGATAATGTGGAATCTCTTCGGGCTAATGCAAAGGAAGCGGTGGCGTCAGGGAAAGCTGAATTTCCACGCCGGGAACGTGCAACAAAACAGCCATGGGTTACGCAACGCACTTTGGACTTGATTGCTGATCGAAGCATTGCGCGCTCCCGAAACAACAAGATATTGGAAAAACGACTGTTGAAAAAAGTACGGAAATCTCTTAAACAAGCTAAGACTGCATAGGCTGATGCCACAATCGGCGCCGGGGAGTGGGATGCCATAAAGAAGGCATGCCGGCCAAAACCACACAAACAAGGAAGGCTCCGTAATCTGAAGGGCGAATTAGTGGACAGCGAAGAAAAAGCAGATTCAATGGCTGAGTTCTTGGAAAAGGTCCAATGGAAAGTGCGTCTGGCGACTCTCGTGGACACGGGCTCCCTGGGACCTCCTCTACACATCCCTGACGATGGTTTAGACGATAAAGAAGTGGGAAGGGCAATATCGAAGTTGAAACGTCGGAAAGCCAGCGGACCTGATGACATCCCAGCCGAAAGCTGGAAAGCTTTGGCGCTCGTCTTCAAGCAGTGCGATGGATTGCGACACTTGTAAATACATGTTGGAAAGCAAAGCAAATGCCGTCAGAATGGCGACACGCTCTTGTATCAACAATATACAAAAAACAAAATCCACGTCGATCAATGCGACAATTACCGCCCTATCAGTTTGTTATTTGTTATGTACAAATTGCTTGCAACTTTGCTATTGGGAAAACTTCAACACGCAGGTGCTAAAACAACGACTATCATCAATCCATTTTGGATTCAGAAGGAAACGGGGCACGTCCGATGTTGTGCACGCAGTGCGCCGGCATGTTGTAATTGCGCATGCACAGCGAGATGGGAAAATTGCTTCGTTGGCCCTGGACTGGGAAAATGCGTTTGATTCTATTCGTGTTCCAGCTGTTTTGAAAGTTTTGGGGAAATCTCGCGTGCCAGACAACATGTTTAGCATCATTGATAACATGTATGAAAACAGAAATTCTTGCGTGGCAGAAGGTTCGAAGAGGTCCCAGGTGCGGAACCAATTGTCTGGCATAGCCCAGGGATGCCCATTTTCACCCTTTCTGTTTGTGATGGTCATGAATGTCGTAATCAAGCGCGCAGAGGACAAACTGGGAGAAGACGCGCTCCGATCATTGAGGGATGGGGAAACATCTATTCTTCTGTATGCCGATGATACCCTTCTTGTTGGTCAACGCGAGACTTGCTTGCAGCGCGTCTTAGACGCGATCGCGGAAGCTGGTGCAGAAATTGGCATGGAACTACATTGGAACAAATGCCAATTGCTTCAACTTGGCTGCCATTTCAGTTTGCGCGACCCAAATGGCAATCTAATTATAGCAAGTGGGACAGTGCAGTATTTGGGGGCGTCTATTTACAGCGATGGGAAACTCAAGCACGAATTAAGCAAGATATTGGGGGCCGCATGGGGATAATTTCAACGATATGCTAGAGCATGGAAACACACCGCAGTCGGCACGCGAAGACAATTCGAAGTGTTCGGGGCACTCATAACAAGCAAAGTCATGTATGATGTAAACTCAGTTTGGCTGAACAAACAAGAAAAGAGGAGACTGGATGGATTCCAAGCGCGCTGTCTACGGCAACTTCTCAATTTAGCCCACAGAACCGTCCTGGAAAAAACCGGGGTGCAGCCATGCAGTTCTCAATTATTTAAGCATCAATTTGCATGGTTTGGAAAGATAGGACGGGCAACTGGTGCAGATGTGTTGGGGATATTGACTATTTCAACCAGATGGTGCGAAACTGGTCAGTGACCTGTGCGCGCGGGCGCCCCGCGCCCAAGACACGAATGGGCAAAATGCCTATGCAATAAGATTCGCAATTGCTTTTGTTCTGGATCCGCCCTGATGCTTTGCCTCACTGACGAAAACTCGTGATCTGAATTCGTTCCACATTTTGCTTTGTACAGCGTACACGAATAGTTTCATACATTCGCATTGGTTGTTTCCTCCTCCTCCTCCTCTTCCTCCTGTTCCTCACAGGTGGCGCCGATGCGCTTTCAAGGAATATCGCATCGCATCAGCTGTCCGGCGACAGCGGGCTATGTCCACCCACGCCGGGCTCACACCGATGATTAGCAGTGCAAAGAAGGCGCTGTGCTTCACAGTCGTGGGGCGCTCTGCTTTATTCTGCTTCTGCTTCACAGCCGGGCGCTTTATCTTACTATGTTGAATTTCGTGTCTTTGTATTTTGGCAGGCTGCTTGACGTAATTGTTTATTGCGCGCGTTTGGCGTGTCGCTCTGCTTGTCCTTGCCCACGCGCTTTTGGCGTATGGCAGCTTCGTTCGTTCGTGGGCTCCTGGGAGGCCCAGCGGAGGTACGTCCCACGCGGACCACCTCGAGACCTCGCGGCGCCCTGGGGGGCTGCGATCTGCGAAATTGTCGCCACTTTCGCGGGCTCCTGGGAGGCCCAGCGGAGGTACGTCCCACGCGGACCACCTCGAGACTTCGCGGTGCCCTTGGGGGCTGCGATCTGCGAAATTGTAGCAATTTTCGTTGTTTCTTGGGGGGCCCAGCGGAAATACGTCACACGCGGACCACCTCGAGACCTCGCGGCGCCCTGGGGGGGCTGCGATCTGCGCAATTGTCGCCACTTTCGTGGGTTCTTGGGAGGCCCAGCGGAGGTACGTCCCACGCGGACCACCTCGAGACCTCGCGGCGCCCTGGGGGGCTGCGATCTGCGCAACTGTCGCCGCTTTCGTTGTCTCCTGGGAACCCTCGCGGAGGTACGTCCCACGCGGACCACCTCGAGACCTCGCGGCGCCCGGGGGAGTTGCGATCTGCGAAATTGTCGCCACTTTCGTGGGCCCCCCTCGGGACCTCGCGGTGCTTTCGGGAGCTGCGATCTGCGCAATTGTCGCAACTTCCGTAGGCTCCTGGGAGGCCCAGCTGAGGTACGTCCCGTGCGAACCACCTCGAGACCTCGCGGCGCCCTGGGGGGCTGCGATCTGCGCAATTGTCGCCACTTTCGTGGGCTCCTGGGAGGCCCCGCGGAAATACGTCCCACGCGGACCAGTTCGAGACTTCGCGGCGCCCTGGAGGGGTTGCGATCTGCGCAATTGTCGCGGACTTTCGTGGGCTCTTGGGAGGCCCAGCGGACTGGGAGGCCCAGCTGAGGTACGTGTGACGCGTTGCCGCTGCTTTTCTCGCTGCGCCCTTCTGAGTTCACTGATGGGTGCTCTTCTTCCGCACTGCGGGTTTTTCAGCATGCCCGACAGCATTGAGTGGTCCCGAATGTAAGCACCAGATGTATAGAAAGTGTTGGGTACCTCGCAGGGTAATTATTCGTCGGAAATCCCCCTGTAGGGGGACAGGCCGGACTTAAGGCAAGTGAGCAAGGGCCTCGACATTTTTGTGCAACGCCCTTCGTTGCGAAATGGGGATCTAGGGTCGACGTTTCGTGAAGCTTTCTCCCAGGAGGCTGACCATTGCGAAACACACGCCCACCCTGACTTCCCTCCAAGACGCCGAAAGTTTGGGGGGACGGGGGGGAATACGACGAGGACGAGACGGACGAGAGAACAGCGATCGAGGACGATCACGGCGACGACGCAGCAAATCTGCGAAAGCGGCGACGACGACGACGACGACGACGACGGCGACGGCGACGGCGACGGCGACGGCGACAGCGACGGGGACGACGACGGGGACGGTCACGACGACTACCCTCGCCACCACGGAGGCCTACCGCAACTTCGCCGAGGCCACGGTGCGCGAGGCGGCCCCCGGCGTGCCCCCGTTGGCGCAGGTGGTGACGTTCTTGCAGGCGCTCGCGGACGGCTGCCTGGCGGCGCTGTCGCGGCTGGACCAGCACCTGCTGGAGCCCGAAGAACAAAATTGCCCTCGAGGGGGCGAAGGTGTCCGCCCTCGAGGGCGCGAAGTTATGCGCGAGAAGGCTTGGCATAACCATTCTCCAGGTCTCTCAATGAGCGCGGGGGGTGGGGATCGCGTGGGGGGGCAGGAAGCCGCTGTCCTTCGGGGGGCGTGGGGAGGTTGGGGAGCGAGAGGGGTTGGGTTTGTGGCGCGTGGGGGGGCGGGCAAGGAGCGTCGGACAGGTTGGCACGCTGGGATGCTTATTGAAAGATCTGGAGTAAGCTCAGAGGAGGAGGGAGGTGGCGCGAGAGCGCGAAGTTGGGAGCCCTAGTGGAGCCCGAAGAACAAGACAAGGCTTGGCATTAGCAGAAGCTCAGAGCAGGAAAAAAGGGTGCCCCTGCCGCTACCCTTTCCTCGTGTTCCACCACCATATTGGGGCCTCGGCGGCCCTCGCCGCCGCCGGTGGACTCGCCCCGACATCTTGGTCAGAGCGCACGGGAGGTCCGGGGAGTCGCGGCATCGGTACAGCCAGGACGCTGACACAAGGACCGCTTTGGAGGAGGAGGACGAGGAGGAGGAGGCGGATGAGGGCAAGGCGGAGGAAGGGGAGGGGAGGAGGAGGAGGAGGAGGAGGAGGAGGAGGAGGAGGAGGGAGGAGGAGGGAGGAAGAGGAGGAGGAAGAGGAGAAGCAGGAGGAGAGGAGGGAGGAGGAGGAGGAGGAGGAGGAGGAGGAGGAGAGGAGGAGGAGGAGGAGGAGGAACATGCTGGTCCTGCGGCCGCCGCCGCTGGAGTTCCTGGAGCGAGGGCCGCCGGCGCCCCTGCGGAAGGCGCTCCTGGAGTTCGACGAGAGAGCGGTTTTGTCTGGGGCGGAGGCGAAGCAGCTCGCGGCAGAGCTGGGCTTCGCGCTGCCCGCCTGAGCGCGGCTGCGCCCCGCTCGAAGCCCGCGGGGTTATCCCAGCGGATTGGTCTTGCGCGTAAGCGGCTCGCGGGGTTGTCCCGACAGCCTGGCCCGCGGAGTTGTCCCAGCGGCTGCGCGACGAGGCCATGAGAGAACGCGCCTGTGCTGGCCGAGGCGGCGACGGCGCCGAGGAAAACCGACGCGCGCGCTCATGCAGTGGAAAGGCGAGGAGGTCGCGGGGCGTGAAAAAAACAGGAGTGCGAGGTCGGGGGCAACGTAGGGAGCGGGGGGGGGGCCCGCGCCAGGGCGAGAATAAATATACGCAGAAGAGACAGCCAGGACGCCTCACCAACCACGAGGACGACTGTGAGGGCTTTTTCCAGATTCGCCCAGGGGATTATCATGTGGGGTCCTTCCGTCGGGGTATTTTTATAAAAAAAGGATGGGGGGTGTGCCCGCGTTGTCCTTGGTTGGCTCCAATCGCCTGGGGGAGGTGGTGTTTATTGATAGGGAACAGTGATAAACCCTTCCCCGAAGAAGAAAAGGGAGAGGTGGAAGAGGAAACTTCCTAAACCACGTGCGCCCAGAGGGCCGGTGGGAGTCCCAGCCTGCGCCCGCCCCCCCTTTCGGATCCCTTCAGGGTTGAGGCCGGAGAGGGAGGAGGTCCCATCCAGGCCTCCCGCATGAGGTTACAGTTGATGCGGGACCGGAGGATCGCGCCGCATCGCCACGCTGCGCGATCCACAGTTACTCGCCCTCCGTCCCGACGTCGCCGGTGCATCGGCGATGGGGCGCGACTCTCCGCCCCCCTCTGCGCAGCACCCACTCGGGAAGCCTCCGGTCCAGGATCGAGGATCCAGGATCGGGTTCGGGGATGGGACGGAGGAGGAGCAGGAAGGCTGTGAGAGCATGGTGGAAGAGGCCGTTGGAAGAGGAGGACGCCCCTCCCTATCTACAGCCAGCCCGCGTATTAGGGGTGGGACAACGTTCCCAAGGGTACCGTTGCATCCTTGCTTCCTCGGTCCATCCTTGGTCATTTTCGTTGGCCGCGCCCCGCTAGAGAAGCTTCGAAATGGACGCCCAAGGCTCTTGTATCCTTATCCCGCATCCTTATGATACGGGCCGGCTGTACTTGCCGGTTCCCCTGAGCCTGTCCCCAGACATCCACCGCTACGGTTTGTTTGCTGCGGCCCCAGAGTTCCCGATCCCCCCCCTCCTTGGGCTGGTGGTCCATGCTGATGGTCCCAGGGGGCCACGAGCGGCCCGTGGGAAGTCGCCGGTGATAGAAAGCTGTCGCGCTTGAAAGGATCATGACGTCGGAGGTCCGGTCCCCCCCACAGCATCGTCCCACCGAAAACTGTCCCCTCTCCTCCTCCGCCTCCGTCTCCGCCTCCTCCTCCTCTTTCGTCCCCTGTCCTCCTCCTCCTCCTCCTCCTTCTCCTCCTCCTCCTCCTCCTCCTCCTCCTCCGGCTCCGACGCATCTCAGCTTAGGCTGTAGCTGTCAGGTTCTCCCTGCCGCCAGGGGCTGGGTCATCCGAATCTGAACTGTTCTTGCCCTGTGCCCGGGCGGACACACGCGCGTCCAGCCAGCGGCACCGCTTTATAGCCGAGGTGTCGTGCAGGCACGGCACCAGTGATTGATTGCCCGCGGCTGGCGAGGGGTGAAAGTGTAAGGGAGAAGGCCCTGTCAATAAGTGGCGGGGCTCTTCAGAAGGCCTCTGGCTCCCCAGAAAAGCTTTCTGCGTCTTCGGGGCAGGCCTAGGAAACTTGTCAGAAGGCCAGGGGTCGTCTGAGCCTCCTGAGCC
Organism: Prorocentrum cordatum; assembly: GCA_963575745.1. Classification (NCBI taxonomy): domain Eukaryota; class Dinophyceae; order Prorocentrales; family Prorocentraceae; genus Prorocentrum; species Prorocentrum cordatum. The sequence continues at coordinate 230,063 of CAUYUJ010005191.1, forward strand.
GGGGCTCAAGAGACGGGGTCAATGCAAACGGGAGTCAGTCAGAGCGCCGTTTAATGCAGGATCTTTCAGGGTCAGGGGCGCACTGACCCGGGCCAGGGCGCCGGATCCTGGAGGATCTTGCAGGATCCTGCAAGGCCCGACTGACCCAGGCCTGGATTGGCCCGGGTCAGAGGATCCCCGACTGAGAAGGCCCGCTCCGTCTCACCTCCCCCCCGGGGCTCGCCGCCGAGATTGATGGAGCCCGCAGGAGCGCGTGGCGGAGGCGCTGCGGCAGGTGCAGAGCGACGCCCGCAAGAGCGAGCAGATCCGCTCCATCGCGCAGGCCGCCCAGAGCGCGCCGTCAGCGAGGCGCCGGAGCGGCGCGAAGGTTCGGGCGGTTGGCAATTGGGGGTGACTTACACGCCGGTCGTTGAAAGGGGGTATTTCTGGACTCCCAGATCCCAATCCACCTCAAGCGCGTTCCTGCTTCAATAACCGATGTGCTGATGCTGTGTGTGTTGTCATTTTCGGGGGGGTCCTGAACCCGACCTACTTGATCCGCCTTCCTACGTTCTGTTTTTGCATACTCCTTCGACCAACGTGTAGAGGCGAGGCGAAGACAATCAGCCAAGCGCAGAGGGGGGCAGGGGAAGGGGGAATGCTTCTTAGTAGGACCCTGCTTCTCAGACGGCGCGGGCCGTGTCAAGTATGGATGTAGGGCCGCCGCGTTCTGAGAAGCAGCCGCCTCCTCAGAGGCCTGCCCCCCCTTCCCCCTACCCCCCTGTGCGCGCCGCCACGAAAAAATTGGCCCAAAGGTCGGGGGTGGACAGAACCCCCAACAGTGACACGTCGATTAGTGAATTGTCCGTTTTCGGTTCTCGAGAGGGCGCCGTGGCCGTTATTTTCCAGGCTTGCGCCCGCCAGGTCTGGGCCTCAGGTCGGTTTCACGAAACCACGTTTTACTAAAGGGGGGTCTGTCCATGCCCGAAAAGGGGCCCTTCGGGATCGTTTTTGGCCCCTGCTGGCTCCCAAGGGGGCCCTGCACATCCCCCTGTCGGGCGAAGAGAACTATGCACATGCACCGATCCTGGCAAGGCCCATCTTTGACCCAGGATCGGTGCATATGCCTTCCTGGCCAAGGTAGGCGGGCGTATGCACCGATCCTGGGCTCAGGATGGGCCTGGCCAGAATCGGTGCATGTGCATAGTTCTTTTTCCTCTACCCCTGAGGGCCCTGTCCTCCGCCCCCCAACGGAGGTCACCCCCCACGGCCACCCGCCCGCGAGGTGGAGCTGATGTTGCTGGACTTCTGACGCGGGGGGCCAGCGAGGGGCGGAGCGCGTGCTGGTCCCTCCTCCTCCTCCTCCTCCTCCTCCTCCTCCTCCTCCTCCTCATCCCTCAAGGTTCTCGGGCGGCCCTGGAGGTGCTCATGGCTCGGGATGCCTTTTCCAGCAGCTGCGCTCCCGCCGAGAGTTTTTTTTTGTTTTCGGGGGGGGGGGGGCGCGGCTCGTCCAGCACGGCTGCGTGGAGGCCTCCGAGTTGTGCTCGGAGCTCTGGCCTCCAAGCGGAGAGCCAACGACGGAGGGCAAATGAGGGGCGAGGAGGAGGAGGAGGAGGAGGGGGAGGGGGAGGAGGCGGAGGAAGAGGAGGAGGATGAGGAGGAGGAAGAGGAAGAAGAGGAGGAGGAGGAGAAGGAGGAGGAGGAGAAGGAGGAAGAGGAAGAGGAGGAAGAGGAGGAGGAAGAGGAAGAGGAGGAAGAGGAGGAGGAGGAAAAGGAAAAGGAGGAGGCCCAGACCTCCAACGCATTGAGAGTTTCGGCCTCGAGATGATAAGACCGTCCCTGGGGGGGAGTCGAGATTTCCGGGGACTACGCTTTGGCAAATCAGGACATTGGATCTTTTGGGCAGTAGGAGGGGCAGGAGGAGGAGGAGGCTCAGACGCGGCGATCGCTTCGATCACGCGGCGATCGCTTCGATCACCGTCGGTGCAGCACAGAAAAGGAGGATGAAGGACCACTTCACTTCCTGCGGAGGTGGAGGAGAAGGAGAAAGAGGAGGGGTTGGCAGGAGAAAGAGGGGGACTCCGAGGATGAGGGTCAAGGTTTGGGAGCCTTTTGGGGGGAGGCTTCTGGAGGTCTCCGAAGGCCTCGAAGCTTCCAGGGAATTGTTGGAGATCCCGACGAGATTCCCAGAGACTTTGAAGATACCCCCGCATGACGTGTTCGATTCATGTCAAACTTCCGCAGTCTGGGGCACCCTATGGCCTGTTTTGTCTGGCGCTTGGGCAGTCATACCCCGAGCCACGACAAAAAAATGCCCTGGGGACGAGTTCGAGATCTCCGTGGGCTCGCATCGAGAAATAGAGCACGACGTCGGAGATCGGGGGGCGGCGACGAGCTTCATCTCTTGCTCCTCCTGCTCCTCCTCCTCCTCCTCTTCATCATCATCCTCCTCATCCTCCCCGGGTGGTAGTTGGGTGCGTTCGCCTTGGTAGTTGTCAGTAGGTGCCGTTCGCACGCAGAAGCGAGGAGTCAGCCGAGCGGAACAAAGGAGCGCAGTGGCGAGTCCTCCTGGCGTTGGGCCCGTAGGGCGCCCTTAGAGGCGTCGCGGGAGGTAATACATTACCGCCCGGCGCCCAGGGACGATTCTTTGAGTCGTGGGCTTCTCTTTCCGAGGCAAGGGTGCCCTCGTGTCCTGCGTGTCGCGTCCCATGTCCGCTGCATGCCTGGGGCAGCGTTGCCCTCGGAAGGGTCCCGTGTCCTCTCGTGCCCACTCCAATCAAACTCGACTGCATTTGTGTGTTTACACATCTCCCTCTCTCTCTCTCTACATATTTACACATATATACGTATATACATGTATGTTTGAAGTATAAATGGAGTGCGTCGTCCGCTGATGTATAGCCTATATGTACATATATATATATGTATATATATAGCACGTACACACATATATATGTATATAGGTGTGAGGATGTGTATGTGCATAGGCGCATGTGTAGTCTGAGGTGGAAGCTATATACATATATATATATATGCACACTGATCTGTATGTACATATGGGCTCCCTCTCTATCTCTACCGCTTGGACTTAGCCGTGACGTGGTGAAGTGCGACGGTCGCAGACCTTGGGGCATGCCGAACAGCGAGCCAATGACGGCGGACTTGTTCCTGAGTTTGTTCGGGGCGGGGATATTGTCTCTAGACGGGGCTCGACAGCAACTTTCCCCCGCTGAGGGTGCGTCGCTCGGGACAAAAAGCGCGTTCGAGGCGGAGGTTTCTACACCGCCACCGCCTGGAGGATGGAGTTTCGCTGACTTGTTGTGGCTGGACAGCGACGTCGATCCAGGGCGCCGCATGTCAATCACACTTGTTTCTGTTATATGCAGCGTTCCCGATATCTGGCTGGGATTCAAATCATAAGATTGTGAGGCATTAGTGGATGCTGGAATGGACGCCAGCTTTACGTTCGGGAGCCGTACGAACCAATCAGTGACGACAGTTTGTGGTGTTGGTTCACTAGGAGCCTACGTGCAATGGTCGTTCTGGAAGCCCCACTTGGATGGTGTTAAACGAACCCGTTGGTTGGTAATGCTGCCGCTGATGCTGTTCATGCTCGCTGTGCTGGTAATGGTGATACTGTTGAACATGACATCGATAATGCTGGTAGTGGGGATGGCGGTGGTGGTGATGATGATGTTGCCGATGATGACGATGTTATTGTTGTTGTTGATGATGATGATGATGATGATGATGATGATGATGACGTTGCTGATGATGGTAATCGTGGTGATGGTGATGATGCGGAGGCTGTGAGAGGTGCCGCTTCCTTCGCGAGTGGGGCATCGAGACAAGAACCATTTGCCCCCGAGGTCGGATACATCGTTGGCTACACATGCGCGACACCAGGAAGCACATCCGTCAATGAGGTGGTGCATGGACCTTTAAAAAGGTGTTCCCATACGCAAATTGCACGGAACTGCACCGTGGCCGAATTACCTCACGAGGATTTTTGGTTGTGCGATTGAGTTCACATCATGCGCATAGTTGACAGCCTGACGTGAAAAGAACACCATCATTGTCGAGCAGATGAACGAGATATCAGTGCTCACAATCTATGTTGTTGCACATGTGCTGCACTTGCATGGTCGGCCACTAACACTTATCTGCAATGTGTGTCCGAGGCTGCCATCTTATGGTCATTATCTCGTCGTAGGGGGCGTCTGCGCCATCCTGGTATGCAGCAGTGGTTGTCGCTTGTTGTCCATGTCCTCTTTGCCTAATTGCTTCCGCGTTTGCGGTCGTAATCGTCGTTGTCATCTGGAGCCATTTTGGCTCAGGTTGTCTGGTTGACGTCCGTGGATATGTCGGCTGACGTAAAGGCCGACTCTTTCACAGCATGGCTTTCTCGATCAAGCTCACCATTGAGTTTACGGAGCAGACGTTGGAAGACTTCAAGCGAGCTGGTTTTGCTGTGCCATGGCATGACGCTCTTAAGGAATACGAGTTCGCGTCTGTAGAACCATCGACGACCATCATGGATCTGACCGATCGTATCGACCTCAAGGTCGAACGTCTTTACGAAGACTTTGGAGGCCCCGACCCCACCTCGGTGCAGACCCGTGCTGTCTGGCGCCCCAAGGTTGAGCACAAGCTACCCTTCCAAGATCTTGTGACTAAGCATCTGAAGTGTGGAGATACAATCGTCTTAGACATGCAAGTGATGCAGGTGAAATTGCGTTATGGGCTGAATGATCGCGTTCTCTGCAACCTCGGGCCCCGCTGGGTACCTGGGCACATCGTTGAAACAAATCTTCCCGATGCAGGGGGGTTCTTGCCATATTTAGTGAAGACTGACCCACTCCCAGGACTGCCGAGCAGAAACATATCAGTGCCTCTCGACGAAGAGAGTTGCTGCATACAAGAGGTATGTTTTGATCCACAGAAACAACTGCATTTGGTCAAAGCTGCTGCGCGCGTTGTGGCAGAATACAGTAAGGTGAAATTGCGCTTTTCACTCGGCGATAGGGTAGTTTGCCGAATCAGCAACGCTGACGATGGCTTAGAGCAGTGGGTGGCCGGCGTGATTAGCGAAGTCTGGCCGAAGCTTCCTGGAGTTTCGTTCTGGGAGTTGGGGGGAAGCACCGGTCATTTCCCCGACGCCGTGCCGTACAGGGTCGACTTTTTGTCTGGTGCTTGGGTATTTGGTCACCGTGACGACCACACTTTGGTCCGGGCGGAAGGCTTGCAGCCACAGAAAAGGGTTCGAGGCGTCAGCCAGCGGATGGAGGTGATAGAAGACGAGGGTGGAAACCGGTACAAGATTGACCATGGTACAGGGCGCCGAAAGCGCCTCATCAACACGGAGCTCGACGACGATGGCGGAGATTAGTGCGGCCCGCGAGTTACAGGTCACTAGGGCAGGCGAGGGCTTCGAGCTTGTGCCCGGGAGAGGAGGGCAGGGAGGACGATTCATGTTCGCGTGGGCAGGGGAACACAATTAGTCGGACAAGATGCTCATGGGCTGGTGATTGCGACGTGCAAGTGCCGGATCCTCTAGAGGGGAGGTTTGGTGTTTATGCGCGTGTGCGTGGACGTTCTTTGTTATTGAAAGTTGGCATTTCTGGATGCCTTGTTCATAATCTACTTCAAGCGCCTTCCTACTTCAAGAGTCGATACATTTTTACTGTGTTTTGTCATTATCTGGGAGGGCCTGAACCCACTCTAGTTTATGACCCTTCCTACTTCATATTTTAGCATACCTCTTCCGACCGACATGTGCAACACACATTGTTCGTGTTCGAGCTCAGCAAATCTCGCCAGCTGTGCCTCGGGGCCAAAGCCCGTGGTAGTCTCCGTGTGGCCAAGGCGGCAGAGGTCGTAGTGGTTGTAATTTCGAGCAGTGGCGAAGCGTCTCTGCCTGCAGGCCCACCAGACACTGTTCTAAGAAGCCTGCGTGATTTGCGCTACATGTTCTTAGAGCACGTCTGGCTGAGACCGTCTTGTGTTAACACATCGGCTGTATGTTCTAAGAACGTTGTTCTTGTTATTCGACCATTTTGGTGTTCTAAGAATATGTCGTGCTAGGCCTAAAAGAATGTCGGGACGGTCTGTCCCTGCTCAATAGTTGTTGTAGTTGGTCCAGCAGCAGGCGCAGCAGCATCACCAGTTCGGTAGCGCAGCAGCGCACTGCCAGTTGCAGCAGCAGGGTCAGCAGCAGCAGTAGCAGTCGCGGGTGTGATCGTAGTAGAAGTGGTGGTAGTGGTATCGCGACGGCAGTGGCGGGCCCTTGCATATTCATGTTGGGTCCAGGAGCTATCCTGGATGTCAGCAAACATAGCCTATGACGTAGTTCAAGGGTCCGGGTTTGGCGGCAAGGGGCGGGGATGCGTGGGTTCCACAGAAAATCCGCGCTGAAGGCTTGTCTCCACACCAAGAGCGATGCCACAACGCTCAAACAGACGCAGTGCGCATGGGCGCTGCGCGAAAATGCCGCTGCTGCGTTCGGATCACAAGAGCAGCCAGGCATGCAGGCAGTCCACCAGGCCGGTGAGTCCAGCGACTCGAGACGATGAAGCCTGTCGGACGCATGGGAAGACGGTTTTTTTGGGGGGGGCCGGGGGGAAGCCAGCGCTAGAAGAAGACAAGATGGCGTCTCGATTTTCTGGTTTCTTTAGCGGTGTGCAGATTTTATAGCGGCCGAGGGCGCCGGCGCTCTTCGAGCGCGGCACGAACAACTCCGCGAGGGTTTCTCCCAGGCCACAGACATTCGATACTTCAGCTTTATGGGGGCAGGATGTGGACGGCAGGGAGGGGGGGGGATGGGAGGGGAAGGAGGGGAGGGGGAGGGGGAAGGGAGGGCAGGGGGAGGGGTTGGGAGGGGGGGAGGGAGGGGGAGGTAGAGGGGGAAGGGAAGGGGCAAGCTAGGTGCGCTCGCGACACTGTCTGACATCCTACCACTCCCTCCCATCCCTTTCCATGGCGTAGATCTCGTCTCTGTTCGCACAGTCGGATGGCGGGCAGGGCAATGATCGCGAGAGGGTACGCGATGCATTGTAGAGCACGGCGTGGCATGGCGAAGAAGAGCACGGCAGAGCGTAGCATTCCATAACATTGTGTGGCGTTTCGCAGTGAAGCATTGCATCACAAAGCATTGCAACGCAAAGCATGGCATCGCACAGCGGCGCAGAACGCAACACCGCACAGCATGTCATGACATGGTGCCGGGTTCCCTGGAGGGTAAATGGATCGTCTGGAGTCGTGGCTCCATGTCAAGCTCCTTGGACTCCCTGGAAAGCTCCACACAAGGCGGGGCTGATGGAGAGCACCCGCTGGCCCTGCTACCAACATCGCCTTCTCAAAGCAGGAACGGGGCTCCCGTTTGATACTGCCTGAAAACGACAATGCCCCAAAGTGCGGCGGGTGCTTCCGCTGCCAAACAGATCAACACATCGACACCGAATGCGTGAACAGTTCCGATGGTTTTTCCGGGTGGGGAGGGGGGCATGTTTAAAGATTTTCGGGCCTATCTGGAAGGTCCGGAATCTTGTGTGTAAACGACAAGTACGCGGAGGGGGGCTGAATATTTCCAGGACGCCACCAGGGGAGAGAGGAGAGTAGTATTTAGTATTCATATTGGGTCATTTGGGAGAGGAGGGGAGGGGAGAAGGGGGGAGGGGGAAAGGAGGGGGAGGAGGGGGGGAGGGGAGGGGGGGGAGGCAAGCTAGGTGCGCTCGCGTTGTATCTGACATCCTACCCCTCCCTCCCATCCCTTACCATGGCGTAGATCCCCTCTCTACTCGCACAGTCGGATGTCGAGCAGGGCAGTGATCCCGAAAGGGTACGCGATGCATTGTAGAGCACGGCATGGCATGGCGTAGAAGAGCACCGCAAAACGTAGTATGTCACAGCATGGCGTGGCGTGGCGTAGTGAAGACTTGCATCACAAAACTTTGCAACGCAAAGCATGGCATCGCACAGCGGCCCCGTTCATAACATTGCATAGCACGGCGTTGAAGATCAAAGTGTAGCATGGCATAGCACGACGTGGCACGTAAGCACTGCATATCACAGCTTCAGCAGAAGGCATGGCATCGCGCAGCGGAACGCAACCTAGCATTGCATTGCATGCCGTGGCATGGCACGGGAACTGACGCCAGCGCTGCAGCGGGAGCACGATTTGGAACGAGCGGAAGCGCGGAAATGAGGCCAGCGCTGCAGCGGGAGCACGATTCGGAACGAGCGGAAGCACGGAAATGAGGCCAGCGCTGCAGCGGGAGCACGATTCGGAACAAGCGGGGCCCGAAATTGAAGCCGGCGCCTCAGCGAGAGCAGCATTTTGAAAAAATGCAGGCGAAAACCCAACTCCGGGGAATCCTGTGTGTAAAAGAACAGTGCGCGTGGGGGGGGCGAACACTCCCAACCCGTCATCAGGGGAAGGAGGAGAGTAGTATTCATATTGAGTAATTGTGCAGGGAGGGCAGGGGGGGAAGGCGGGGGATGGGAGGGTTTCGGACGTGGCACGGGGCGATCTGGGGCGGGGCGGCCGCGCGACCGCGCGCGGCGCGAGCGGGAGAAGGCTCCGGAGGCACTCCTCGGCTTCGGGCTGCCAGCGGCCCCCCCTCGTCCCTGAGGGGCTACTCCAGTGCAGTCACTGGGGGTCGTTTGGGGATTGCTCCTCCTTGTTCCATCTTCTCCTCCCTTCTCCTCTCTCCTCTCGAAGGGGAAAAGACGGCATAAACATAAGCTTGAGCGCTCCGCGCGGATTTCTTGGAGCCGCGCTGGGCCACCCCGGCAGCGCCTCCGGCGCCGCCCCTGGCGCGATCCACCCGCCAGGGAGGGGGGGTCCAGCGCAGATTCAAGAGATCCGCGCGGACCTCCAAAAGTTTATGTTTATGTGCTTTGCTTGTTCCTCTGTCATTTGTCATTTCCTCACACGGGGTCAGGATGCTGCCTGACTGCCGCATTGGAAGGTGAAGACTCTTCTCCAGTGGACTTGCCAGGAGGAAATTGATCAGGTCGAGGCAACTCGATCGACGCTGCTCGACGTAAGTCCAGATGCATGCCCGCCAGCGTGGACCCCAAGCTGTGAGGACTGCGCTGTGGGCTCGCAAGGGTTGTGCTGTCAGCGATGTGGTGCAAGCTGGGTGATGCAAACCATGTGGTGCAAGCAATGCGGTGAAATCTATGCGGCGCAAGCTATGCGGTGCACGTTATGCGGTGAACGCTATGCGGTGCAGGCTCCGTGGTATAAGCTATGTAGTGTAGGTTGGATTCGACATGCGTGCTGTACGCGGTGTGGTGTGAGCTATGTGGTGAAAGTTATGTGGTGCACGCGCGAACGATCATGACAAAAGGCAGCGCCATCTATGCGGCCGCCCAGCGCACGAGTTGTGGTGTACCCCTCAATGTTGGCGCTCGCTCTCTTTTGAAGGACACCCCGTCCGGGTTTCTGGGGGTCGCGGGTCCGTCTTGGACCCCCCACCGCTCCGCTTAAGTCGGGCGTGTCCCCCTACAGGGGGACTTCCGACGAACAATGACAAACAAAAGTCAACAAATTTTCCAAAATGGTCAGAAAATATGCAAAACGTAGTCACCCGATTAATTATTGACGATTTTTGAACATTCCTCCTGTAGAGGGACCAGCCCGACTTAACGCTCCGCCCTTCCTCGTCCCCTCCTCCTGCCGCTGCTCCTGCTTGCGGGGTGGAGGGCCGAAGCACGTGTGCTCGAGGCGAGCGGGAGCAAGCGGCGCGCGCCCGCGCTTGCGGACCTCGCCGCCGCCGGGAACTACTGCGAACGGCTTGCGTTGTCCATGCCCCGTTTCTTTTGGGCCGTCTTCGCGACCACAGTTGGGCGCAAGTTCGATATGCTGACGGGAATTCGGGCCACTTCATAAGCCAGGCAGGGCCCAAAGTTTCCCCTGAGGTCAGCAAGATTTTGGCCGGGTGGTGGAGATAGCCCAGTGAAAGGGTTATTCGCCGAAGCGGTACAACACCAGATTCCAATCAGCTAAAGCTGCCCAACACCGCAAACCAATTTAGCGAAACGGTGCCGTCAGCCATGCACTTGTGCAACACGGGTTACCAACATGGTCATTTGGGCAACGGTAGATGCGAATTTCGAGACCGTCATCCCCGACACCCCTTTCGAGACGGAGGGGACCGCTGACGGCTACGCTTTGACACGCGATTGGTCAATTCACGCCGGCACGATGGGGACAGTTTGCGAAACAGGTGCTGATGCCTTCAAAAGTCGATGAACCGACGCCCGCAAACGCCTCCGACAACGCGCGTTCGTGCGATTCGCTTGGGCGAACAAGCGTTTCGGGCGACGCAGGGGTGGCCACCCGCTGCTGTGGGACGTCCTGCCGTGTCCATAATGAATTCGGAAGAGCCACGAACACGGCGGGGGGCTACATGTCCTCCCCTTTTGGCAACATGTTCCACCCCCGTGGTCGTACCCCAGAACCAAACACTGCTTCCATGACAGCCACCTTAGGCGAAGTCCCAAACCAATCGACAAAACAAAAAAAAACATGACGGCCACGCGAAGGCATGACATATTGCCAACCTGCCTTGTGGATTTCAGACACAAGTGCGTCGAACTGACGCCCCCTGGTGCTAAACGACCGGATGAATTTGCAATTTTCTTTACAGTGCTAAGAACTGGTTCAGCAGGAGCAAGGAAATACCTCAATGCATTCTCGGCGCTTTCGTTGAATGCGCGTCGGCAGACGACGAGCGCGGAGACCAGCGGCAACTTCGGGCCGTCGCCGCAGAAGCTCGACAAATGGCCCACCTGGCTAATCGACCGCGTGCAGTCATCCCAGCCATTTACGCAGATGCTCGTCACGCTGCAGAAGTCTTGGCGCTTCAAAGTGCCAGGGGCCGGCCGTGAGCACCAACGGCAGCGACAACAAGTTAGCGACATCGACCTTCAAGAGCAATTGCGAAAGGCAATTTAGAAACCGAGCAGGAGCGCGACGATTTGCCGCAACGGTTCCAGACGACAGCGCCATCTTCGATAACGCAAGAGCTCGCCAAGAGCCCAGAACAGGAGCAGATAAATAGTCAAATCGCATAAACCGCGGCCGCCGAGAGTGGCCCGATACGAGCCGCTCTCCGAAAGCAGCTAAACGGCGTGGATGATCAAGCCTCTGCAAGCAAAGACGTAATCTTCATGCGCGAAAGTGCGCTAATGGGCCAGAAACAGGTCAGAGACACGTGCCACATATTGGAGGCATACGAACATGTAGCAAAAGGCTGCAAAGACCAGCTGACGGTGCTACGACGAACGCTGGAAACATGGACAGAATCAGACATGCAATTGTTGCTGAATCTGCCAGCTTGGATGAACTGACCGAGAGGGTCAACGAGGAAGAGGGCGATATCCAAATCGAAACGGGTAGACAGCTTTCCGCGATGCCTGCTGAACGCGCGTCGCCAGTCGCGAGGCGCGCGAGCCCAGCAACGACGTCGCCACGCGCTGTGTCTATCTCGCCAAAGCCGAAGGAGCTAGTGGAGTGGGGAATCGCTGAGACTATGTTGCCGATGGCACAAAAGCAGTGCGCCCTCGTGCCCCCGGCGAGGGCGGCCGTAAAGGGGCGACCCACTGCCGCGCGCGCGGCGCGCCTGCGGCCCGCGGCGAGGCAACGCGCCGCTAAGTGCGCGAGAGACGGCGGATGAGAACAGAAACCGCGAGCACGGAGTGGCCCGCGCCAGGGGCAAGTGGCAGAGACAAAATCAGCAGAGCTACGGTGCTTGCGCCACGCCCCCAAAACTGACCCCTGGCCAGCAATGGCCCGCCGCTCTGGCAGCAGCCCGTGGGCCCGATCTCCTGTCCAGGACAGCTGGCGAGGGCGCGCCCCCCCTGCACCTCAGTGGGCAAAAACTTCGCGGCGCGGGCGGTGGATCGTCAAACTGCGAGCGGCAGAGAGCCGCCGAAGACGCAGTTTGGACGCTGCTGGGCCAGCCGAATTGCGAGGGAACCGATCTGGTTGAATGCCGACGCCTGTCTGCTGCGCCGCCCTTGCGAGCGTCGAAACAGGCGCGTGCGCCAGACGGCTTGTTTTGAGACTGGCAGACTCGACAAGCTTCCGTATCTGATAGCGGGCGCCGCAACATACCGCGCGCCTTTCGCAGGCGCCACCGAACACTGGGCATTCGATCGCCGCGGCTGGCAGTGACATGTGGGAAAAGCAAAAAACGACGACCGGAAGGCGCGGAAGGTGGAGAGTCAACGCGCGGAAGGCGGAGGCGAAGACCAGCGGCCGCCGCGTTAAAATGACGCCAGATCCGCTTCGCGATCCCGGGCCGACGCGCGCTGCCAGATGCAGGTCGGTGCAAGTTTGTGTTCAGCCGCCTGCAGGTTGTGAGAGCGCGAGATGAGAATGTCCGCGGGTGCGTCGAGGACTGGGGATACGCGCCCCTGGGAATGAAAGCCGCGATCGGTTTTCCATATTGATTCCCTAGCCAGGGTTCAAACATAGCCCGCTCGTGACCTTGAATGCGACATGGGCAGTGCACGACGCGATGGGGAGAAGCGACCCGTACCAGGGCCGCGAGCGGTTTTGCGACAGGCCCCCAAAGCCCATGGACAGAGAGCGCCCGTGCTCGGCGCGCAGGGGGGCGATGGCGGACCGAGGGGGCCGCTCAGCCATGTCCGCCAGCGAAGAGATCTGCGTCGACTGGACCCCGAAAGGCTCGCGCAATCTAGAAATGCGCTCGCGGCAGCGCCCGGGGCGCGTTCAGGGCGAAGCGGCGACGGGGCTGGCGGGCGAATCGGACGCCGAGGATTTCGGCGCCAACGAAGGCAACGGCCCCGAACCGGGGCGCGGCAAGACGCGCGAACCGATGCGCCCTCGTCGCCCAGGCGCCCCCCCGGGACGCGCGCACGTAGAAGGCCGAACTGGCCCTGGCGACGAGCCGCCGAACGGTCCGCCGCAACTCTTTCCAGGGCGCGAGAACCACCGTGCACGCCCGAAACAGGGCGCACGGGGAGGCAGTCTCCCGCGGGGGGTCGCGCAGGCCGCCCCGAGACAACCCGCCGCCGAAGCTAGCTCGCGGCCGCCAGCGGTCGACATCCAACGATTCAGAACGAGACGTTCGAGTGGGTCCGCGCTGACGTGTCTTTTCCTGCGGCCAACGCTGCCGCCGCCGAGGCCCCCGCTGACCCTCGCCGCTTCCCCGCCAATTGGAACAACCGGCGCGGCCCCACCAGGCGCCCCCCCAGCGTCGTCCTTCGCCCGGGGGGGGCGGAATGGCGCGAAACGCGAGAGGCGGGGGGGGGCCGGGCGGTCGCGCCCGCGTGACGGGGCAATGTGTTGCTGAGTGCCCAAACGGCCGCTCCCCCGCGCCATGGGGCCACCTGTAGCGCGAGGTCGCGCCCCCACGCGACGGGGCAAACTGTTGCCGAGTGCTCTCAGACGCTGAAGGGGCAAACAAACGCTGCGTTGATTGCGAAGGGGCAGCCCGGCGCCATGATGACTCGCGCAGTTTTGGCGCGCCGCGACGTTCGCCCCGCGCTGCGCCCGCAGGGGCGCCCGGTGCTTTCATTGCGCTGCCGCATTGTTTTTGGTTTTTGCGTTTGGGCTGAGCGTCGTGAAACGCGGCCCTGTGCGACTCGGGGTAAGCCGCTGAAGCGCAGAACAAGCCGTTGCAGTTCGCCATGCTGTTTGCAGCCCCATCGCATATCGCATTCGGGAGGCGCGCGGCTTGCGCCGGCGTCCGATTGTCGGTCGAGGCCCCGGCAGATCGCGACCGGCCTTCCGCGCGCCCGCTCCTGAACAGGCGCCGCCCGCGGGCCCCCCTCGCCGCTGGCCCCGGGGGCAGGCCCCCCTTCCGAGAAAGAGTCGGCGCCGCAGCAGGACATCCCGCAGTGGGGCAGCCCGCTGCTGGCGCGTCGGGGTTGTGCGCCTCGACGTTACTGGCTTCGTTGTTTGACTTCTTCTTGCGATGTCGCGCCATCCTTTCGCGTTTCTCGTTGTCCTCCCGTTCGCAGATGGATCCGCCTCGACGCGCTGCGCGCTTCTCATTGCCGCTGCAAAAACGTTCGTCGATGGGGCCCATGGAAGTCGTCTTTCCACGCGCAGCACCGGCCAGGACTAGCTCCTCGCGTTCTCCACGGAGCGGTTCATCCATTGGCGGTGCATCTCTCGCGGAAGATCTTCCGCGTGTTCCGCAAGTACATATCTGTCGTTTTCGCAAATCTCATGAGGAAAAACCCTTCTGTGTGCGAGGGTCGAACGGCCGCCCCGCCTCTGGGCGGGGCGTTTCCTGTTGCTTTCTCTTTCAGTTGTTTCTTCGCTTCTTCGAAGGCGAAAACAGCGGGTTCACAGAGCCTGGCTTGACATCTTCTGGCAAGTTTGGCGTGCGCGCAGGAGTCCCAGCACGCAGCCAGACAGAGTATCTTTACGTTCAAGAGGTACGCGGTGTTTTCGCACAGTGGGAAACATAGGTGTCGCTCGTGACAGCGTCGGCCTGCCCCGCGTGCTTGGTTGTGGCAGGTCCTGAAGAGGATAGCCAACCCCACGCCAAAACGCTGGAGGCGGACTGGACCAGGGGCCCCCGAAAGAGTGGGCTTACTGTTGCTCAGTCTTAGACCAGAACGGGAACCGAAGGAAGTTGTGCAGTTAATTCGTCTCGGCGACCCTGGCGCTGATGTCCGTTGTCAGGCGAGCCTGAGGCGGTCGTGCAGATAATGCCTTGCGCTGCGCGTTGCACCAGTATGGATATGCCTGGCGAATGATTGGTTATCAGCCGAAAGTCTCTCCAGGAGCTCGTCTTCGGTGGTGCGGCCTTTTTCCCATCAGTCAGCGAGTTAGCAATGGTGGCTTTACCAAGAAGGAGGCTTCGCAGGTGCGCTCTGGTTATCCACGAGCGCCTAACGCAGGGGTCGGGTGGCTTACACTCGTGGGCCGCGGTTGGGGTCCGCTCGTGGAAACGGGGCAGTCGCCCGGCTTAGCTGCGGTTGCCGGCGGTGTCACGAAAGAGGGGGCAGTTATTCCCCCCTTTCTTCGAAGGCCAACACAGCAGGTACTCATAACCTGGCTTGACATATTCTGGCAATTCTGGCGTGCACGGAGGAGTCCCATGATGCAGTCGTACGCAGTGTATCTTTGCATTCAAGAGGTACGCGTGGTGTTTTTGAGCAGTCGGAAACATAGGTGTCGCTCGTGACAGCGTCGGCCTGCCCCGCGCGCTAGCTTGTGGCAGGTCCTGACGAGGATAGCCAACCACACGCCAAAACGCTGGAAACGGACTGGACCAGGGGTTCCCGAAAGAGTGGGCATACTCAGTCCTAGACCAGAAAGGGAACCGAAGGAAGTTGCGCCGTCAACTGCTTCTCGGCGACCCTGGCGCGGTTGTCCGTTGTCAGGCGAGCTTGAGGCGGGTGTGCAAAGAATGCCTTGTATGGTGCACCAGTATGGATATGCTTGGCGAATGACTATTCCTTATAACTGCGCCCGAAGTGGCGCGAGTTTGGTCCCGCGTGCTCTGTTGCATCTGATATTTTCTCTTCACTCGGGTGGGGCCCTGGGGAACATTGGACTTTAAAGCCCCCTGATGGGAGCTCTTGGGCGGGAGGGGGCCCTCGTAATTGGCGATCGTTGTGATTCGACGGCAACTGTATCTGGTTTCCGGGGGTGGGATCAGTGCAGGGCGGAGGGCCGAAACCGTTGTGATCGTGGTGATCAGGAACAGGAGGCGCGCGCGCCCGGGCCGCCCTCGTGACCACGGTTGCGCGCAATGCCGGAATTCCGACGGGAATTTGGCCGCTTGCGTACGCGAGTCAGGGCCCGGCATTACCCCTGAGGGTTGGGGGGGGGGGGATTTTGGCGGGCGGAGCTTCGGAACGCCCACGGCGCGCCCACAATGCGCCCAACGGGCGTGCACCGAACGAAACCTCCAACCCAGCGCGCGAGGCGCCGATGGGCCTTCACGGGGCCCGCCCGCCCACCGCGCGAGGCGCCCACGAAGCGCCCATAGGCTGGCATCGTTCGAACCTTTAGCGGACACATCCAAAGCACGAGGCGCCCACGAGACGCCAACGGGCGAACACCAGGCGAAACCTTGTTACGCGGACCCGGCGCACGAGACGCACGCGTGGCACCCATCATCGCCCACGGAACACCCAGCCAGCGAACGAGGCGCCCGGACAGGCACTAGGCGAATATTCGGCACACCGCATACCCACCCAACGCGCGAAGCGCCCCGGCAGGCACCAAGCGAATTCCCGGCACACCGCACACCCACCCTGCGTACCCGCTAACCGAACCATAATGTGTAGAACAGTGCTGCTTTAGCTTCAACCCCAGATCTTGAGCGATTGCGGTGTGGACGTGGAGGTTATACAGAGTGCTTTCATACATGGTGTTGGTTGCGATGTGCAAGATTTGCTGAACTGTTGTGCGAGTTTTGTGGCGTAAGCCCTGTGGTTTAGCATGTGTGGTCGAAGCCACGTTGTGTAAATTCCGCAGGGCGGCCCGGATGGTGTGAGCTGTGTTGTGCGGGGCGCCCCCGCGCGCGCGGGCCGCGCGCGCGCCTCCGTCGCGTCGTCCTTCGTCGTCGTTCCCTCTGGGCGCTCTCTGGATGGTATACAGAAAGCAAGTGTTGTGCGGGGCGCCCACCCGATGCCCACGAGGCGCCCGCGGGCGGGAACGGGGCCACGGGGCGCCAGCGAGGCGAAGTTGCGGCGGACTCCCCCGCGGCACGGGGCGCCGGCGGGTGACCCGCGGGCGGGCGCGGGCGCCGACGACGCAGCACCGCGGCGGAGCCCCCCAGGGCACGGGGCGTGCGCGGCTGGGCACGGGGCCAACGTGGGATGTGCGCGGCATTCTTCCTCCTCCTCCTCCTCCTCCTCCTCCTCCTCCTCCTCCTCCTCCTCCTCCTCCTCCTCCTCCTCTTCCCCCTGACTGCGTAGGCGAGGTGTTCGGACCCCCCCTGCGGTAGAATCACAGGCGACCGTTTTCTCATTCACTGTTTTGCCGATCGGCGCGGGTCCTCGCACCCCCTCCTGCATGGAGTAGATTTTTGCTGTTTTGGGCGCCTGTTTCGAGCAGGTGGAGCCTCCCCTCAGGACGCACAAGCCCTGACACGCAAACCCTGCTTGGGGAGGATCCAGCTGCTTCCGGCAGTTCCGCCACCGAGCCAGCGCAGCATACTGAGTGGCAATTCCTAGAGAAGGCAAAGGGGCGTGCTTGTGGCCTCGAGGGGCGGAACGCTCGATTTCAGGGTTCGTGTTCCCACTCCTGGGCCCTTTTTGGGGCCGTCTTGGGGCTCCCTTTTGCAGTCATGGGCGCCTCTTGGGCCGACCCAGAGCCCACTGGTGACGTTTTTCAGTTCTCTTGGGGGGCCCTTGATCTGGGGGCGCCTCTTTGGCCTGTCGGAACCCTCTTGGGCCGTCTTGGGGCCTTCGTGGGTGCCTCTTGAGCCGTGTTGCGGCAGTCCTGGTGGCTTTTTGGGTCGTCGTGGGACGTCGGAAACTCGAAAGGGCGACACACGAAACACTTGTGAAGATACACCCTGGGGACATCAGGGTTTTGCCTTTTCGATGCCCTCTTGGGAAGGCTCTTTTGGCTCTCTTGGGACGCCTCACCGGCCACGTTTGCCGTCTTGAAGCCATAGGTTTTGTCTCGTTGTGAGGCCAACGTGGTCTGCGTTGGAGCTATATCGGCCTGTCTTGGAGGCATCTGAGCGACGCAAGAAAACGAGGTCGTCTGCGCCGACATTCGCGCGAAAGCTGCCCGCGTAAGTCAGGAGGGAAAATAACACACAGACACAATTAATCGTCGACCCCCAGCAAAATATGGGAAAATATGGGAAGTGGGGGGGAAGACAGAAACCCAGAAAATATAGGAAAATATGGGCAATCTTTTT
Organism: Prorocentrum cordatum; assembly: GCA_963575745.1. Lineage (NCBI taxonomy): Eukaryota > Dinophyceae > Prorocentrales > Prorocentraceae > Prorocentrum > Prorocentrum cordatum. The sequence continues at coordinate 247,918 of CAUYUJ010005191.1, forward strand.
ATTTGTGTGTATTTATTTGTGTGTCCTGGGGCCCCTTCAGTAAGGTCGCGCGAAATCCCTCGTCTCCAATGTTAGCGTGCCGCGCTGGCGGCCCGCGTGTGTCACCGCGCAGGGCCGCTGTGCCATCTCGCTCACGACGGGTTTTGATCGTCACTCATTTGGGCCTCGGGAGCGCGAGTGTGTTTCATTTGCGATGCGTTATTCAGGAGGGGAAAAAACACACAGACACAATTAATCGTCGATCCCCAGGAAAATATGGGAAAATATGGGAAGTGGTGGGGAAGACAAAAACCCAGAAAATATGGAAAAATATGGGGGATATTTTTATTTGTGTGTATTTATTTGTGTGTCCCAGTTCCCCTTGAGTTATGGCCTCGGAATCTGGGGGGCGATGCGCGCAGAGCGAAGTGCGGCTGGGAGAGGAGGGGCGCCCCCTGAAAAATGTTGCAGAACCCCGACGAGGCCCAGACCTTGGCATTCTCCCACGTCTCAACGCGCGCAAGGCACGCTGGCGCGTTAAGCCTTAAGTGAAAGATCCTGAGGTCTCCTGAGAAACAGGGTTGGACCTAAGTGCTGTTTTGCTGGACTTCGGCTGTGTTTAATTTTCGTTTGGAAGGGGGGTGCAAGAAAACAGGTCAAGCAAAACGAACAACAAAACGAAAGCAAACAGAAACACAACGTTTAGGTCCAGCCCTGCTGAGAAAGACGTGGGGAAGTCGTCGAATCTTCAGCGCGAGTCGAGGAACCGCAGAGGTCGTCAAGGCGTTAGCGACCCTCGGCCCTCCAGACGGCGAGAGAGGTCGCGGGGTGATAAATGTGTCCCTGGCCCAAGGTGCCCCCACCTTGTCGATCCATCTTGGAGCCCCTCGGGGAGCCAGTTGGGCCTCGCAGAGCTCCTCTGGAGGCAGTGGGGGCCTCGTTGGAATCCTGGGGGCACCCTGGGGCAGAAACGTTGTTCTACCAGCGAAGGGGCCCGTCGGTAGAAACAGAGGCGGCCGAAGAGGGGAGGAGCGAGGAGGGGGGAGGGGAAGGGTGCGGAGGAGATTGGCCGCCCGGGGCGCTGACCGAAGCGCGCACCTTCGGGCGGGGCTCGGGCGAGGAGAAATCCGTTCCAGAGCGTTCCGGAAGGCTATCCGAGCGTGCCTGAACGCTGTGGAAGGACTTGGCTTACAGTGGAAACCCATGCCGAGAAACATGAAACTTGCCTCCAGTGTGTCCCGGGTTTCTCGGGCTTCGATGGTTCTGCTGCGGAAGGCGTGACGTTCCCATCCCCAAAAAGCCGACGGACGTCCCGGGGTCTCAGGGCTGTGTGTCTCTTGTGGGCGGTCTCCTGCCGTCGGGCCCCTGCTTCAGGCGTCGCGTAAGCGGGGGGGGGGCGGGCGGGAAGTCGGGGGGGCGGCGAGGGCTGCAGGAGAGGGGCCCCTCACGGGGCCCCTCGCGGGGCCCCCTTCCAGGAGGGGCCCCCCGAGAGGGGGCCTTCGGGGCCCGAGACGTGCACCGTGCTCCCCCCCCCCCCCAGTTGTCGCCCCCCGACTGGCGACGCCCAAGCGGCGCCCGAGACATCCTCCAGAGCCGCCAGATCTCACAGACTCTTGATCTTTCCTCGGCCGGATTTCCTCGGCGACCGAGGGGGGCAAGGGAGATGGGGGAAGGCCTTCTCAGAGGCGGCGGGGCTTCTCAGGAGTCTTCGTGCCTTCTGAGACGGTTTCTGTGTCCTCGGGGACGGCGTCGAAAACTTCTCAGAAGGCTGGGGGACTTCCGAGCCTTCTGAGAATATACACCCTTTCTCACTTCCCCAACGGGGCTCGCCGCCGAGAATCGATCCTCGTCCTCGTCGATCCTCCATGGATCCTCATCGCCGCCGAGAGTTGATCCTCGACTGATCCTCACCCGAATCGATCCTCATCCTGGCTTCGTCTGACGCCTAGCCCGGCGCCGCCGGGCAGGCAGGCAGGCAGGCAGGCAGGCAGGCAGGCAGGCAGGCAGGCAGGCAGCAGCAGCAGCAGCAGCAACAGCAGCAACAGCGCGGCGGGCAGCCGCCCGAGGGGCGGCGGCGGCGCCATGTCCGCCGCCCGCGCCGCCTCCGCGCGCGCTGTGGCCGCGGCGGCAACGCGCCACCGCCCGCCGCCCCCGGGCCTGCCGGCCGCGCTGCCCCGGGCGCGCGCGGCGCATCTCGGGGGTGGCGATGGGGGCGAATATCTCCGAGACCTTCACGCGATGTGAGAAAACAATGATAACGACGGGAGGCTTTTCGCCATCTTCGGCCTCCGGGGGCCCTTCCCAGGCCTCGTGTCCGTCAAAAGAAACGGTTCAGGATGAAGAATTGGTCCCGGGGATTTGAAAGGGTCCAGACCTCTGGGGGTCGACGGTACGAAAGAAACACGACGTCGGGGGTCTGGAATCGGGGGCGGCCAAGACGGGGGTGATGACTAGGGATGGTGGGTATCATGGCGGGGGCCATGATATCTCCCCAGATGTCATGGCGCTTTGTTTTTTTCAGTGCGTCCCCGCCCCCATCTTCCCTTGGCCGCGCACTTCCCGCCGGCCATGATTTGCGCCCCCCACCCACCTCTTGGACGCCCCCGAGAATTGCCCATGGGGAGAGCAATAAATGTATCCAGGGGCGTCGATGGTCCATTCCTTCGGGGAGGCTCCCAGGCGAATGCAGTGCAAGCCCTTAGGCTATTCTGAAGGGAGAGACAACCACCCAGACCCAATTACTGCGGCCCTGGGCGTTCACTAAACAGCCCTGCCCTGTTCGATTCCTTCTTTGGGTGCGTTTACTAAACGGCTTCTTCGCGTGCCAGGGTGATACTTATGAGGGTGGGTTTCCTGCTCTCTCTATTCGCCCTTATTGCCGCCTCCGAGTATCCGGACGCGGCAGCAGGGGCGGCGGTGGCGGCCGCCATCGCGAGCGCAGCCCGAAGAAGCAATCCCCGCGCAGGCAGAAGTTTTCGGAGCTCTGCGTGCACTCCTCGGGCCGGCGCCGCCTCCCGGCGCGCCTCGCGAGCTGGGGAGGGGTTGGCCATTCCTCCTCCTCCTCGATCTCCTCCTCCTCCTCCTCCTCCTCGATCTCCTCCTCCTGCTTCTTCTCCTCCTCCTCCTCCTCCTTCTCCTCGTCTCCTCCCACTCCTCCTTCTCCTTCTTCGCCTCCTCTCGCCGACCCAGGGAGACGGCGCGGAGCTCCGAAAGCTGCTGTCGATGCAGCTCTTCCTTCTTCCAGAAGCGGGGGCGGGAACGCTGTGGTGCCAGGCGGTGCCCCCTGCCACGCCGCTGCCCCAGGTCTTTTTTGGGGCAAGGGCACGCCGGGTGCCGGAGCGCTGCCCCCCTCTCTTTCGGGGCTGGACAGAACCCCCAATAGTGACACGTCGATTAGTGAATTGTCCGTTTTCGGTTCTCGAGAGGGCGCCGTGGCCGTTATTTTCCAGGCTTGCGCCCGCCAGGTTTGGGCCTCAGGTCGTTTTCACTAAACCACGTTTTGCTAAAGGGGGGTCTGTCCATCCCCGACTCTTGTGCCTCTGTGGGCCTCCCCCGGGGTGGCCCTCCTCGCTGCGGCTGGATCCGCATTGGAATCCTGGTCGGGGCGCAGGTCCGTTGTCGCAGCGGACTCGATGTCGGCCCCGTGCCCCCCCCCTCACCGTCATGCCCGCAGACCCCTGGAAGTCCAGACCCTTTCCCTGGGACCAGTTTTTCATCCTGCGTCGTTTCGTTGAAGGTCCCGAGGCCCGGCGAGGGCCCCCGGGGGCCGAAGACGACCAACAACCTCGCGTGCTGATATTTTCGCGATCGCGTCTGGGCCCCCAGCTTCGGGACCCATCCTTGGAGCCACCGGGCTCCCCAGGCCTCGCGAGGGGTGCCTCTGGAGGCCGGGGGGGCCCCGGGGAAATCCTGGGGGCCCCCCTGGGCCAGGGACGCCTCCGGCGATGCCCGGCCGCCCAGGTAGGACAGGGGCGCGTAGGCTTCAGTCGGGCATGTCCCTCCACAGGCAATCGTCACAGGCAAAACGTACACTGGGGGCGATTGTTCTTCTGATGTAGCTTACCTTTGGGTGGATTTTTGTATGCCAGTTTGCATTGTTCGTCCCACATCCGACCTTAGCGTAGGTCGCTCAAGAGTTATGCTGTTCCGACCAAGTGTAGCTTTGATCACCCTGAATAATTTCGAACACCAAGAATGTACCGACATTCTCAACGTTTTGCGTAACCCCACCAGCCCATCTGGAGACGATGCCCCGAGGATTTGCCTCGATCAGGGAAGTGGACAGCACGCAGATGAAGGGTCCCTGCTGGAGCGCCCTGTTGATGCTCTTGGGCTCTTTTGGGGCTCTCTTGGGCCTCTCTTGCATCTTGGGGGCCTCTTGGCGGTCCCGGGGGCCTCTTGGGGCGTGTCGGGGAGCCTCTTTGGGCCTGATCTTTGGGGTCCCTTGAGAGAGCCTCTCGGAGGCCTCTTGGGCGGCTCTTGGGGCCTCCGGGGCGCTTCTTGGGGCCCTCTTGAAGCGCTCTTGGGAGCCTTGGGAGCGCTTTTGGGGCCATTTAGAGGACATCGATCAAACAAGAGGGGAGCATTACTTAGCTTTGCCCTTCGGGAGCCGCCTTCGCCTCTTGGGGCGCTCTTGCGGCCGTCTTGGGGCTCTTCTGGGCCTCTCTTGGGCCCTCTTGGCCCATCTCGGAGCCATCTTGAGGCCTCGGATGGCCATCGAAAGCGAAAACGGCGAGAAAGCAAATTGCATACATTCCCCCAACAGTTTTGTAAGGATGTTGTCACCTTCGGGGCCTCCTGGGGGGGCTCTTTGGCCAGTTGGAGCCGTCTTGGAGCGCTCCTGGTGCCCGATGGAGCATCATGGGCCAGCTCGTGCGCCTGCGCAGAGTCCGTCCGTCAGGCGTCCGTCTGGCCGTCCGTCCGTCCGTCCGTCTGTCGCTCCTTCCGTCCGTCCGTCGGCCCGTCCGTCCGTCAATCCGTCCGTCAGGCCGTCCGTCCGTCCGTTCGTCCGTCCGCTCGTCGGTCCGTCAGCCTGTCCGTCCGTCAGGCCGTCCGTCTGTCGGTCCGTCCGTCCGCCCGCCCGCCAGGCCGTCCGTCCGTCCGCCCATCCGCCCGTCCGTTGGCGGCGACTGCCGCGTGCTGAGTGCGCAGGCCCTCGGAGAAGATGAACCCCATGTCACACTTGAGCGCTCCGCCTCCCCCACCCCGCCCCGCCTCCCGCACTCCCAGCGCTGAGGGCAGGAGCCGCAAGCTGACGGTGCAGGCCGTCGGAGGGCATGAGTTCCACGGCTCGACTCTCAAACCATTTCGCTTCCACTCTTCAGCATTACGACTCCTTTGCCATGATTTCTTCCACCTTCCAGCTGTATACTCTGACGAGTCGAAATCTGCTGTGGATATCAGGGCCGCCGTTGGCGGCGTTGCCGTGCACGACGACCTCGCGCGCGAACTGTCCACGCGCGTGTTCGGTGACTCCCGTCTTGGCGGCTGCGACCGGGATGCCGAGGACGGCGCGAAGGTCGCGTCGGAATTCCAGGACCCCCCGCCTTCCCTCCCTCGCCCCTTCCCCCCCCCCCTTCCCCCTCGCCCCGTCCGCCCCCCGCCTCGCCCTCAGCGGGTGCGCCCTACTGGGCCGGTGGGGCTAAGGGGCTTTCGCGCGCCGGGGCCCTGTTGGCGACGCTCGTTCGACGCCGTTTCGATGCGTTTCTGGGTGCTCGAGATGATATGCGGGGCGCGGTCCTCGCGCGCGGCGGGGTTGCGCGCGAGCCATGGGGCGCGCGGGCCGCCGTTTTCCACGCGCCGCGGCCGGGGCCGCCGAGCTGGCCTCCTCCACGGGGGGCGGTGCGAGGGCGCGGAGAAAGCCCGCGCGCCGCGCGCCGCCGAGGATCGCGGCGCGCGGAGTCAGGTGGCCAAGGGGTGCCGCGGCGATGGATGGTGTCGGGGAAACGCGTGGCTCGAGCAAGCTGGAACTCGGGTTTATCGACGTGGTTCGACGAGAGCGCCGTGGATTACGACGGCCCCGTTCACGCGGGATGTCTACAGCGGGACCTCGCGTCAAATTTTAGATTGGGCGTCGTCATTTTTATGGTGGCCCCATCGGGCAAAGCCGGCCCCCCCCAACCCGACTCTTGCTTTTTGTTCCCCGAACTTAGGATGCAATTCTTGGGGGGCTGCATCCTGCGTCGGCTCTGCGTGGTGCGTCGGCGGTAAACAGTCCGTCGGCTGGCCTGATCCTGCGGGCTGGATATTGGGCCGAGTTTGGACGCACTTGCACGGCTCGATGGCTTCAACCGAATCCGGCATGGTCCCGCGGATTTCCGCTCCATCCCGTTCCATCCGTATCGAGACGGCTGAATTTTGGGCCGGATTCGGACGATTCTGGCGTGGTGGCACGAATCGGCTCCATCCAGTTCCATCCGACTCGAACCGGCCGAATCTTGGGCCGAATCTGGACGCATCTGGTTCGATTGCCCATCCATCGGGCCTCGCAACATGGAGTCTGTCTCGCAGAGGCCCCCGACGGGAGCCCTCCCGCCGCGCCGCGGCCCCGTAATCCCGACGACACGACGCGTTTCAAACAGTGGCGGAGCGTCGTGGTTCGCCCATAGGCCGAGCAAGTACGGTTTGAAGGACCCCATGTGGTCTGCGCGACGTGTTATTCGAAGATTTGTGGCTGAGGCTGTTTTTCCAACACATTGGGTTTATGATCTAACAACGCGGTTCGGTTTCGTCATGTACGTTTTGGATTTTGGGAACATTTCGTGGTAAAGCTACAGGAATGCGGGGACCGTCGGTCACTGCTCAAACGTTCGACCTCGGAGGCTGCCAGATGGACTCGTTGGACAAGGCTTCTGCTTCGCTGGTCCCGAGGCCCCCTCCAGCCCGACAAGAAGCCCCAGCTCGACCCGATGCGCCCCATGGAGCCGCCGAGATCGCCCTTTTGGAGCCAGACCTTTCGAACAACATAACATATGGGCAACGATAGGGGGGATAGGCACAGAGGGGGGGGGCACATTGACCCCCAATCACCCACTGATCGCCGACATGGGCCCGATAGCCCCAACCTGACCAGGAAGGTGCGGATTTATTATCAAGGGCCGAGCGCCGATTCATCGGCAATGTATCGCCGATTCCACGTCGATGCGTTCCCCTTGCGCGAGTTCCCCCATACCGTTGTCCCTTAGAGAAACCCCGTAAACATAACCTTTTGGCGTTCCGCGAGGATTGTTTGGATCGGCGAGGCCTCGTGGGGCCCACGCTGCATAACACAAGAAACGCGCCACTAACATTAATTTTGGAAGCTCCGCGCGGGTCTCCTGGATCGGTGGTGGGCCGTTCCCCGGCGGCGCCTCCAGCGCCGCCCGTGGCGCGCTCCGCGCGCCAGGGAGGGGGTCCGGTGCAGATGTCCGAAATCCTCGTTTCTATATGCCTGAGGCCCCGCCTCAGCCCGAACCTTGGCCCCCAGCTCGACCCGAAGCGCCCTCGGAACCGTCGGGATCGCCCGTCGGGAACCAGACCTATTTTCGCCGTCCCCGATACAACGTGGACCCCCGGAGGCCTCGGCTCATTTTCCGCGGGGCCCGGGCACGGGGCCCGGCGAAGGCCCCCTTTGCAAGGGCCAAGAACGGGGGCGCCCGTCTTCAGGAGGAGTATCCTGGAATAGCACAAACATCGTCTGGTGACGATATGTCTTGTTTGAGATTGGCTCTGTGTTGATGTTGTTGGGTCATGATGTACATTTCTTCGGAAGCCCGCCTGTAGGAGGACATGCCCAACCTACAGAGGAGACCCATGCCACGAAGCACCCTGCTTGCCTCCAGGGTGCCTTGTTTTTGTTAGGGTTTGGTGGTTTTGCTGTGAAAGGCGCGCGGATCACACACGTCAAAACCATGAACGTCCTAGGGTTTCAGGATCGTTTTCTTGTGGATGATTTCTTGTGGACTGGCTTCCCGTGTAAGACCAGCTGCCGTCTTGATCTGCGCCCTCTCACCCCGAGTCTACCACGGACGGTCCCCGGGGCCCGGCGAGGTCTCCCACATGCGGGGGCCGGGAGCGGCGGAGGCCATGTCCGCTTTGCTCTGCTTATGTTCGCTGCGCGCTGGATTCGACAAAGGAAAGAGCGCCATGCAGTCAGCCCGCATAGTACGGATGGGCCACCTCCCAGCGATCCAACGCATGGGAAAAATCAAGACGGCGGTTTTCCATTATGTTTTGGCCTTTTGGGGGCCCTCGCAAGGCCACCGGACCGTCAAACAACGGCTCAGGATGAAAAACCGATCTTGGGGAACGGGTCGAGACGTTCGTGGGTCGCGCATTGAACAAAGCACGACATCGGATCGCAGGGTTTCCCAAAGTTGCCCCTGCATCCCTGCCTTTCGGCGCAGCCTTGGCCGGCTTCGCTGGCCGCGCCCCGCCCGCAAAGTGTCGGCGTGGCCTTCCTCCGAGGCCCTTGCATCCTTACCGCGCATCTTGACGATACGGGTTGACTGTGAACATACACTTTTGGCGTTCCGCGCGGGTTTCTTGGATCCGCGCCGGGCCCCGCCCCCGCGGCACGCCCGGCGCCGCCCCTGTCGCGCTCTGCGCGCCAGGGGAGGGGGCTTCCAGCGCGGATCCAAGAGATCCGCGCGGAACGCCAAAAAAATGTGTTTGTGCCGTTTTGCTTTTCTTCAATGCGCGTGGGATGCGTGGGCGCCCTCCTGCCGTGCCGCCGGCGCAGGTCGGCGACGAGGACGAGGGCGTCGCGGCGGAGCGGGGCGCGGTGCAGGCCGCCATCGCGGCGGGGAGTTGGCCGCAAGTCGAGGCGTGGCTGGAGCGGCACGGCGTGGACGCGGCGGTGCTGGCCTCTGGCGAGTCGGCCCTCTCCTGGGCCGGAGGAGTAGGGGTCGGAAAAAGGCCCGGAGTTTGTCTCAGTGGCCCGATCCCTTCCTTCACGGCGGGCGCGACTGTTCTAGAAGGAGCGGTCGAGTCTGTTGCAATGGGCAGCCTGCCGTCCAGCATGTGATCTGGGCCCCGAGAAGGAGAGGTGGGCCGACGGCGGTACCTGGACTTCGGGAGGGCCTTCGTCGCCCCGGCCGAGCGCAGCTCGGGAAGTTCGTGCGTTCGGGCCTGGGAGGGGGGGACCGAGGACAGATTTTGCGGGGTTGGCAGCGCCCAGAAGGCATCGGCGCGAGAGTGGCATGTAGGTTTCTAAGGAGGCGGCGGGGTTTCCTCAGCGCCCGCCCAGCTTCCAAGAAGCCTGCGTCGGACGAGAGGGGGAGGGCCAGATTTCCGAGGATTGGATTTGTATCCGGGCGTGTTTCCTCGACGTCGGCCTCCGAGGGGCGCTTTCGAGCCCCAAGACAAGTACAGTCAACCCGCATAGTAAAGATGAGCGACTTTCCAAGGTTGCCCCTGCATCCTTCCTTTGCGGCACATCCGTGGCTGCTTTCGCTGGCCGCGCCCCGCTCGCAAAGTGTCAACATGGCCTTCCAAGGCCCCTTGCATCCTTACCGTGCGTCCTTATTAGCCGCTAAAGGTCTTTAGTTGTGGTCCCCCCCTCTTCTTTCGGCGGTGAATAGGAGTGGTTTTAAACCTCCTCCTCCTCCCTCGTCGTCCTCCTTCTTGTTGCGCGGCGGGTGCCGCAGAACAAGTGATTCGTTGCCCCCCTATCGGTCGGACCCCAGTCCTTCAATAAGGCTGCCGAACAGAAGAATCTAGAGGCTGCCGCCTCTGCCGCCGACCCCAATTGAGCGACGAATGTTTGATTCGTTTGTTGAAGGGTACTTTTCCGAGCACGGCAGGAAGGGTTCAGATGAGTCTCCAGATTCTCTGTTGCATCTCGGATTTCTTTTGGGGGGCAGTTTTGGAGCCCCGTGGGGTCGCTGTTGGGTCTCTTGGGGGCCTCTTGCAGCCTTTTGGGGCCTGTTGGGGAGTCTCTTGGGGCCTCTTGGGGGCTTCTTGGGGCGGAACGTTACGATGTGTGGCTTGTGCTCCTTCTCTCGGGCCTTTTTTTGGGGGGCCGTCATGGGGTTCTCTGGCCGGCCTCTTGGGCAGTGCTGGGGTGGCATGCGGGACCTCGGGAACGCCGCAGTCTGTGAACCAACGAAGGCAAGTCAATGTGTCGTGTCTCTTCAGGTCCTGTGGGGAAGCGTATGCCGTATTCGGACATTTTGGGGGCTTCTTGGGCCTGAGGACGCCACGCAGGGTGTTTTGGGGCGATCTTTGAGCAGTCGGGCCGGTTGGGGCCGTCTTGGGTGCTTCTTGGGCCCTGTTGGTCTGTTTGGAGGTTCCCATCGCTCCGAAACGGTGTCGCGAAAGACCGCGAGAACCTCCCCATGAGAAAACTCTGCGGTGTGGGGTTCAGGCTGCTGAACGACTCCTCAGTAGTACGGACTGAGGTTGAGAGGGTGATGGTGCGAACCTGAGGGCACGCCCATTCCGTGCCCTGAAGCACGGTGGCGGATCTACAGAACCAGAATACTTCGACGATCATGGTTCTGACGGATCGCATCGCGTTGTCGAGCTCCAATGGGGAAGCCGTCCTGGAGTATTTCTCCTGGTTTCTTTGTTTGAATCGTGGTGGGTGGCAGTACTTCGGGTTAGCGGTTGCTAGTTTGGGCGAGGTGGCAAACATGATCCAGGAATAGCGATGACCCCACATCCCCGAAGGGGAAATGGGGTTGGACGAGGAATCGCGGTGGACCATTTCCGGCCCAGACGGCGGGGGGGGATTATGAGCTAGGAGACCCCATGCGAGAGATTTTCCCGACTGGTGGCGGCGAAGCCAGTATCGTTTTGATGGGTCCTTGAGGTGCCGTTTGCGAGGCGGTCCAGTCGGTCTGGCTTGGGACATCCTTGCAATTGTGGGCTTCGAGATGCAGCGCCGCTGTCCTGAGGCGGTCCACGCCTTTTCGCTTGTGACATCCTCGCAGTTGTAGGTTTCGAGGCACGCGCGAAGTCCCTCCAGCTTTTCCTCGAACGCTCTGGCGACTCAGGGCTCACTGATGCCCTGATCTGCACTGGTCCAGCTAGTTTCTCTTCAGATTTCCCCCACAATTTTTGGGCTCGGATATGACCTGGCCTGCGGTCCTCCTGCCATTTTCGCCCGATCCATCCTCTTTATGTGTTGGATTCGACGATGCTCTTGTCTCACGGTATCCGATCCCGTTCCTTGCCTCTCTGGGTTTGCAGTTGCCGTGGATTGTTCGTTTCGCATGATATTTCTTTGCAAGTTTGGGTCATGCACTTCGGTTATCACCTCACGTGGTCCTGGTTTTTTGTCGCGTGGGCGGCTCTCGGGTTAGTGTTTTCGAGAACTGCTTCGGCAACACTCCAACACCGGTACAGGTAACGCGACTTCATAGGCGGAGGAGGAGGAGGAGGAGGAGGGGGAGGGGGAGGAGGAGGAGGAGGAGGAGGAGGAGGAGGAGGAGGAGGAGGAGGAGGAGGACGGGGAGGGGGACGAGGAGGAGGAGGAGGAGGAGGAGGAGGAGGAGGAGGAAAGGGGAGGAGGAGGAGGAAAGGGGAGGAGGAAAAGGAAGAAGAGGACAAGGAGGAGGAGGAGGAGGACGAGGGGGAGAAGCATGACGAGGAGGAGGAGGAGGAGGAAGAGGCGGATTGAGAGGGGGAGGAGGAGGACGAGGAGGAGGAGGACGAGGAGGAGGAATGCGGAGCAGAAGCGGAGGGGGGGACGGGGCCAGGACCCCAGACATAGTCGCGCCGTACTCAAATCAGGACGGGCGGTTTTTGCATACCTTCGGTTCCGTGGGGCCTTCGCCGGGCCTCCGGAACGCCAGAAAAGGAACGCGGGAAAAGCAACGGTCTTGGGGAAAGGGTTTTGATTTTCAGGGACGTCGCCCTGAAAAAATCAGGACGTCGCATGTCTGGGATCACGAGGAGGGAAATGTACCTCTACCGCTCTCATTCGCCCGTGCCCTCTGGCAGCCTTCTCGGAGGCTTTCGTTGCCACCGTTGCAATCCCTTCGACGTGCTAGTTCGAACGCACCCAGGAGAGGTCCGAGGAGTAGCGGCATCGCTTGCGTCCCGGTTACCTCTCGGGTTCCCCAAGGACGGGGCTAGGATGTAGGCCTCCCAGATGGGGTCGGGGAAATGGGGTCGGAGGATCGCGCTGCGTCGCCGATGCATCGGCGATGCGGCGTGATGTGCATGTTCTCCACGACGGTGTCGCCGCTGCACTGCCGACGTGTCTCGGTAGTCTATCAGTGGAGTCTGGTGTAGCCTTCACTGTCTGTTCTAGCGTCGACAAGCGTCGATACGCATATGGGAGTGGATGTGGGCGCGCCGATTAAGCGTCGATTACCGTCGACCTACCGTCGATTAGCGTTGACGATTTCTGAGAGTTTGCGTGGTTTGCTGTGCGCGCGAGCCAGAAGACTTATGCGTTTTCTCCTGGGGGCCCGATCACTTGTTCCTTGGACATCATGCGCACTTGGCTCGCCATGCGTCGGCGCGACGTCGCTCGGGTCGCGCGCTCGCCACGTTTCCCTTTAAAACGGCCGTTTCGCCTGGTTCGTCCTAGAACAATTTAGCCACTGAGATCTTGAAGGGTTCATTCTAAGACGCTTTGCATTCAAAGTGAGGTTGTGTCGAGACATTCTCGCAGATGTGAGATGCCCAAGGGGCCTTCGCTTTCGTCGTCATTTGGACAGCGCGGCTTTCGTTCGCGTCGGCCTCGACACATGGAATGGCGGACATGCTGTTTCAAGGCGTTGCCCCTTCAAAATGGGGCGCTCGGTTGAGACTTCCACGGACACTGGAGATATGCCTTGATCTTGCGAAGTCGCCGACTCCATCGAGGGGGGCCTGCTCTCGGTGCGTCTTCAAACCGGTAAAATGTTGGGCTTGTTGCTTCAGGTCGCCGCGCCCACTCGAGGCATCCTCGGCCGGGGGGCGCCGGCGCTCGCGAGCGGCGCCGCAGGAAAACGGCCCAGCGCAAGAGCCGCGTCCGTCCGTCCAGCGGCGCGCACTTTCACGGGTCGCGAACGCGAGTTCTTTTCGCTGACAATTGAGGTTCTAAGCGAAATCACGGACCATCGTGCTCTTTCGATTCGTTTCTCTGCCCCCCCTCTTGCGCTGGAGACTCTGAGGCGTGATGCGTTGTTCGCGCAGTGGGACGGAGGCCGAGTGCGCGCCCAGTGGCAGATCGACGAGTGGCCCGCGCTGGAGCTCATGGCGGTTTCGGCCTCGTCTTCGTCTGCGCGTTCGGGGGCACTCGGCCTGTCTGTTGCCCCCGGAGGCCCCCCCTGGAGGCCCGCCGAAGCCGTTCTCGCGCTCCATCGGAGCGCCCGTGGGCGGTTTTGGCGCGGGGGCTTTTCGGTCGAGCTCGGACCCTCGCGGGTCGATTCGCGGCCCAGCTGGGGCCTTCATGGGCTGTCCTCGATCTATCTTGGCGACGTTGTGCGCCATTTCTGGGGCGGTCGGATCTATCTTGGAGATCTTCGATCTATCTTGGCGATCCTTGCGCCGTTTGGCCTCGCCCGGGGTTTCTGCGCGCTTCTCATCGTATTGCGAAGTCCTTACTCCGCACTCACATCTATAACCCTGGGTGGGTGTATGTGCGGCCGTTTTTGCGCTGTCATGTGCGCGCATGTGCGCGGCATGTGCCAGTCATGTGCCAGGCCTGTGCGGTCCTTCTTGGATGGACTTCCTACTGTGCACGTCGTGCCCGGGCATGTGCGGGGGCATGTGCGCTGTGTTTTGATGTATCCATCATACGCACATGCACGCACAGTCCGACGCACATGCGCGCACATGCCTGCACATGCGGGAGGTGTTCGAGAATCGCAGATCTGTCATCGGCACATGCACGCACATGCCTGCGCAACCTCTCTTCGGGAGGCCGCGCGGGCCCGCACATGCACGCACATGCGGTGAAGCGCGCGGGCGCACATGCGTGCACATCCCAATGCACATGCACGCTCATGCCCTAGGAGCTGTCTGGGACCCCTGTGCCTCCAATGCCTCCTGGCCTTCGCAGAGCTAACCTGGGGCGTGCCAGGGCTTCCTGAAAGAGTTTGTTGTGCGTTTAGACTCGCCCGCTGCTGGCGGGGGCGGTTCTTCGCCCGGTTCGTGAGCTGGCGGTGGCGCGCCCGCCTAATAAAATACTCTCCCGCGCGCCTTCTCAGCTCGGCCGGAGAAGCAGGGATGGGGGGGGGGAGGTGGAGGGGGGGGGAGGAGGGGGGGGCGGAGGAGGCGGGCGCCCCCGGCTCGGCCGGCCCGCCTGCCTGTTCGGCTCGGCCAGAGGAGAAGGAGGAGGAGGAGGAGGAGGAGGAGGAGGAGGAGGAGGAGAGGAGGAGGAGGAGGAGGAGGAGGAGGAGGAGGAGGAGGTGAGAGTTGCGAGGATGTCTCAGGCGAAAGTGGCTTGACGGCCCGAGCTCAGGGAATCTCGGAATCGCTGGCCTGGCTCGGCCACCGGCGAGCTCGGCCTGTGCGAATATTGTGCGTACCTGTGCAGTGCATGTGCGGGACGTGCAAGAATGCCGGGGCCGGCGTTCGTCTCCGGACGCCGGCGCGTTCGCGTCCGGCCAGTTCCGCCTGAGACATTTTCGGAACTCTGGGTTGCGAAATGCCCCGAGCTCAGGTGGTCAGGCCACTATCGCCTGCGACATCTCTGCGGCATGTGCGGGCATGTGCGTCTATGCTTTCAGAGTTTTGCTTGACCGTGCATTCGACTGTGCGTCGGACGGTGTGGCATGTGCGCGCATGTGCGGCAATGCTGTTGAGGCTTTTGTATATTTGCATGGGCATGTGCATGCGACTGTGCGGCATGTGCCTGCATGCGCGGCCCCTTACAGACCACAATTTCAAAGTGAGCACTATAGAAGTGAGCGCTATAGAAGTGAGTCCAGTGTACGGCCGTTGCCGCCGACCCTGAAGATGACGAAAGACAACACGAGGGGGGGGCAGGAGGAGGAGGAGGAGGAGGAGGAGGAGGAGGAGGCGGAAGGGAGTAGGAGGAGGAAGGGTGAAGGGGGAGGAGGAGGAGGCCTTATGGATGTTGGTTGGGATCTCGTGGTTGACCTCTCGGGGGCGTCTGGAAGGCAACTTGAAGCCTCTTGGGGGCCGTTGTGGGGCCTCTTGGGGCCTCTTTTGGGCCTCCTGGGGCTTCTGGAGGCCGTTTTCGGCGCATCTTGGGGGCGTCTTGGCGCCGCTCGTGGGCCTCTTGGGGCCTTTTGGGGGCCTCTTGGGGCTTCCCGGGGGCCTCTTAGGGCGGAAGTCTCGAATTCTCGGTTCCTCGTCCCCCTCTTGGCCGTTCTTGGGCCCGTCTTGGGGCCCTGTTGGGCCGTCTTGGGCGCCTCTTAGGGTCCTGGGGCCTTCTTGGGCCGTCTTGGAGCCCTCTTGTAGGCCTCTTGGGGCGCTCTTGGGGGCCTCTTGGGGGCTTTTTGGGCCGTCTTGGAGTGTCGGAAAGCCGAAAAGGCGAGAAGGCCAAAATCATTCAAAAACCGATGTAACATTGACGAATTTGGCGCCTGGGGCCCTCTTGGGTGTGCTCTTGGGGCTCTCTTGGGGCGTCTTGAGGGCCTCTTGGGCCGTCTTCGGGCCGTCTTGGGCGTCTTGGGGCCATCGTTCGTCGAGTCGAGGCCCTCTTGTACCCTTTTGGGGGTGTCTTCTGTCGCTCTTGGCTCCTCTTGAAGCTTTTCTGAGCTCCGGGACCCCCCGGGGAGGATGCGTATCTGGGTGGCGACCCCCCCCGGCGACCACCCCCCCCCCCCCCCGGCGGGGAGGGTAGGGAGGAGCTTCGCCACGACTCAACTACGACGTTGCTCAATGTCGCTTTGGCTCGCGCGCTCAAGGAGACGGGGAACGACGAAGACGACGAGGGACAACGGAGACGGAGACGACGAGGACACGACGGAGACGACGACGACGACGACGACGACGACGGTGATCCACGCAAGACGACGACACCGGGATGCGTCTTCCACACGCCGACAGGGTCGGCGGATTCAGCGGTTGGCGTCTGCCCGGTTCTCCCGGGGAGCTTGTCCCAAGCATTCGAGGGGGAGGGGCCGAGAATTTGAAAATTATGTTGCATTGTATCTTTGGTATACAGTATTGGGTTCTTCCGAGATTTCCCGCGCCCCTGTGCCCACGTGGCAGATGGGTCATGCTGGGTTATGCTGGGATTCTTTCTTTGATTCAGCGAGGTCGACGGGGAATGCCGCCGGGCTTCGGTTTGGACAAACAATTGAGCCCCTTGAAATCTGCTTGGGGGAGTGGAGCCTTTCTGCAATTTTTGGTACTTTCCCAATGTCGCATGATCACGAATGTTGCGAAATCTGTTGGTCTCACGGAATGAAGGGTTTTTACGATAGTTGCAGCATTGACGAAATGTACGAAATTTATGGAAGTCACCGCCTCTACGACGTTGACGTGCGTGCGTCAATGTACGTGAGTTCTTTGTAAATTCCGCAATCTGGCGATTCCCCGATCTGGCGTTCCTTTGGCGTTCCTTTCAGGAGACGAAAGCTGAGGAAAGCATAGCATGCTACGATATCTACGGGTTCTACGGGACGTCCCGAATTGTCGTCAGTTACGGAACACACGGAATTTACGACAGTAAAGGAATTCGTGGAGTGTACGGACGATTGGCGATTGGCTGACGTTCTTTGTAGGGGGCGAATCCGACGTCCATGAGATGGCGCGAAATTTGCGGAATTTTGAAAATGCGAGGGGCGTGCGCGATTTTCGAACTGCGTGCGTTCGAATGGAATTTGCATGGTTTTCGGCGTTCACGTGCGAGCCCAAAGACGCATGCGCGTTCTCCTGGGGTCCCGATCACGCGCTGCCTTGTCGCCCTCCCCGCGGCGAGGAGGAGGGGGCGCGTGTGTCCGTATAGGTTTGGCTCTTAGTGGGCCGCATATCCATTGTGCTTTGTGCGATTCCGCCCACGCATTGGCCCTCACTTGGGGCGCGGTTCCGCGCGTTTCTTGCGCGTGGTCTTGCAGAGTTGCCCCCCCAGGGGCAAGGGCCCGTCTGTTTCGAGGCATGCGCCTTGGATTAGACTCTTCCGACGTGCGAATCCGCAGGATTCCATTGCGTCGAGCGTTCGGCGCTGCGGCGCTTGACGACAATGGGGCATTCATCATTGCGTCGCGTTCGCTCCTCCAGGCGATCCTTCCTCGACCGCGGGGGAGGCAGGGCACTTGGGCCTGAGTAGTGCCAGGGTTGCCCGGGGCACTCCCAGGGGGCCCCAGCTACCCCAAAGGACGCGCCAGGGACGCGCCGGAGAGGTGTCCCGCTCACAAGAGCTCGGCGCTCCCATGGCCCACGTAGGCTGTCGCCCAATTCATTGACGACGTCTTCGGAACACCGGACCTTGGGGCACCTTCATTTGAAGTGCTTCGGCTCGCTTCGCCCGTGGGGCCCACGCATCTCTGGGCCCCGCTAAGTGGGTCGCGAGATGGACAGGCCTGCTTCGGCTGGGGCATTCTCGGACTCCCACTTGCGCGTTCCGCGATGCGGTTCGCGAGGTGTTGAGGCTTATTTCGGTCGAGTCATCTTCGATTCCCCGGGCTCCGCGATGCCCTGAGTTGACGATTTGGCTTGGTTCCCGAGAGACTTCCTTGGAGCTCGTGACCCCGCGATGCAGCGCTCTAGGCCCAGAGGCATTTTCGCGTTTGAGACATCCCCGTGGCCCCTGTTTTCCGAGATGTCCTGATTCGCGCTCCCCTGGCCCGTTTCGCCAGAGCCATCTTAGCAATTCTTGGTTCCAACATTCGGCTATCGAGGCGGGGCGCTTCGTTTTGCTCGGGATATAGTCGGGGCTTGGCATCCGTCATGCGCGATATGAGGCGATGTCGCCTCGTCTTTTACTCCTGGGTTTCAAGATGCAGTTAGCGAAGTAATGGGGCGTGTTTCGTTCGAGACACCCTCGGCGGGGGCCCTTTCCGTATGGGACCCGCGCTTCATTAATCCGAGCGAGTCATCCTCGAACCGGCAATTGTCGTCACTTTTGGGTTCATGAAGCCTGATTGCGGGGGAAGTAGTAAACGGGGGGTTCGTCTGTGAGCGAGTCGCGAGGCAGTCTCAGAGGGGGTGCCCCCTGCCTAAGGGGCTCGCATATCACGTTTTGAATCCCGGCGGTCGTCCTCGAACTTACAACTGTCGTCAGTGTTGGGCCCCTGAGGCCTGAGCATGGAAAAAGTATCAGGCGGGAGGCGCGTTTGTGAGTGAATGATGCGAGGAAGTCGATAAGATTCGCGAATTTGATGCTTCCAATTTAGAGCTGATCATCCTCGAACCTATAACTGTTGTCACTTTTGGGTTCCTGAGGCCTGAATATGGGGGGCGCATCGGACGGGGGGCTCGTCTGTGAGCAAGTTGCGAGGAAGTCCGAGTGGGGGCCCTCTCCCCATGGGGCTCGCACTTTTTGTGTGGTAAAGTGTATTTCGTGTGTATATATATATAAATATGTTCCGAGCGGGTCATCCTCGATTTTGTAATTGTCGTCACGTTTGGGTTCGTTCGGCCTGAACATAGGGGAAATATCAGGCGGGGGGGTTGTCTGTGAATGATGCGAGGAACTTGCAGGCGGGGGGCCTCTCCCTTTGGGGCCCGCATTTCGCAGTTTTCATCCGAGTGAGTCATCCTCGAACTTAAAAGTCTCGTCGCGTGTGGGCCTCTGAGGCATGAACATGGGGGGAGTATCAGGCGGGAGACACGTTTGAAAGTGAATAGCGGGGAAGTTTCTGGCTGGCGTCCTCTCCCTTTGGGAATCGCATTTTATGTTTCCAATAATGAGCAGATCATCGTCGATCCTGTAACTGTCGTCCTTTTCGGGCTCTTGAGGCCTGAATATCGGGGAAGCAGCAGGCGGGGGCCCCGTATGCGAATGAACTGCGAGGAAGGCTCAGGCGGGGGTTCGTCCTTTACTGGGCCCGCACAACACGTGTTGAATCCAAGCGGGTCATCCTCGAACTTGTAACTGTCGTCACGGGCTCCCGACGTTTGAGCATGGGGGAAGTAGCAGGCGGCAGCTTCGTTTGCGAGTGATCGGCGAGGAGGACTGAGAAGGGGGCCCCTTCTCTATGGGGCCCGCGCGACAGTGAAGGTCATTTCCAGACTAGCTGAAAGGATTTTCATGCGGGGTCGTTCCGTTGGTGTTAAGGGGGCTATTCTGGGGGGTTCGGGGTCCTTCTGAAGTTCGTTTTGGGGCATCTGGGTGTTTTTTAAGGGCTCTTTGAAGGGCTTGGGGTTCTCTGGTGGCTCTCCTGGGCCGTCTTGGTGCCCTTTTTTCGGCGGTTATGAGGCTCTGTTGGAAGCCTTCGAAGGCCTCTTGGCTCCCTTCGGGGGGCCGTCGATGAAATGATGGGGGTTCTTGTATGCTTGTCCCCGCGTGGGTCCTGATGGCTGTCTTTTCGGGAGTTTTCTGGGGCCCTTTCTGGAGCGCTTTCGGGCGTCCTTGGGCCCACTTGGGGGGCCTCTTGGGCCCTCATGGGGTCTTCTTGGGCAATTTTGATGCCATCAGCAGGCTTCAGAAGCGCATCGGCAGCGAAAAGCGAGAAGGCACAGCACACATCATCGATTGTCGATAATTTTGTTCACGAGGTTGCATTTTCGGGGAGGTCATGATGGGTTTTTGAAGGAACTTGAAAGTGGTTTGTGGCCCTGTAAGGGTCTCTCGGAGGCATGTCGGATGCTGGCGTGAATCATTCACGGCTGTCTGGGGCCGTTTTGGAGATCATCTTGGAGCACCGGGGTCCTTCTTGGAGCCACCTTGGGCCATCTTGGATGCCCCCGCCCGTCGCGAAACTCCCAGTCTAAGTCCAGGGGCAGGGGTGGGGGGAGGGGTCTGCCCCTTCTCGAAGGGGGAGAAGGGGTGGTGGAAGAGGAAAGAGGAATTTCCTTCGACCACTTGTCGCCCAGAGGGTTGGTGCGATTCAGGGAGGGCGAACAGCAGAAGCATGACCCAGGTGTACTGGAGTCACGCTGTAATCACTTTGAAGGCGGGTTGCGTGGGAAGGTCCCGGCGCTAGTGGCGCCTGGGTACCATGAGGCCCGTGGGAACAAACGGGAAACCGCTGCGTTGTTCCGCGCGTAGACTGGTCCCGCAAGTTGCGGCACTGGGCCCATCACGTAGGTTCCACCACTTGGTGTATGTGACGTGGCGTGGCCGGCATTGCACGTCTCGTTGGGCCTGCATCACGTAGGTTGGTTGCATTGTTGAGCGTGCTTTTCGTGGAGGATTTAACGCGTAGATGTCCAGTCCGCTGTCTCTGGCTCGCGTTGGCGAGCGTTTCTTCCGCGGGCCCCTGGGGTCAAGTTCGCCTGCGCGCCCAGGCTTTCGCGAATCCGTGCGCAGTGCCCTTCTGCAAACAAAAACCGCCATTGAAGAGCGGTGCTGTTGCGTGCATCGTCGAGAATGTGGACAGCCTGCGCGGCGCCGCCGCGCTTCCGAGCTCCGCGGCGGCAGCGTCCGGTGGCGAGGGCTCCCCGGAGGGAGGCCCCGAGTCGCGGGGCTCCGGGCGGTTGCGTCGGAGGGAGATGGGCCATGGGGGGCGGCGACCTGGAGGGTGTCACCGCGATGTCCGCTTGCGCTTCGGACACAGAGGCTCTGGGAGCAAAGTTGGCGCGAGTGCTCGCGGGGAACGCTGCGCTCGAAGAAGCAGCTATCACCTCCACGGGCATTGCCCCCTCCGCGCTCGCCTCTGGCGCGCGCGGTGAGGCGCTGCGCGGGGGCAAGTTCTTCGACGTCACCGCGGTGGAGGCGGGCGCGACCACGAGCGTCGTGAGGTGGGGCAGTGATCAGTTCGAGGCGGCGCGCTCCAATCGCGACATTCGAGTGGCGGGCGTGGACGGCCATGACGACGCCAAGGCCCCGTTCCCTCAATCGTTCGTCGTGGGCGAGCGGGCCGAGGCGACGTACGGGGGCCGTTTCTTCGACGTGACCGTGGTGGGCGCGTTCGAGAACGCGGTGCGCGCCCAGTGGGGCTACGGCCAGTCGCAGTCCGAAAGCTCCGCCGACGACGTCCGCGCGAAGTGCTCGAAGTCTGTCGCTTCGCATGCGGCGGGGGGCGCTGAGTGCTGGCGTGCAGGGGCGGGCGAGGGCGGCGTCGCGGTGCGCGGCGAGGACGTAGAGTCTGGGACTCCCGAGGCGAAGCGCCAGAAACGCGGGGACTGGGGAAACGACGAGTGGAGCTGGCCAGAGGAATGGTCTTAGCAGCAGCATGTCGGAACGGGCCAACCACGAGGATCGGGGCAGCGAGCGCACGGCGCGGGTCAGCAACCGGGAGAAGTTGCTCCACGAGGTCCGTTGAGGGCCCACTGGGAGAGTTCGAGGCAACGGCGATTCTCGCGTCGACGTCGCGCCAGGTCGGCTGGAAGCCTGGCGAGACACGGTGTCGATCGTGTCTCTGGCTCGCGCCTGGCGCCGAGGAGCGCGAGATCGTTGCGCGGGGTGAGGCCGCGTCGCAGGTCACCGCCGTGGATCGGCAGTTTATCGGCTACGGTGATCGCGTGTCAGATCAGAAGCAGAACGCGCGCGGCCAGTTGCAAGTGGTTCCAGGCTTCGGGATTCGGTGGAGTTGGATGGAGCGTTCCGCTGCCGCCGTGGCGGTGGCGTCGTTCGCTTCCGCGGTGGCGAGCGCTGACTCGGCGCGGGTCAACATCGGCGGCGCAGTGCGCGACATGCGCAGGTCTGCTGCAGCGACCGCTTTGCGTCTCGTTTCACCGGAGCACACATGCATCGACGTTCGCGTCGGCGATGAGCGGCTGCCAGGAGCACCTCTCGCGCGCGGAGCGCGCGTGACGGTGCTGGCCGCGCAGGTTCCCAAGAAGTTGTGTAATTTGACGGTGGGCGGCGAGAGCCGCCGGGCCGGCGCCGCGCCGCCGTCGGCCCCTTGCCGCCCGCGGCGCGTGCCGCAGCGCGTACCGTGGCCGTGGCGCCCGGCAAACGCGCCGGCGGTATTGACTCGTTCAAAAGGGAGCCGAGGACGCGCGGGAGGAGGTTGAGAGGTAGGCGCCGTACCAGAATTTGTGGAATTATCGTTACGCGTGCCATCGCTATTATTAGGCCCACCATTGCGTCGAGCACCGATCCGACACCAGGAACCCAACAACAGCAACAACGGCGACAGCGACAAGCAGCACTGATACTACGACGGCTGCCACTACTACTACTACTACTACTACCGCTACTACTACTACTACTACTACTACTACTACTACTACTACTATTACTACTACTACTAATACTACTACTACTACTACTACTACTACTACTACTACTACTACTACTACTACTACTACTACTACTAACCACCACCACCACCACCACCACTACCACTACCACTACCACTACCACTACCACTACCACTACTACTACTACTACCCCTACTACTACTACTACTACTACTACTACTACGACTACGCATAGTACTACACTACAGCGATTACTACCCATTCTAGGGCCACCTCTAGTTCTACTACTTCTATTTTTGTTATTGTTATTACTAGTACGACTACGACTACTTTTGCTATTGCTGTTACTTCTAGTTCTATTTCTATGACTAGCAGTAGTAGTAGTAGTAGTAGTAGTAGTAGCAGCAGTAGTATTATTATTACTACTACTACTACTAGTACTAGTACTACTACTACTACTACTACTATTATTATTACTACTACTACCACTGCTACCACTACTACCACTACTGCTGCTGCTACTACTACTATTACTACGACTACTACTACTCGTAAAAATGCTACTACTACTACTACTACGACTACAACCACTATTACTACTACCTGCTGAGACGACGACGACGACGACTACTACTACTACTACTAATATTACTCTTATTCTTACCCGTACTACTACTACTACTACTACGACTACTACTACTACTACTACTACTACTACTACTACCACTACCACTACTACTACTGCTACTACTACTATTACTACTACTACGACTACTACTACTACTACGACTACTACTACTACTACCACTGTTACCACCACTACTGCTACTATTGATACTACCTCTACCGCTACTACTATTACTATTACTACTACTACTACTACTACTGCTGCTACTACTACTACTACTACTACTATTACTACTACGACTACTACTCCTACGACTACGACTACTACTGCTACTGCTACTGCTACTGCTACTGCTACTGCTACTGCTACT
Organism: Prorocentrum cordatum; assembly: GCA_963575745.1. NCBI lineage: Eukaryota > Dinophyceae > Prorocentrales > Prorocentraceae > Prorocentrum > Prorocentrum cordatum. The sequence continues at coordinate 271,038 of CAUYUJ010005191.1, forward strand.
GCTACTGCTACTGCTTCTACGACTAAGACTACTACTTCTACGAGCAACACGACTGCTACTCTTACCACGAACATTACCCTTTACCACCACGACCACGACTACTACTACTAGTGTCACGTTTGACTTGTGGACATGGAGGTTTGGGTTGGCTTTTGGGTTTGGATTCGGGTTTGGCTTTGGGCATGGGTTCACTAGGAAGCTTTCTTATTGGAATGCAATAGGTACTCCAAGGAAGGCCTCCTGCGAATTCAATGTCTTTCCAACAGGAAGGTAATCAAGTTGAAAAAGAGTTGGATCGGGACAAAAGAAGGTGCCCTTTATCGAAATCCAATGAGAATTCCATGCGCCCCTCGAGAAGGCACAGGCACCAACTAGGAAGCCAATGGAAACGGGTCGTCGGCGAAGGTTGGAGTACAACAATCTTGAATGAGGTTGTCATGAATTGATTTTGACGGCCCAGCCCAAGTATCGGCCGCCAGTGCGGGGGGGCGATTGCTAAGCTCTGCTGCTCGAGCAGTCCCGTGGAGCATTGCAAGGCCATGTTATAGCTTGCGAAGCCCTGCTCACTTCTGGTGACCCCTGCTGAGCTCTGGTAAGCCCTGCTAGAAGCAGTGGTAAGCTGTGGTAAGCCCTCCCTCGCCCTGCTACGCCCTGCCGGGCTCTGCTAAGCCCATGCAGCCTTTGCTCGGCTCCGCTAGGCCCCGCCAAGCTTTGATAACGTTTGCCATGCGAGACGAAGCCCTGTTGGTCTTGGGTGCGTTGTGCGTGGTGTGATGTGGCTTCGTGTGTGGTGCGTTATGTCGGGTGTGTTGTGTGTGGTGTGTTGTGCTTTGCGTGCGATGCGTGTGTTGTGTGCGTTGTGTGTTGTGTGCCGTGCGCGTTGTGTGTTTTGTATGAGTTGTGTGTTATGTGTATACATATAACGGCGCACCGGGTCCGGGGGCCCGGGGCCGGGACCTCGACCACAAATGTGGGCCCCGGCAGGCCCGGAGGCTCGTCGGGGCTTGCCGGAGGCCTCCCCGGTCAGACAAGACGGCCCCAGAAGCGCCCAAGACGGCCCAAGAAACTTCCAAGAGGCCTCCAAGAGGGCTCCGAGATGCTGAAGATGGCCTCCAGACGTCCAAGGACGCCCCCAAGAGGCCCCAAGAAGCCTCCAACATGCGTCCCAAGAGGGCCCCTAGACGCAAAAATTGGCCCATTCCCTTCGTAAAACGTACATTTTCAACAAAGTTGTCTTTTGGGCTTTCCGACGTTACAGGACGGCCCAAGAGGCGCCCAAGACCGCCCCAAGACGGCCCAAGAAGCTTCCAAGAGGGCCCCAGGACAGCCCAAGAGGGCCCCAAGACGGCCCAAGAGGCGCCCAAGATGGCCCAAGAGGGCCCCAAGACGGGCCCAAGAGGGGGCCCAGAGGGGGACCACGAACCGCAAGCTCGAGCCTTCCGCCCCAAGAGGCCGCCAGGAGGCCCCCAGGAGGCCCCTCAAGAGGCCCCAGGAGACCCCCAAGAGGCCCAAAGGAGGCCCCGAGAAGCCCCAAATCGGCCCCCACAATGCTTCGAACCTGCTTCCAGGAGGCCCCCGACAGGTTCAGAGGCTCCCAAGAAGCTACGTCAAACTCCCAGCGAGCGGCCGGACGAGGCCCCCCAAAAATCCCAAGAGGGTTCCAGTATTTGTATCCTTCAGCGCTCTCTGGCCTTCTTCCCCCTGCCCCCTTCCCTGCGACTTTCGTTGACTCAAGCTCGCCTCCTCTCCATTTCCTCTCTCTGCCTCTCTCTCTCTCTGTCTTCTTCTCTCTCTCTCTCTCATCTCTCTCTCTCTCTCTCTCTCGCTCTCTGTCTGTCTGTCTCTCTCTCTCCCTCTCTTTCTCTCTCTTTCTCTTTCTTCCTTTCAGATTCCGTGTCCTTGCGACCTTCTGCAGTCCCCGACGTCGCCACGGCTGGATCCGCTCGAGCGTGTCTTGTGATGTGCGGCGGTGCGAAGCCCGTCCCACTGATCAAGGCACAGGTACGAAATGATGGGTCCATCATTTCTTGCCTTCCCATGTGCGTTTTCCCAATCGATTCCTGGGCCCGAGGTCGCAAAAATTACGACGTCGGAGGTCTGGGGAGGCGGGAAGCACGACCTGGACCTCCGACGTCTTGGAAAACTCACGACGGCGGCCCCGGTCAATTTTCGGCCTCCGGGGCCCCTCGCAGGGTCCCGGGACAGTCAGAAAACGACTCAGGATGAAAAAAAACACATCCCCCCGCGCACAGAAAGCATCACGACATCGGACGTCCAGAGAGGAGGTAGGAACACGAGGAGGAGGGAGCCCAGACCTCCTGGCGACGCAACACCAAAGACAACAAAAGCTTCCCCGCGACTTCCCCCAGAGACTCTAACTACAGAAACTTCTTTCGTATTCTGGCCAGAAGCATCCAGAAACGATGTACATTAGCCCTGGCGGGGGGAATGATGGCGATGGTGATGTTCATGATGACGACGGTGACGATCCTAGCTAGAACCTAAGCGCGCGCGAAGCGCGCGCGTGGTTCTAGTATGGTGTGTGTGTGTGTCAGGTGCGTTGTGGTTTGTGGGTGGTGCGTTGTGTGTGCCGCGTGCGTGTTGCGGGGCGTGTGTGTGTGTGTGTTGTATGACTTGTGTGTTTGTTGTTTGTGTTGCGTGTTGCGTGTGCGTGTGTGTGCGTTGCATGCGCGTGCGTGTCATGTGCGTCGTGTGCGCGTTGTCAGCTTCGTGTGTGTTGTGTGTTGGGTGTGTTGCGTGAGTGTTGTGCGTGGTGCGTGGTGTGCTGTGTGTGTTTTTTGTTTGTTGTGTGCATTGTGTGTGGTGTGTGTTGTGTGTGGTACGCTTTGTTGGGTGTATGTGTGTGGTGTGTTGTGCTGGGTGTGCTGTGTGTGGTGCGTGATGTGTTGTGTATTGTGTGTTGCGTGTTTGTGTGTGTGTGTGTGTGTTTTGTGCGTTGCGTATGCTGTGTGTGATGTGTGTGTGTGTTGTGGGGTGTGTGTGTGGTGTGTTGTGCGTGTGTGTTGCGTGCGTTGTATTTTTCGTGGGGTGTTATTTTTGGCGCCGCGTAGGCAGTTTTTCGGGGCGTTCCTCGCTTGCAGGTCAGATCGCGGCCCGTCGGCACATGCCCAGGACGTGCACGCGTAAGCCTTGGTCGAGCACAGGGCCGCGGCGCCCCGCGGCGGTGCCGCGCCCTCGTCCGGCGGGCAAAGATACCGCCGACGGAAGGCCATTTGGGGTGGTTCGGTATACGTGAGGCATCTTCCTTCACTGGCGTTTCTCCGGGCACCGCGGGCGATGCGCGCATTGTTGCACCAGTGCTATTCGAGTCGGTGGTCGCCCTGTTGGTCGGACCCCAGTCCGTCAATAAGGCCGCCGAGCAGAAGAATTACTTGTCCCTCATTGGGAGGGTTTTACAGACCTTCCAGGGTTATTCGGGTTGACTTGACAGATCTGGGGCTGGGGTAGATTTAATATGACGTGCATGCACTCGTGTGTGCGTGCGTCTACATATGTTCGTCGCTTCTTTTCAGGTTGTCTGTTGCAGTTTAGATGGCCCAGACAGCCAGTGTAAGTTATACAACCATTTTAGTAGCTAGGAGAACATACCGTCTCGTCAAATTGGTTCCTGGGTGAAAAGCACCCGCGGGGAAGCGGATGGGAGTTCTGGGGCCGCGGATTGAAGCAGACACGTTTCGTCAGACGTCCAGAGGTAAGGGCTGGCGGCGCCCACAGGGGGGTGGAGCCAGGGGGTTTCGGCCTAAGTCGGGCGTGTCTCCACAGGTGGAATATTCAAGAATGGTAGCAAGTTCGTATGGTGACGATTTGTCGTGCCCTGTTTGACTATGTTTGATTATGGTTTGACGATCATTTCCGTTTCTTCCGAAATCTTCTTGTAAGAGGACGTGCCCGACCTAAGGTTCGGCTCTGAAGAAGGCGGCGGGGCTTCTGAGAAACCGCAGTCAAAACGGATGAGAACGGAGGATAGTTTTGCGTAGGGCGCCCTTGCATCGGTGCCTCTTCGGTCAGCTTCGGTCCATTTTCAACCAGTTTCGGTGGCCAGCCCCGCTCGAAAAGCTTCGGCCGGGGCGTCCAGTGCCCATGCTCACCGAGCGCATTCCACTACTCGCAAAGTGCCTACCCGCAATCGTCAGAATAAAGCCGTCTGCCTCGACGTCATCCATCGCAGACCCCCCCTCGGCGGATCCAGGCCACTTGCGAGCAGTGTCGCTTTGCGAGTAGCTGGACGCGCTTGCCTGCTTGCATTTCTATCACGCACATGTCCTTCAAGGGAGGCAAAAAACACCCGGACCCGACAATTGGCGTTGACTAAACGGCCCTGGGCGTTTGTTGAACAGCCCTGCTTTGTTCGATTATTTAATCGCTTCGCTCATTCCGCCGGCCCTGGAGCGCTATTTGGGGGCCCTTGGGGCCGTCTTGGGGGCTTCTTGGGGGCTTCTTGGGAGCGTCTTGGGGCTCCTTGGCGGCGTATTGGGCTCCCCTGGAGCCTCTTGGGGGGCTCCAGGGGGCCCCTTGGGGCGGGAGGGGGAGTAGTCGTTGGCAACCCCCCCTCGGAGGCCACGATCCTCGTGAGGGGTGGCGAAAAATAGCCTCCCCCCTGGGGATCGGCCGGGGTACTTTTCGTCCGGGGCTCCCCAGGGGCCGCCCCGCGCGCGCGAACTAGAAATATTGTTAAGTAGTTCCCGGAGATCTTAGCACGCCTCTGGCCCGTTGGGCCGGCGAATTTCGGAGGGCGCGTTTGCTAAACGGGTTCGCGTGTCGGGGTGATCACTGTGGGGATGTTATGATCTCTTTCTCTATTCGCCCTTCTCGTCGCCTGTATTACTCTACATGCTCGTCCCGCTCGTGCTCCTCTTTACTCGCCTTTTTCTCCTTCCATTTTTATAAGTGTTCATTGCAGGGGCCTTCTCTTCATAGCAGGCCCCCAGCGGTGGCCAGGGAGGCGCCTCGCCTGCCGGGGTGGGGGTTCTGGCAGGCCCCCCTTTCGGCTTGTACGGGTCCCCCTCCCGCCGCCCGCTCGGAAGGGTACCCCATTGGTGGGCGCCGCCAGCACGGGGGGATGTGGGACAGGCCAGACGGGCGGCACCCCTCCAGGAAGGGTCCGCCAGAGCGAGGAGGGCATCGGAATGCCATAGTAACCCCAGGGATCCAACGTGCTGGAAAAACAATACCGGGTTGTTTCGCAATTTTAGGTATTTAGGGACCCTCGCCGGGCCCCAGGACAGTGAAACAAGGACTCGGGATGAAATACCGGTCTTTGGAATGGGTCGGGATTTTTGTTTAAAAAAGCACGGCATCGGATCTTTGGCATTACAAAGGCTCGCTGCCACTCCTATCCCTCCAAGGGGCCCCGCCAGAGCCAGGATGGCATCGAAGCTTCCTGCTCCTCCAACCTCGCTGGGCGGGTGACCTACATTGGGCCCCGGAGGAGGGGGGTACTGAAGTGGTACTGGCGGGTGGCAGTGGCGGGTGGCCTCACTGGGGTCGGGGGCGGCAAAGACGGGGTGATGATTAGGGGGGGGATCTCATGGCGGGGGCCATGATATTTCCCCTGATTTCATGGCGCCTCGTCTTGCTTCATGACGTCCCTGGTCCCCCCGCTGGGCCGCGCACGTGCCGCCAGTCATGATTTGCACCCCCCCCTCTTGGACCCCCCTCCCGATGGGGGGGTGGGTGTTGGCGGGTGGTACGCGGGGGTGGGACAGCAAAAAAGAGAGCCCCGACGGTGGCTCCAAAAGGGGCCCAAAAAGCTCCTCGTCATGGCCCTTTTTATCTTCACCCCCCCATTCAGCTCCCCCCCCTTTACCTCCTGAGCCGCGAGCTGTGACGCATGGTCGCCTCCACTGCAAAGGGGCGCTGGGAAAGCCAGCTGCGCAAGCCGATTCGCTGCCCGCCCCTGTGCTCGGAAAACAAAAATCTCCGGAGGGAAAAACACACAGACACAATTAATCGTCGATCCCCCTGAAAATATGGGAAAATATGGGAAGTGGGGGGAAGACAAAAACACAGAAAATGTAGGAAAATATAGGGAATCCTGTTATTTGTTTGTATTTATTTGTGTGTCCCAGGGCCCCCTTCAAAATTGCATGAGCCTGCGTTGTCGGAGGCCTGTGCTCGGACTTCTCCGATCGGCGTTGGAGAGCCCTCTGGCCGCGCCTCTGGCACCGCACCCCTGGCGCGCTCCGCGCGCCAGGGAGGGGGCCTCCGGCGCCGCTCGAAGACATCAGCGCGGACCTCCGAACGATGTCGCGTAGGTTTTGCTGTTGTTGCTCTTCCACGGGGGCGACGCAGGAAAAACGGATCCGACTGCGCTGACATTCGCGCGCAAGCTGCCCGCGTGAGGTCGCGCGTCAGCGCCCTCGGTCTCCAGTTCAGCGTGACGCGCTGGCGGCCCGCGCAAGCCGCCGAGCAAGGTTGCTAGAACGTCTCGCGTAAGGCCCACTGTTCTCGTCTGTCATGCGCTGCCCCCCTCCTCGTCCGGCCTGGCCGTCTCTGGCAGCGGAGCAGGGCAGCCTCCACATTGTGAGAGGCCTGCTCCTGGCCAGTGCCAACCCGATGCTGTGCGACAGGCACCCAGGCCTCCCGAATGGGATCCGAGCAGATGGGGTCGGAGGAGCGAGCCGCGTCGCCGATGCATTGGTGTTGAGTCTCGATGCGGAGCCCGATTTGGCCCACGCCCACGGCGCCGATGCATCGCCGACGCGATGCCGCGCGATCCTCGGACCCCATCCAGTGGGGCCCCAAAGTTTGGGAGGCCTCTGATAAGGCAGGGCCTCTCCGTCCTGCTGCTCGCGGCGCGCCGGGGCCACACCCCGGTGGTGCAAGCGCTGCTCGAAGGCCGCGCGGCACCCGACTGGCCCGTCGACATTTTCGGCAACGCGCCAAGTCAGGGGGGGGGCCGACAGGGGGTTGTTGGACTCCCTCCTCCTCCTCCTCCTCCTCTTCCTCCTCCTCAGCCTCAGCCTCCTCAGTCTGGCGCAGGCACTCGATGGAGGTCGCATTACGCCGTGTCTTGCCGCCGAGGGCGGGGTAGCTGAGCAGCTCGACGGATCTCACCGACTCGCGTTCTGGTCTGAATTCGCTGTGATACTTTGCCAGCGGTGTGGACGTTCCACCACAAGCAGCGATCCCAGGCACATGATCAACGTGTGCCCGGGACGGCCGACCAGGAAGGGCGCAGAAAGTCTCTCCCGCATTCGGCGAGGTCTTTTCCCCCGTCGTGAGGGGGCGCCGAAGGCGATCCTTCGTGCGCGAGGGTTACGATTGAGCGAGGCCGTCAGTCGCCTTCCGATGTTTTCAGCCTTGCGGCGATGTGGCTGATGCAGGACGGTCCGCGGGGAGAGTAGTGTTCATCCCAGTCCCCAGGAGGGTGACGCACCTATAGGGCGGGGCGGGGTCATGTCGCATTCGGGGCGTCAGCTCCGAGTGCGGGGTGGTTGCGCTTGCCTTGGGGGCGTCTCACGACTGGGCCTCTGGTCAAACAAAGCAGTCCGAAGCAGTCCTCCTCCCTCCTCCTCCTCCTCCTCCTCCTCCGCCTCCTCCTCCTCCTCCTCCTCCTCCCACTCCTCCTCCTCCTCCTCCTCCTCCTCCTCCTCCTCCTCCTCCTCCTCCTCCTGCTCCTCCTCCTGCGGGCTGGAGGGCTGAGGTGGCCCAACACTCGCTCCTGCGAGCAGGACAGGGCGGGCGAGGCTCGAGGCTCTGGGTTCGAGACGTTTTTTTGTTACGCCGCTCAGCACCCCTTCTGTGGCTCCAGAAGCAGGTCAATGCTGAACAACTGCACCAGATGGATGGGAGAAGTCTGGGGACCAATTTTGAGCGTATTTGCCTTCATCCTCCCATCGTGACCGATTTTCTCGGGACACAAGCAGCTCAGACGTCCGGCCGCCTCCAAGACGGGGGGGGTGCAGTGCCCCTTGCAATCTGACTCGATACGACTCAATTAGATGTTGCTCGATTCACGGACATCGGCCAGGGTCAGCCGGAGCACGGTGCGACGAGCCGATTTCGAATCTGTTCGGGACGGTTCGTTGGCGATCCGATCAGTTTCCGACTCGGTCCAGCTCAAGCTCGGGAATGTCCTTGAGGTGTAAGGGTCGACCCCTAATCGCTAATTGTTCGCCAGCCGGGCCTTGGGCACCCTAGTCTACCCAGGAACGTGCGGTTTCGGTGTCGGTGGCCCATTGCGGATCTGTCGGCGGTGTGTCGTCGATTCCAGATCGATGCTTCCCCTCTTGAGCAAGCATCCCCCACATCATCTCGCCCCCCCCCTCGCCTATCCATGGAGCTGTGGGCTTCGGCCACGTCCACGCGACGTCCGCGCTGCTGCGCGCGCGCTGTGACCCCGACATGCGGACGGGAGACATCAGAGCACCCCCCGACTACGGCGCGCACACGCTGCACGAGACGCCCCTGCACCTCGCGTGCCGTGCCAAGCCTCCGCACCTGGAGCTTCAGAGCCGAGGTGCATGGGCTTGTTTTCCACCACCACCATTACCACCATAAGTTGGAGGAAGGAGGTGGAGGATGAGGCGAACGAAGAGGAGGAGGAGGGGGAGGAGGAGGAGGAGGAGGAGGAGGAGGAGGAGGAGGAGGAGGAGGAGATGGAGGAGGAGGCGGAGGCGGAGGAGGAGGAGGAGGAGGAGGAGGAGTAGGAGGAGGAGGACCCCCTCCCCCTCCTTCTCCTACTTATGGTGGCGATGGTGGAAAACATGCCCACCAGAGGTCTTGTGCTGCTGCTGCTGCGCTTCGGTGCCGACCCAGGCTGGCGGCACGCCGAAAAAGTAGGAGGGCACGAGGGGGGCGGAGGCCCGCTAGAAGGAGGCGGGGATCGTCAGGCAATGCAGGGGGCTTCGTTCCTCCTCCCTAATCCCTTCTCCTCCTCGACTTCTTCCCCCTCCTCCTCCGCCTCCTCCTCCTTGCGCGTTGACTAGCGACGTCGTCCCGCTTCCATGCGACATCGGCGCGCGCTCTCGCCAAGCGAGGCGGCACTCGGTTCCTGCGTCGGGGGGCCCACCCCGATCCACGGACCTGGCGCCCACGCGCTGGATCCACGGATCCCTGGTCCCCCTCTCCCCCTTCCTTCTTCTTCCTCCTCCTCCTCCAAAGTTTCCTCCTTCTCCTCCTCCTCCTTCTCCTCCTCCTCCTCCACCTGCTGCTCTTCCTCCTCCTCCTCCTCCTCCTCCTCCTCCTCCTCCTCCTCCCGATAAGACGTTTTCTCAGGTGTCGGTGGGACCGAAGGTACGGAAAGAACAGGTAGGAAGATGGACAGCAGCCCCTGTCGATGTTGGGCATGGCTCGCTGCCGGTGTCCCCGCTGGCGTCGTCCACTTGAGGCAGAGAAGTCGCCTGCCCAACAGTGGCCGCTGCTGGTGATGGACAACACCTGGCAACTTCGTGTTTATTTCCGTTCAAGAAGCTTTGTCTTGGAGTGTTCCTGGGTCGCCCGGCAGGTGCCGGGTGCTGGGGGGCACTGGCGGTAGGAACGAATGCGGTCCGATGGGACCGCGCGTCGAGACATTGGCAACATGCTGAGGTGGTTCGGTCCGTTCCGCATGAGACATCCTCACAAAGCAGCGTTCCGAGACGACCAGATTTGACATGGTCATGGTCTGCCCCGTTTCGCATGAGACATCCTCGCAAACCTGGGCTCCTGGACGCTACGCGAGGGGTGGTCTAGCCCATCTCGCTTGTAACATCCTCAAAATTTCTGGGCTCGGGGATACCGTAACCTGAGGTTACTTCGTCCTCTTCGCTTGAGACATCTTCGCTGCGCTAGGCCTCAAGGTGCCGCCCGCGAAGTATCCTGTCTTTTTCGCCTGGGACGTCCCCGCAATTATGAGCAAAGGGATGCCGCGTGCGAGGGGTTCCAGCCACTTTCGCATGAGACGTCCCCGCAGTTGCGAGCAACCGTTGAGGAGTGCGAAGCGATGGGGGAGGGGGAGGAGAAGTAGCAGGATGATTGAGGACCAGGGGGACAACGATAATGCTCGCATTGCTGTCAGACAAATGCTCTTGTTGACAATGCTCTCGGGACACTTCTCGTCGCCAGGGTTGGACGAGGCTCGATCGTGCCTGGTGATGTGGGCTGGTGCTCTGCCGACGAAGGGTGTGTCACGGGGCCGATCGCGCCCAGCTTGTGAGGATGCCTCGAACGGTCCTGTATTTTTATGGGGTGAAGGTGTGTTTTGGAGCAGTATGGTCCTTAGTGGCCACTTCGGTTGGCTTTGGCGCTGTTTGGGCCCCATCCAGGGCTTGCCTTGGCTGGCGAGGGGGACAGTGCACCTGAGCCCCGGTGCCCGGGTCGCCCGGGACAGATTCGTGCGACCCCGTCAACCCCAGCGGCGGTGCCGGGGAGGTGCCGAGAGGGGTTGCCCTCGCAAGAGTTTGGTGCGCCCCATGGCCTACAGAGAGCCATCCTCGCAACATCGGGCTCCAAGATGCCCTGACTTGATGTCCTCTAGCTCGTCTCGCTTGAGACGTCCTCACAACTCTGGATTCCAAGATGTAGTTCGCGAGGTACTCAGGCCTGTTTGGCCTGAGACATGATGGGGAGTCGGGATTCGAGATGCTTTGAATTGAGGTGCTCTGGCCCGTTGCGCTTGAGACGTCCTCACCTTGAGGGTCCAAGATGTGGTTCGCTAAGTACTCAGGCACGTTTCACCTGAGACATCCTGGGTATCTCTGGCTCTGACCGTTTGGCCTGAGACGTCCTCGCAGCTCTGGGTTGAAGATGCGGTTCACGAGGTGGTCAGGCCCTTTTCGCTTGAGACATCATCGCAACCCTGGCTTCTGGGATGCCCTGACTTGAGATACTCGGTCCCGTTTCACCTGTGACATCCTCATTACGTTGTTCGCTTGAGACATCCTCAGGACCCCAGGCTTCGAGATGCCTTGAATTGAGGTGCTCTGGCCCGTTTCGCCTGAGACATCCTCGCAATCCGTGGCTCTGACCGTTCGGCTTGAGACGTCCTTGCAACTCTGGCTTGAAGATGCGGTTTACGAGGTGCTCAGGCTCGTTTTACTTGAGACATCCTGAGAACCTCGGGCTCCGAGCTGCCCTGACTTGAGGTTCTTCAGCCCGCTTGGCTTGAGACATCCTCGCAATTCACACCTGTGGGTGTACGGCTCGCGAGGTGCGCTTGACCGTTTCGCTTAAGACATCCTCACAATTTTGTGTTCCATCGCGAGGTACTCAGGCCTGTTCTGCCTGAGACATCCTCCGAACCCTGGGCTACGGCGAGAGGCCCTTAATTGAGGTGCTCTGGCCCGTTTCGCTTGAGACGTCGGCACAACTGGGTTCCAAGACTTCGTCCGAGAGGTGCCATTGACGGAGTGGTTGCTTGGGTTACCCCCGGTGCCGGGGGAAGTTGGGGACCAATAGAAAGTGCCAGAAGAAACGAGAAGTCGCCATTTGTTGTTGTGCATCGTGCCCCGTCTTCTCCTTACTCGGCGGCGAGATCGGGGGGGAAGTGAGAAGGGGCGGGCCTTCTCAGAAGGCTCGGAAATCCCCCTGGCCTTCTCAGAAGTGTTCTAAGCCTTTCCCGACGGCACAGACATCTCTGTGAAGGCTGGAGGGCTTCTGAGAAGCCCCCGCCTTTTTCGGGCGGGTGGTAATGGGGGGTGACCCACATGGGGGGTGAAGAAAAAGGCCCGAAAGTGGCCCTCTCGGGCCCCTTTTGGGCACCAACTGGCTTCAAAAAGGGCCCTAAATGGCTCCTTCAGGGCCCTTTTCTTCACCCCCATTTAGGTCACCCGCCATTACCATCTGCCCGATGAGATAGCTTTCTCGTGCTCACTTCCCTCCTCGCTCGACGCCGATTTGCCTATGCCGGGCGTCCAGGAGAGAAGCCTCCGGGCCCCTCGGAGAACGCCCCTGCCTTCCAAGAGCCCCCCCCGCCTTCGTCGAACAACCCGCCATTAGAATGCTGCAACTCCTGGAAGGGTTTATTCGGCATCGGCGCTGGTATACCCTCAGTGGAGGAAAGGTACCCCTATCAGTTATTTCTGCAGTTTTCTTCCTTTTGCGCTTCCAAGGTGGCCCTCGTCGCCACCGCTGAATTCACTTTGATATTCTGGTCAGAACGCACCCTGGGAGAGGTCCAGGGCGTAGCGGTATCGGTATGTAGGTATGTACCTTTTGGTTTCCCACACCCGTGCTGGCATGGTCCCGCTTACCTATACGACCGCCCTACGGGCGATAAGGAGGTTGGGGGGAATTGAGATCAAATGCCCACCGTGACTGACCTCCAGCCTGTCACCTTGATCTCATCTCTCTCTTTCTCTCTGGATTGGATTGGCCCGCCGCAAGTGCAGAAACAAATGAATTGATGGATTGGGTTGGATGGATTGGATTGGGCGGGATAAGATAAGATGGGACAAGATGGGTTGGATAAGATAATATGGATTGTATTGGACAAGATGGACTTGATAAGATAAGCTGGATTGGATAAGAAAGCCCGCCGCAGGCGCCGACAACAATGATTTGATGGATTGGGTTGGGTGGATTGGATTGGATGGGATAATATGGATTGGCTAAGACAAGATGGGTTGGATTGGAAGAGATGCACTGGATACTATAAGATGGATTGGATTGGCCCGCCGTAGGAAGACGAATTGATGGATTGGGTTGGGTGGATTGGCTTGGGTGAGATAAGATAAGATGAGACAAGATGGGTTGGAAAAGATAATCTGTATAATATTGGACAAGATGGATTGGATAATATAAGCTGGATTGGATAAGAAAGCCCGCCGCAGGCGCCGACAAAAATGAAGTGATGGATTGGGTTGGGTGGATTGGATTGGATGGGATAAGATTGGTTGGAAAATATCAGATGGGTTGGATTGAAAGAAATGGATTGGATAAGATAAGATGGATTGGATTGGCCCGCCGCAGGCGCAGAAGCAAATGAATTGATGTATTGGGTTGGGTGGATTGGATTGGGTGGGATAAGATAAGATGAAACAAGATGGCTTGGATACGATAAGATGGGTTGGATTGGGGAAGAGGGATTGGAGAAGATAAGCTGGGTTGGATACGAAAGCCCGCCCCAGGCGCCGAAACAAATGAATTATGAAATTAGCGACATGCGTTAGCGCCGGGACGCCCGGGACACCCGGGACACCAGGGACAGCGCCCAGCCCAACTGGGACACCTTCTGGCCACCGGCGGACGGGAAACGGACTTTCGCTCCTACTGACACCTGGGACACCTGGGACACCGCCCGGCCCAATTGAGACACCTCCCAGCCACCGGCGGGCGGGGAACTGACTTTCGCTCCTACTTCGGCCTAGCTATAGGAGGATCACGCGCAGCTTCGCCTCGCCCGCACGCACGACACGAACGCGAAACCGAAACCGATTTCCCGGTGGAGGGTCTCCGTTTCACTGCGATCTCACCCCCCATCCTCCGATTTTGTTTGATCCAGTGCGATTCGGCTGAGTGCGGCAAAGGCCCACTTAATGTGTCAAATCCAGCATGGTTCCGCTCAGTTCGCTCACTCCGTTGCAAATCGGCAGAATTCTGGATTTAATCTGGGCCAATCCGGCGACCTCAGTTGGTCGGGGGCCCTCAATCGGCGCGGTGACCACACCGCGTGGTGAGTCAGTAAAACTGCGGGGTCACGACGCGGTCTTGGGACTCTGGTCGTTCTTTGAGGACGCCTCGGGCGACTGGGGTCTATGGGGTCCCACAACCGTGCGGTCACAGACCGCGCGGTGAGGTCGTGGGGGGCTTCAAGGTCACCACGCGGTCCGTCACCTCATGGTTCTGGGGCCCCGAAGTTGGGCTTCCTAGCCCAACCTCGGCTCCATACTCTCCGACTGTGGGTCCCAACTCTCTGACTCCAGAGCCCTTCTTTCCGAACCTGGCGCCCTCCCCATGAGCGCCAGGCCAGGCCTGGTAATGCTTCCGCGCGTGCAGCGCTTCGCCTGTCCAGGATGATGTGTGCGATTCGGCCCCACCCTGCAGCATCCGCGCGGTGCATGACGCAGGCCCTGTCTCGAAGAAGAAAAAACACCATAAACATACATGTTTCGCGTGCCGCGCGGGTTTTTGGAATCCTCGCTGAACCCCCCGTGCGGCGCCTCCGGCGCCGTCCCTGACGCGTGGCCCAGCGCAGATCCAAGAAATCCGCGCGGAGCGCCTCGAGTTTTCTGCTCATGGCGTTCCTTCTTCCTGACCCCTCCCCCGGGACCGGTTTTTCATCCGGAGTCGTTTTGTTGACGCTCCCGAAGCCGGGCGATGGCCCCCACGGGCCGAAGACGGCCGAAAATTGCCCGTCCTCCACCGAGCGCGTTCCACTGCTCGCAAAGTGCCCGCTCGCAAACGTCCGAAAAAAGCAGATGCCTGCCTCGATGCAATGTATCGTAGATCTTCCACGGCGACTCCAGGCCGTTTGCGAGCAGTCACCTCGCGAGTAGTGGAGCGCGCTTGTCCAGTCCTGACGTTTTCATGGCGTGGCCGTGTCTGGGGCCGCACACCTCGCTCAGGAGGGGAAGAACACACAGACACAATGAATCGTCGGTCCCCCAGAAGATGTGGGAGAATCTGGGAAGTGGGGGGGGGCTGAAGACCCAGAAAATGTATCAAACTTATGCTAACGGAGTTCCCCACATAATGATGTTATTGGGATAGCGGAATCAAGGATCATTTTGTCATGAATTCTTGACGCTTCGCGTATCCCCACCAGCCCATCCTACACCAGGCGCTCGAACGAAGAGCGCCGATGATCGGCAGCTGTTCTCCTCCCCCTCTTCCTCCTCCTCCGCCTTCTCCTCCTCTTCTCCTCCTCCTCCCCCACCTCCTGCTCCTCCTCCTCCTCCTCCTCCTCCTCTTCCTCCTCATCTTCCTCTTCCCTGGTGGCGTCTTGGAAGTATCTTCGAACGTTTTGGTGGGCTCTTGGGCCTTGCGGGCGGGCGGGCGGCGCTCTGCCCGCCCGCGCGCAGGGCCCAAGAGCGGGTCCAAGACGTCTCTCGGAGCCATATTGGAGGAGATCGATCAACGAAGGGGGGTTCCTAAATTTCAGCCCCCCCCTCAGGAGCCACGATCCTCGTGAGGGGTGTCGAATTTTAGCCCTCCCAGGGGTCGATCTTGGACGCTCTGACCGATCGCGGCCCCCCCTGTCCAGGTCAGTGGGGAGGGGGTAGGGGGAGGGGTAAACCCCTCCCCGAAGGGGAAGAAGAAGGGGTGGAAGAGGAAACTCGTTAAACCACCGACGCCCTGAAGGGCTGGTGGGAATTGCCGACCTGCCCTCGCCCTCTCCATCCTTTTCTATCACATGGTTTGCGAATACCCTCCTCGCTCAGGCGGGGCCTCCCTGGAGGGGTGGTAGGGGCACGAAACCTGATACATAACACTGTTCGCGAATACCCTCCTCGCTCAGGCGGGGCCTCCCTGGAGGCGCTCAGGCGGGGCCTCCCTGGAGGAAGGAGAAGAAAGCGTTGAAGAAAGAAGTGGTGATGAAGGCAATGGTTAACGATGAGGACGGTGTCGATGTCTTTCGGCACCCGTGTTTTCACGCGCATTCACAGCTGGGAACTTCGCGGAATATCGAGATCAATCGATTGCAGGAGCGGGCCGCCCCTCTGAGCAGTATCTCACCCCTCGTGGTCTTCACTCTGGAGCAGTATCTCACCCCTCGAGCAGGCCGCGGCTGCGGACTCTCGCTCCTTTGAGCAGTATGTCACCCCTCATGGCCGCCACTCTGGAGCAGCATCTCACTCCTCGAGCAGGCCGCGGCTGCGGACTGTCATGTCCGCAGCCGCGGAGGCCGTGGCCGCTTCGTCAAGGGCGCGCTTGCGTTTCAACGGCCTCGCTCAGGCGGGGCCTCTCTGGAGGGGTGGGAGGGGCACGAAACCTGATGAATAACACTGTTCGCGAATACTGTCGTCGCTCAGGCGGGGCTTCCCTGGAGGGGTGGGAGGGGCACGACACCTGATAAGTTCGCGAATGCTGTCCTCGCTCAGGCGGGGCCTCCCTGGAGGGGTGGGAGGGGCACGCAATCTGGTAAAGAACACTGTTCGCGACTACAGTCCTCGCTCAGGCGGGGGCTCCCTGGAGGGGATGGCAGGGCACGAACCCTGATAAAGAACACTGTTCGCGAGTAGCGTCCTCGCTCAGGCGGGGCGGGGCCTCCCTGGAGGGTGGGAGGGGCACGAAACCTGATAAATAACACTGTTTGCGAATAGCGTCCTCGCTCAGGCGGGGCCTCCCTGGAGGGGTGGGAGTGGCACGAAACCTGATAAATGACACTGTTTTCGAATAGCGTCCTCGCTCAGGCGAGGCCTCCCTGGAGGGTGGGAGGGGCACGAAACCTGATAAATAACACTGTTTGCGAATCGCGTCCTCGCTCAGGCGGGGCCTCCCTGGAGGGGTGGGAGGGGCACGAAACTTGACACATAACACTGTTTTCGAATAGCGTCCTCGCTCTGGCGGGGCCTCCCTGGAGGGGTGGGAGTGGCACGAAACCTGATAAATGACACTGTTTTCGAATAGCGTCCTCGCTCAGGCGGGGCCTCCCTGGATCGGGATGGGAGGGGCACGAAACCTGATAAATGACACTGCTTTCGAATAGCGTCCTCGCTCAGGCGGGGCCTCCCTGGAGGGGTGGGAGGGGCACGAAACTTGATAAATGACACTGCTTTCGAATAGCGTCCTCGCTCAGGCGGGGCCTCCCTGGAGGGGTGGGAGGGGCACGAAACCTGATAAATGACACTGTTTTCGAATAGCGTCCTCGCTCAGGCGGGGCCTCCCTGGAGAGGTGGGAGGGTCGCATGGTATTGGTATGGTATTGGTATGGTATTGGTATGGTGGGAGGGAGCTCAGACGAAACCTGATACATCACAGGTGTTGCATGGTATTGGTATGGTATTGGTATGGTATGGTATGGCTTGGTATGGTATTGGTATGGTGTTGCATTGGTATGGTATGGCTTGGTAGTGTTTGCTATGGTATTGGTATGGTATGGTATTGGTATGGTAGGGCTTGGTATGGTATGGTATTGGTATGGTATGGTATTGGTATGGTATGGCTTGATATGGCTTGGTATGGTATTGGTATGGTATGGTATTGGTATGGTATGGCTTGGTATGGTATGGTGATGTGCGGAATGGTATCGTATGGTTTGGTTTAGGAGAAGGACGCGGGAGGAGGATGAGGAGGAGGAGGAGGAGGAGGAGGAGAAGGAGAGGGCGTTCTGGGAAAAGAAGACCCCCACTCAGGATGTGGGGATATATATATATATATATATATATATATATATGTGTGTGAAAACCCAAAAAATACATGCAAATAAATGAAAAGAAAAGAAAATACGGGAAATCCTGCTAGTTGTGTGTATTTGCTCGTGTGTCCCCAGGGCCCCTTCGCTCGCGCCGCCCCCGGCCCTGCGCGCCGGCCGGCCCAGGCCATCAGGACGACCGCGGGGACACCCCGGCGCACCACCTCGCGCGCAAGGGCGACGCCGCGACGCTCTGGGCGCTCCTGTCGCGCGCGCGCCCCGAGCAGGCCGAGGCTCGTCGCTCGGAGGAGGAAACAGGGAGGGAGGAGGTTGGGAGAGGAGGAGGAGGTTGGAGGAGGAGGAGGTTGGAGGAGGAGGAGGAGGAAGAGGAGGAGAAGGAGGAGGTGTGGGATTGCAGGCTCAGGCCAGTAGGAGCGTCAGGCCTGCGCGTCTGGCTCGACCCCTTCGAGCCTCAGGAGGGACAAAAACACACACACACACGGACACAATGAATCGTCGATTCCCCAGAAAAATATGGGAGAGTGTGGGAAGGGGGGGGGAAGACAGAAGCCCAGAAGATATGGGAAATATAGGGAGTCCTGTTATTTGTGTGTATTTATCTGTGTGTCCCAGGGCCCCTTCAGAGCAATGAGAAATTCATGATGGCAGGTTTTTCATCATTTTCGGCATCTGGGGGCCCTCGCCAGGCCTCGCGAGACTTTCAAAAACTGCTCCGGGCGAAAAGCCGGTCTTGGGGAGTGGATCCATACCCGGGGAAAGGTATCCATACCTAGGGAAACAAACAATTACATAAACATAAAGATTCTGAGGTCCGCGCGGATTTCTCGGATCGGCGTTGGAAGCCCCTGGCGGCGCCTCCAGCGCCGCCCCTGGCGCGCTCCGCGCGCCAAGGAGGGGGGGTCCATCGCCGATCCGAGGAATCCGCGCGGACCTCAGAATGTTTATGTTTATGCCATTGTTTGTTTCCCTGATGCCGCTACCCCTCCCTCGTTACGCCTTTTTGTCGGCCTCTCGGGAGGCCCTCGTCGCCACCGCTGGATTCGCCTCGAAGTCCTGGTCAGAACGCACTCCTGGAGAGGTCTGGGAAGTAGCGGTGTTCGCACCCTGTGGTGTCCCCAGTTGCGTGGCGTCCGACCCTGGACCAAACCTCCGGGTCGGTTTTGGAGGTCGCCGCAGATCTCGCGGCGTCTACAAGTCGGGGCCAGGTTTTTGTAAAGGAGCGGAGCGGGAATGCCCTTTCCCAACCCCCCACCCCGCCCTGCGATGTAGACGTGCCTCATCACCACGTGGCAACATCGCGACTGAGAGTTGCCAGCGTGTGCCCAGCGTTGGCGGTCATGCGTTTGTGGTCAGGGCCGAGCATCACGCGACCAGAGGCGGCCGTGAGGAGGCAGAACGCGCGGGGCGCCACTGCCGAGCAGGAGGCGCCGGACGGAGGTGCGCGGCTGGCCGTGCGGCTGGCACTGCGCTGCGGCCCCCGCAGCTCCCCGCGGGCGAAGAACAAACCGGGGAGGGGCAGGTACCTCAAGTGTCAGGTCGAGCGTGTCCTCCTACAGGCGGATGTTGGAAGAATAATGAATAGGCAAACAACACCCCAACAAAGTCGAAACATAGTCGAATAATCGTTCCCAGACGAGTTTCTGACTGCTTTTGAATATTCCTCCTGTAGGGGGACATGCCCGACTTAACTCAAGTGGGTCCGATGCCGCCTGCCCTTGCTTTGTCGCGCAAGCGAGGGGTTCACTTCGAAGTTCTGGTCAGAGCGCACCTCGGGAGAGGTCCAAGGAATTGTGGTGTCGGCACGTTTGGCTCCCTCAGAACCATCTAACAAAACGGATCAAATGTTCCAGGGCGGCCCGAAGGTTCTACTACTGATTGTGGCGGCACGCGAGGTCATGATCGTTCGAGCCGTCGTGGGACAGGCTTCCGCGGTGGCGGAAATTGCGTCATTGACCGTTCTTCGTCGGTTGAGTCTCATTAGGCCTCCCAGATAGGGTCGGAGTAGATGGGATCGGTTGATCGCGCCGCATCGGCGATGCATCGGCGATGCATCGGCGATGCATCGGCGATGCGGCTCGATGTGGGGACCGACTTTTTCCTCGCCGACGGCGCCGATGCATCGCCGACGTCGCCGATGCGTCGCCGACGCATCGGCGATACATCGCCGATGCACTGGCGAAGCGCCGCGATCCTCGGACCCCGCCTGCTCCGACCCCGGCTGGGAGACCAAGGGCGCCCTCGAGGGCGCGAAGTTATTCGCGCTTCGCGCTTCGGCTCCGATACCTCCTCATCCTCCTCTCGTCCCCTGGGAGGCGGCGCGAGAGCGCGAAGTTATTCGCACTTCGCGCAGCGCGACGCGCGACGCGCGAAGTTGCGAGCCCTGGGAGACGTCCACGGACCGTTCTTCGTCGGCGAGGTCTCGGAGAGCACGCGTCTGCACACGGCACGGCCCTGTCGGAGGTCCCGGGCGGCGCCTCGCGAGGGGCGCGCGCAGGGGCGGAACGGAGGCGCCACGACACCCGCGCGCTGCGCCCGCGAGGCCCGCGCAGGCCCCCCGAAGGGTTCGGAGGTGGATAGGCCTCCTACCCCGACACGTCGATTAGTGAATTGGCCGTTTTCGGTTCGCGAGGGGGCGCCGCGGCCGTTCTTTTTGCGGGTCTAGGTCCAGGTCCGTCGGTTTCGGTCGTAGGCCGTTTTCACGAAAGGGAGGCTTACTAGAGGGAGGTCTGTCCGCCGCCGAAGGGTGGTGTGCGGGGAGGGGCGCCAGGGGTGCGAATGCTAAGTCGGGCGTGTTTTCCTCTACAGGAGGAGCATTCCAGAAGAGTCCAACAACAGTCTGGGGGACGATTTTTTTGTGAGCATTCTCTCTGGGTATGTTTGAGCATGCTTCTACGGTTTCGTATGATGCTTCCAAACTCCGCCTGTAGGAGGACATGCCCGACCTGATGCTAATTGGATACAGCAGGTTCGCGTCGTGTCGGCTCGCCGCGACCCCGCCGTGGGCGTTCAAGGTTGAGCGCGTCAGTGGCCCAGAATCGGCCCAAGATTGGAGCGATCGGGCGATCGAGAAGCCGCCGATCGTTCAAGGCTGAACGATCCAGCGCGGTGTCAGGAACCAACGCCAGGGTCGACACGGCGGGAACCTGCCGTAGGGGGGGTTATCTGTGGATGCCCAAGGGGTTATACTTGACCTGATCTAGCCTATAAGTGGGTTGCACATGCCCCAAGTAGCTTCCGGAGATGAGACAACTCCGTTGAGTGGGCGGGGCCCATTTAGCCCGGATCGCCCAAGCCACTTGAGGCATCAGCAACCCACCCATGAGCTAAGTTAGGCCAGGCGTGATCCCCGTGGCGTCCACTGATCACCCAATTAGCAACCCCGGCGCCCATCCCAGTTGGTGCGGCTTGCTGCCCTCCGAACGTGGCCAAGCTCAGGGAGACACTCCTGCTGCCCGTGGGGCAGGATCGGGGGCCCCCCAGACGGTGCGGTGGCCACACCGTGCGGTGAGCCAGTGGGGGATTCCGCTCACCGGAGGGTTCTGGACTCGATCCGCTCTCCGAGGACGTCTCGGGCGACGGGGGCCTTCGGGGTCCCCGAACGGTGCGGTGACGGGCCGTGCGGTGCGGTGAGGTCCTCGGGGGAAGGGTTCGAGCTCTCCGCGCGGCCTGCTGCCGCAGCGCTTCGGGGCCCCGGAGCCAGGAGCACGACCTGGGGCAGGACGGCCCGGGGGCGCACGCCGCGGGCGAGGACGCCACGTGGCGGGCGTACAGGTCGCGCCGGGCTGGGAGACCAAGGGCGCCCTGGAGGGCGCGAGGTGATTCGCGCTGCGCGGTTCGGCTCCTCTGGGAGGCGGCGCGAGAGCGCGCGAAGTTCTTCGCACTCCGCGCTTCGCGCGAAGCGCGAAGTTGGGAGCCCTTTGTTGCAGGTCGCGCCTGGCTGGGGGGGAGGGGCTCCTGCCGTTCGAGGAGGGCGGCGACGGCGTGAGGCGGCGCGCGGGCTGAGCGGGCGGCGCAGGGGAGAGGCCGCGGCCTCGGGCGGGGCTCTGCGTCGTGCTCCCGTCCTCCCGTCCTTCTCCTCCTCCTCCTCCCTCCTCCTCCTCCTCCTCCTCCTCCTCCTCCCCCTCCTCCTCCTCCTCCTCCTCCTCCTCCCCCTCCCTCTCCTCCTCCTCCCCCTCCCTCTCCTCCTCCTCCTCCTCCTCCTCTTTCTCCTCCTCCCCCTTCTCCTCATCCTCCTCCTCCTCCTCGTCCACCCCCTTCCCCTCCTCCTCCCCTTCCTCCACCTCCTCCTCCTCTCCTCTTCCCTCCATCCTGGCAAGGCCCATCCTTGACCCAGGATCGGTGCACATGCCTTCCTGGCCAAGGTAGGAGTGCGTATGCACCGATCCTGGGCTCAGGATGGGCCTGGCCAGAATCGGTGTATGGGCATCGTTTTTTCCCCACATCCTAAGTGGGGTTCTTGTTTTCTCTGCACACCCTCCGCGCAGGATCTCTCGTCCTCCTCCCTCTCCTCTGCTCCTCTTTGCTTCCTCCTCCGCATCATCATCACCATCACCATCACTCCCCACTCATCATCATCACCATCAGCATCACCATCACCATCGCACGATCACTCACCATCATCGGCATCGAACGATCATCATCAGCATCATCATCATCATCATCATCATCACTACTCGCTGACTCACCACTTAGTCCCCATCATCATCACCACCATTTACCATCATAATCGCACGATCACTCACCATCAGCACTCATCATCACCACCATCATCATCATCATCACGTCGTCATCATCACCACCACCACCACCATCATCATCATCATCATCATCATCATCAGTTTCATCATCATCATCATCATCATCATCACCATCATCATCATCATCATCACCATCACCATCATCATCATCATCATCATCATCAATCATATACCATCATCAAACACCGTCGTCATCACCCCATCACCATCATCCACCAAGAGGGAGCCTCGTCTGTCAGTGAATCGTGAGGAAGTCTCAGGCGGGAGCCCCCTCCCTATGGGCCTCGCAGATCATGTTATTAATCCGAGCGGGTCATCGGATTCCTGTAACTGTCGTCACTTTTGGGCTCCTCAGGTTTGAATTTGGAGGAAGTATCAAGCGGGAGCTTCGTCTGTGAGTGAATTGCGAGGAAGTCTCAGGCGGGAGCCCCCTCCCTATGGGGCCCGCAGATCATGTTATTAATCCGAGCGGGTCATCGGATTCCTGTAACTGTCGTCACTTTTGGGCTCCTCAGGTTTGAATTTGGAGGAAGTATCAGGCGGGAGCCTCGTTTGTCAGTGAATTGCAAGCAAGTCTCAGGCGGGAGCCCCCTCCCTATGGGGCCCGCAGATCATGTTATTAATCCGAGGGGGTCATCGGATTCCTGTAACCGTCGTCACTTTTGGGCTCCTCAGGTTTGAATTTGGAAGAAGTATCAAGCGGGAACCTCGTCTGTGAGTGAATTGTGAGGACGCGCCAGGCGGGACCCCCCCCCCCCCTATGGGGCCCGCAGATCATGTTATTAATCCGAGCGGGTCATCGGATTCCTGTAACCGCTGTCATTCTTGGGCTCCTCAGGTCTGAATTGGGAGGAAGTATCAAGCGGGAGCCTCGTCTGTGAGTGAATTGTGAGGAAGTCTAAGGCGGGAGCCCCCTCCCTATGGGGCCCGCAGATCATGTTATTAATCCGAGCGGGTCATCGGAGTCCTGTAACTGTCGTCACTTTTGGGCTCCTCAGGTCTGAATTGGAGGACGTATCAAGCGGGAGCCTCGTCTGTGAGTGAATTGTGAGGAAGTCTAAGGCGGGAGCCCCCTCCCTATGGGGCCCGCAGATCACGTTATTAATCCGAGCGGGTCATCGGATTCCTGTAACCGTCGTCACTTTTGGGCTCCTCAGGATTGAATTTGGAGGAAGTATCAAGCTGGAACCTCGTCTGTGAGTGAATTGTGAGGAAGTCTCAGGCGGGAGCCCCCTCCCTATGGGGCCCGCAGATCATGTTACTAATCCAAGCGGGTCATCGGATTCCTGCGTTGACTTTAGGCTCGGGGAGGCTCGGGTCAGGGAACCATAATCATGACAGAAGGGGACGCCCGCGCGCGCTCGCAGGGACTTGCGCGCATCAGAGCGCGCAATTGGATCGTGCGAGCAAAGCGCGTTGGCGACAGCGGTTGCTGTTGGTTTGTTTCTTGCTTGTGTGCTGCTTGATGGCCGGGCAGCGCGGAGAGCTCTTCATCGAAGAGTTCTTAGATTGGAGGGTCGATTCCTCCGAGCGCGAGTCCCTTTCTGCGCTCGTGCAGAGAGAGGGACTGGAGTCGGCTGGCGATTTAGCGCATTTGTTTTGCTCGACGGACGAGGCGGAGCAGTGTGGAGTGCCCACGGCCTGGGCCGTGGCTCGGGACGTGGCGCGGGTGACGCCGTGGCTGGTGCCCGCGCGTGGCATTTGCGCGGAGGGGCGATTTGGCGGCGCGGCGGCGGCCGCCGCGCCCGCCGTGAGCGCGGGGGCCGCGGCGGGGAAAGGGCGTGGGCCTACCGCCGCGCGCCGCGGTCGGCCGAGACGCTGTGCCGCAGTGGCGACGGAGGCGGCAGAGCGTGAGGGGCGCGTTCAGCTGGCGGTCAGCGCAGTTCGAGTGTCGCTTGAATGGCGCCCGGAAAGCGGCCTCGGGCAGGGGTTGCAGGAGGCGCAGGCCGAGATGCTCGCCGACGTCTCGTCCGCGGCGGTGTTTAGGCTGAGTAATTTCGAATCCGGGACGCTGCGCACGGCCTTGCGCGTGTGGGGGCAGTGGGCCGAGTGGGCGGGCCGGCAAGGGCAGCCGGCGACGAGTCTGGCGCGGCAACCCATGGCAGTCGCCGAGTTCGTGCATAAGCTCTCGATCGCACGGACGTCCGGCGTCAGGATCTGGAACGCCTTGAAGTGGATGTGCGTACATTTGAAAGCGCCTTTCTGCCTGGACGATGCGTTTCGCCCTGTGCCACGTGATCCAGGCAGTGGAACCGTAGCACCGCCGGCCCAGGCCACTGTCGTCGAACCCGAGATGATTTACCATGTGATCGATTTCCTGGATGGCGCGAGAACGCCTGGGCAAGTCATGCTCGCGGCTGGGATGCTGGCGGTGGTATTCGCGTGGGTGAGGTACACGCACCTGCTGCGCTCTAGGCCTTTAGAGAAGTCTGTTTATTTTTGCTGGTTCCGCGCATCGAGGGGGAAGCAGGGAAAGCGACAGGGGCGACCTTCGTTCGATTGGTGCTTGCCGAGGCGGCTAGGTGGCGCGCGGTCCGCCGCTGACGCCTTGTGGGATGGTTGGCACAAGTTGGCGGCGCGGGAAGATCGAGCAGGAAGGGCTGTGCCGACGGGGCTCGTCTTCGATCCAGTTTCCGGCGCGCCGGTGAAGTTGGGTGCCTTTAACCGATCGCTGAAGGAAGTATTCCGAGGCTCGCTAGCGGACGATTCCCAGTTGGATCTTGTGACTTCGTACAGTTTGCGCCGGGCTGGGCCTACATGGGCGAGCGCGATACAATTGGACTGGGAAGCCCGAGTCATCTCGGGCGGTTGGACGGAGGGGGGAGACAACTCCCGTCGGAACCAGATGCCGATCGTGTATAATGCGCGTCGGCGGCAAGCCGAGATGTGCACGCGCCTGCACATGGCCGGAGTGTTGTCGTGCCTGCGGACCGATCTGGAGGCCCCAGTGCAGTGGGAGCAAGTGCGATGCTGGGCGAGTTCTGCGCCAGGAAAAGTAATGTTGGCCGACCTAGAGAAAGAGGCGCAGCAGCGGGTGGCGGTGTCGACCGTTCGTGAGAAGGCCGCGTTCTTGCCCCCGTCGGTCGTCGAGGAGTTGAGGCGGCAGAAGTTTCTCCGGATAATCGTGGCCCCGCGTGGACAGCGGGTGGGGCGCGGTAAAGCGCCGGGCGCGCCTCCACCCAATTGTCGGGGTCCTGCCGACGGGGGCGCCGCGGGTAAGAGCGGTGAGGGGGGGGCGGGCGCCGAAGCGCCGGGCGCGCGTGCGCGCGCTGCGCAAACCCTCGCGTCGGGGGCACCGCGTGCAAAGCGGGGGGGGCGCGGTAAAGCGCCGGGCGGTTTGCGTGGGAACGCGTTGCCTGCGCCTGCGAGTCCACGCAGAGCGCCGAAAGTTGCCGGCAAAAACAAGCGACCAGCAGAGGCGGGAGCGCGCGCCAGTCCGGCGTCGGTTGCCATTGCGGGCCGCGCAGGGCGAACCGCGGGTCGATCGCGCGGCCCAGCGGCATTGTGCCCGGGCGTGGGCGGCATTGGAGGCTGTCTCCATCCCCAGGTCCAGGGGAGATGAAGTGTCGGTGCGGCCGGGAGACGCAACCCGTGCAGGCCCGGCCGCGTTCCAAGCGCGGGGAGTTGACTGCGCCGGTCGCGCGGTGACCGCGCTTCCAGGTGACGAGGCAGCGCAGGGCGCGGAGGTGGGTGAATGTGACGTAAAGGGCTCAGATGGCGCGCCAGCGCACTGCGCGCCGCCAGTCAGGCAGGTTGCGGAGGGATCATCCGCGCGCGCGTCGCGAGCCGTGGGCCCGTCGCCCGAGCCGCGGGGCGCGATCGGGTACGTGCAGTCTGAGCCTGGGAGGGCTACCCGGGTAAGGGAGGTTATGGGGCCTCGATATCACGTCGCGATGCCCGTAATTCGTCGCCTCAAAAAGTCCAGAGCCTGGACGGACAGTGAGTTCGGGCCAGTGACGAACCTATGTCAGAATGGATTGAGTGATCTGCAGTGGTTCCCGGCGCTCCCGGAGGGAGCCCTGGTGTGCGCGGCGTGTGAAAAGTTGCGCGGCCGGGCAGCCCCGGCGCGAGGTGGTGACGTCATCGCGGCGGAGACGCGCGGAGTTGCGCGTGGGCCTGCCAGCGAATGCCAACGTAACGGATGCGTATGCGCGCCCCGAGGTGGGCTCGAACGCGGTCCAGAGAGTAGGTTTAGCGGAGCGACACGTGTGGTTCTCGGTATGTCCCCAGATCATGCGCTACCGAAAAATTTGGGTAGCGATCGGGAACGACCGGTCGCGACCGATACCGAAAAAATTTCGGTAGCGATCGGTCGCGGCTCGTTACCGAAAAACCATCGATTTCGGTAGCGAACGGTCGCGGTCGGTAGCGGATTTTCAACGATTTCGATGAGAATATCAAGAGGCCGTTACCGACCGTTACCGACCGTTACCCATTTTGGTCGGCGACCGTTACCGACTGATTTTTGATGATTTTTATGCCAAAACCATCATCAGTAGCATCATCACCAGCATTCCCAACATAGCATCAAAACAATCATCATCCCATCATGATAAGCAGTATAACACTCATCATATCATCCCAACAGGCATGCCAACGTAATCATCATACCATGATATCAGTGATACATATAATAACCATACCATCATCATATGATGATCATCACCATCATATCATGATCATGATCATCACAACCATGACCAACATAACATTCATATCATGATCATCACCATCATACCATCATCATCCTCACTATCAGGGCCGTCACCACCACAACCCCAATCAACACCATCATCAACACTACCATCTATGTCATCATGCTCATTATATCCATCACCTCATCATCCTACTTCTCGCGCGTCCCCTCCTCGTCGTTCTCCTCTTACTGTTCGTACGCTACTCAGTGCGATTTCACCTTGGACCGACGGCGCCGCGCCGCGCCGAAGCCGCCCAGAAGTTCAAGCAGCGCCCAGCGTGGCGACGTACATGAGGAGGAGGAAGAGGATGAACATAATTAGGTGGATGAGGAGGAGGAGGAGGAGGAGGAGGAGGGGGAGGAGGATCGGACGCCATTTGGGGCCACCAGATCGGGGACAGAGAAGGAGGGCCGAGGAGAGGGATGAGGAGGAGAGGGCGGAGGAGGAGGAGGAGGAGGAGGAGGAGAGGAGGAGGAGAGGGAAGAGGAGGAGGAGGAGGAGGAGGATAATAGTGAATCCCTTCTTTGTCCTATCAGAATGACTGCGAACTGCGAACTGCGATCGGCGAGAATACGAACTGCGAACTGCGAAAACTAAGAACGACAACGCTCAGGATGAAAGACCCCGAAAGATTACCACGTTGCGACGCTCCGAGGCCCCACAGGGGCCTTAAGCCGTCGTCTCCCAGAATCACGAGCAGCGCCCAGCGTGGCGACGGACGGCCTGCAAACAAACCTTGTCCTGGTGACAGGGTGGCCCAAGTCGACGCGACAGGGTCCCTGAGGGCCCATGACTGTATCGGACACCATCTCCGAGCCAAGTCCAGCGCGGCGGCGACGGAGGGGAGGGGGAGGCGTCGAGCTTGGGCGTGGAACTCGGTCCAAGGGGGACAGCGTCACGGAGCGAGAGAGAGAGAGAGAGGGAGAGACTTCGCCATTTCTGAGGCGTCGAGCGCGTGCCTGGAGCTCGCTGCCAGGCGGACAGAGCCACTGGGCGAGAGAGAGAGAGAGGGAGCGGAGCTGGAGGGCGTCCCTTCCTCCCTCGTATTCATCTTCGTCCGTCGTCAATCTACCTGCTCATCCTCTTCCCCCCATCCTCTTCGTCCTCTTTCTCCTCTTCCCCTCATCCTCATCCTCCTCCTCCGTATCACCCCCCCCCTCCTCCTCCGCCTCCTCCTGATAATCCGTCTTTCCTCCCCCTCCTCCCCCCTATATCCTGATTCACTCCGCGGTTGTACCATCTTACGTTTATCTTACGTAAGATAAACGTAAGATGCATGCGTTCGCACCTGGTGGTCACGCAACACGTGCTATCTTACGGCGATCTGACGTAAGATAGACGTAAGACACGTCAGTGCATGAACTTGGAGAGAGGCTAAAATACATCGCCCGTGCGTGGCCAGAATGCAGAGCAAGAGCCAATCTGCAAGCACGCCCCTCCCACCCTCCACCGCAGAGATGGTGGACGGGGGAGGGGGCGAGGAAGGTGGTTGCGGTGGCGTGTGCGTGGCGGGGTGGGGGGCGTGGAGGGGATAGTAAAGCATGAGCAGGGAGAAAGGGATGTGGGAGGCGGAAGTGGAGGAGGAGGAGGAGGAGGAGGAGGAGGAGGTTGGAGGGGCAGAAGGAGGAGGAGGTGGAGGATATGACAGGACCTGGCCACTCTGGGTTGGCGTGGGAGGGGCTTGCATGCGATTGCAATCGCAGCTCCTAGTCCATGCTTCCACGCGTGAACTCCAGGTCCGCCACCCCCCGCCAAGGGGCCGCAGGCAGAAGAAATGGCCTCGTCGACGGCACTACACGCCGACCCCCAGGCGATGGAGACAGGGGCCCCGCACGGCATCCCTCTCCCCAATCCCAGGAGGTTCGGCAGCGCGCCTTCTCCGAGACAGGAGGGCTGAGGGGGGCGGGGGGATGGAAGGAGAGGGCGGGGAGGCAACGGGAGAATGGTTAGGGAAAAGGATTGGGAACAAAGGGGGGTGGGGCTGGAAAGGGAGGAGGAGGAGGCTGCCGAGACGGAAGAGGCTTTGGGAGGCACAGGGAGGAGGGAGAGAGGGAGAGGAGGCATGGGGGAGGCGACGATCGGCGACAGCGACGCTTCTCTCCGTCCCACGCCCCCCCTTGTCACCCTCACCATCCCCTTCCCCATCGCTCTCATCATCATCCTTCGCTTCCTCCTGCTCCCCGCCTCTCCCTCGTCCTCCCCATCATCCTTGCCCCCCTCCTCCTTTTTTTGTAGCCAGCATAGACGCTTCCAAAAAAAGGCAACGTGGATAGACGGAGTCATACATATGCCTACCAGCACGCATTCGCTCCGCCAGCTTACAGCTGACTGACACGATCGACGTCCCCACGGCGCACGCGCTAGCAACCCTAGCCACGAGCCTCTGATAGTCTTCTGGCTGATAACACCATACGTACTTAGGGTTGAGGGGCACCTGCCGAAGCAGGTGCCAGAAGAAATGGTGTTTGTTCACCATTGACCATTTCTTTTTCCCCTGGTCCAGAGCATGCCGTGCCAACGCCGAATAGCATGTGAGGTAGTTGTCGCCCGCCCGCTGCAGCGCGGTGCATTGGGCGTCGGTCAAGAACATATCCCCAACGTCTATGATCTGGTACACTTGACACAAGCTTTTGAAAAGCAACGTACGCGTTCGCATAATGTTGGACCCCGTATCGTAATCCTGGGCTAGCTGGTAGCACACGGTGGCGAGCGTTCTGGTCTCGGCTGCTTTCACAGCCTTGGACAACGTGGGATAATTGGCGTGGGGCGCATCCTTGTCAGCGACAAACATACTAAACTTCAATGTAGAAATACGGTGGTCCAGTCCACGATCCCTATAGATGGCCTGAATTCTATCCCAGACTCGAGCTACCCTGTCGTTCCTGCTGCCGTGCCCCTGCTCGATCACGATTTCGTATAGCAGGTTGGCCACCGACTGGGCGGTGATCCCGATGTCCATGCAGTGCATCACGTCTAATGCTAAAGTTCGTACTGTGACGCCCCATATATCATACAACGGATGGGTGACCCTGTAGTCGCGCTCCTGGAATTTCCAATGGTTTGGGGTCTCCTCTGGGGAAGGGGCCGCGGCCCTAAACGCGAAACACCTCCACCAACCTACGCCATACCCACCCTCCACCCACCCCCGCCCTCATCCCTCCCACACCCCGCCACACGCACACACCACACCCTCCACACCCTCCACGCACCCCTCTCACGAGCCCCACACCCTTTAAAAACAACACGGGGCGAAGGGTTGCACAAGTCCTCCGCGAAGTTGTTGAATGCATTCTCACCGTCGCCCCTGGAACAAGGGCAGAGCCAGCAAAACATATCTTCACCAGGGTGCGGCATTTGCAGGTGGGACGCATAATATTCCAAGTCCCCGAGCACGGCGTATATGAAGGCCTTGAAAGGCCTGTCAGCCGAACACAGCCATTGCCCTGCAAGCCTAGAGCGTTCTGAATCCAAGGGGCCACCATTCCAGTCCGACGCCCCCGCCGTGCCGAGGGACCTCATGGATCAACGGGTATGCCTCTCACTCGCACGTCCTGCTTCCCTCGCTCCTTGCCACCCTCGCTCCCATCGCTCCCCCCCCCTTCTCTATCTCTAAGCGGCCGCTCGGTGGCACAGGCGGCAGTCAGGCGCGACAGACCAGGAGCGAGAAGGGATGGGATTGAGAGAAGGACTGTGAATGCGAGACGAACGCACCGAAACCGACGACGACACGCGAAGGAGGAGGAGGAGGAGGTGGAGGAGGAGAGGCGAGCAGCAGGAGGAGCAGGGAGAGGCGGGGGGGAGGAAGAGGAGGAGGAACAGGAGGAGCAGGGGGAGGCGGGGAGGAGGAAGAGGAGGAAGAGGAGAAGGAGGAGGAGGAGGAGGGATGCGACTACCCAGTTGGTGTTTTCAGAGTGGATCGGCGAAGCCTGGTTTATCCACAATTGGGTGCTTCCCCTCCGCCAGGGCATTAAACGACCACTTGAGCACTTTCCATATTTCGACGAAGCTGTCGCGGCCACCATGGTGGCGCTCTTTAGCCATAATGCTAGCAGGCCAGGATGCCAGGTTCATCGTTAGAGTCTTTGTGGTGCCGACGGCTAGTAACCCAGTCATACTGACGGTGACCAGCGAATCTCGAGTAAGAAACTCTGCGCCGTCTCCGTGTACTCGGAGCGGCAGCAGCGCCGTGCCACGGTCGCGTATTTTCCAGGCAGGATGCTCTCGAAGGCGAGGCTCGTTCCTGGGTTGATGTTTCACGCCTGGGGCAAGCGCAGCAAGGGTAACGCAACGTTTTACTATCACGGAACTGGCACATGAGTAAAATCAGAGGAAGTCTCAAGCACGGGCGACATCAAAACAGTTCCCCTCCTCCTACCATCAACCTCCCGCCTCTTCCGCCCTCCCCCCCCCCCCACGCCCGCCATGACCCCCTCCACCTCATCGCCTCCACCTCCACCTCCAAAAAAGTCACCTGCTAGCGTGGGCCCAGAACTCGGCGAGACGGTCCACGCCGAACATGGTCTCGAATTCAGCTGGGTACTTGTGAAATAGCACACCGAACCATTCGTGTGGGGGCAACACCGAACACTCTGTGGTCGAGACTTCTGTCGATTTTAAATCGACGAACGGGATTTTGAATTTACATGCTTTGGGTAACTCATTCTTCCCCAACATGGTAGTCAATTGCCCGTGCACGTTCCCTGGATAATGGCCCCATTGGCCAAGACTGGCCAAACGCTCGACCTCCCTGTGGCGCAACCCATCTCGGTATGCCGCCGCAGCCACGCGTTGCACTTCTGTTGCGGGCGTCAGCCCCCAACTCCACGCCTTGAGCAAATGAGTGCTCAAGTTCGAGAATGCAGGCCCAGGGGCACTTGCTGCATCTGGCCCATTGTCGGAACTGCCGTCCGCCTCCACGGGCTGCAGGCGTCTCCGACGCTTGGGAGACATGGCGGGCGACGGGGCGATGCCGTTTCGAGCCCCCACGCCGACGCTACGAACGAACGCGATGTCGATAACAACACGGGAGACGGATGGGACGGATGAGGAGACCACGTCAGACGATGAGAGAAAGCAGGCGAGACTGATAGCTGCGCGCCGCAACTGCAGCAGTCGGGAAAGCCATCCTCGACCAAAAACAATTACAGGAGCGGTCTGCCGAGCACGCAGCGGGCCACCGAGTCGCCGACATTTGGCGCTTTTAAGTGCCACTACGAGCGCAATCGCCCTATCACCAGGGCCGCTCCGAAGAATGGAAGGCATGTTCACATCGCATGGCACGTTTTGGGGAGACGCTTTCAGGGTCAGGGTAACTTCCAACGCAGGCAATGGTGATGGGAAATGTTCAAAGGCGAGCGGGCTACCCTGTGATTCCGAGGGGACGGCTTGGGGGGGACCTGCAACGCAGCCCCATGGGCCGCGCCGTTGAGTTAACCTCACACAGACACGTGCATATTGAGAAGTGTTGGGCCTCACCAAGAAGCCTTCTGATGTGCCTTCTCTCCTCGTCTGCGGCGCTGGCCGCCACGCGAGGCAAGCGCTACGCCGCGCAGGAACTCTCGAGACGAAACCATTGCTGAGCGCCCTTCCCAAAGGCCCAGGGGAGGCCACCTAGATGCCGAAACGAGGGGGGCGCCCGCAAATAACAGGTGAAGGTGGTTGGGGCACGTCCTCGAGGGCGAGGGGCATCCAAATCTCTGCGCCAGCTGCATGGCATCGTCTCTAGCGTTCCTGCAACCCCAAGCCTAGACGAGGATGTCCTGCAACCCCAAGCCTAGACGAGGATGCTGAGGCCCCTGGTCGTCTGCATCACCGACTTGGCCTTGGTGATGAGCTCCTTCACCGCGGTGACGTCGCACAGGTCGTCCAGCTGCAGCATGCCCGCGGAGCTGTTGAGCCCCTGGACGACCTGCAGCACCTATGGCGGCGATCAAACAAAATAGTTTACAGTGCTCATGCCCTGCCCCCGAAGGCCCACGTTGGCTGCAATCGGACCCTGCAGTAGTTTCGGCTCTACGCTGATTCGACTGGCCAACGCTGAATACGTATTTGAAATAAACGATGCGGACTCGTTGAGCGCAAAAACAAAACTCATCCCATTCTTCCTCGGCCTCCCCCTCCTGCTCCCCTCCCCCTCATTATCCATCCCGCTTCCGTCTCCTCCTCCTCCACACCCCCTTTCTCGCCTAGACGACCCGCGATCCCTCGACCGAGTCCGGATTGCGCCCTCTCGCCTCTCAAGCTTTCCCCCTCGTATTTTCGCTCCAATTCCCATCCCCTAGTGTTGTTCTACACGTCCTCCTCCTTCGCATCCCCCATGCATCCTCTCCCTCTTGCTCCTGGCGCTTTTTCTATCAGCATGCGCCTTCTTGGCGTCAGCAACCTGCTCCCTCGAGTACTGCTCGGCGCCGTTCGCCACGCGGATGATCGGCACCAGGCTTGCGCTGATCTCCTCCGAAGGGGGGAGGGCGACAGCACTGGCAAACGCATGTTGGAGGGCGCCTCTGAGGAGTGAGTTGAGGGAAGGAGACAAGGGAATCTGAGATAAGGACGAGGACATGGCAAGGTGATGATAACTTCCAGGAGGGGAGACTGAAATGGAGAAGGGGTTGGAGCAAGGTAGAGTGAACCACCGTGCGCTGAAGGGGGAGACGGCGCGCGTGGAGGCGGAGGTGGAGGAGGGGACAGAAGTAGGCAGGAGGAGGAGGCGTGAGGACGAGGAAGAGGCTGGAGGAGGCAGGAGGTGGAGGAGGAGGGGAAGGAGATAAGCGGCGCCCGCCATCCTTATCCTCCTTCTCACTTTGAATTTGCTCTTCGGCCTCATACTCCATCCTCTTCCTTATCCCCCCGATCCTCCGCCCCCTCCTATAATGAGTATCATTCCTGGACGTGGGGGGGCGGGCGGTGTGAACGGATAGGGCCATCCCGACGCGTCCTTGGTCGCCGTCTGCACCTTCCCCACCTCCTGCAGCGCCATCGCTGGGGTCTTGATGGCCTCGAGCTTGAGCTTCGTAATGACCTCTGCGCTGGCCGTGACCTTGTCCACCTGCTTCTTCATGCTGGAGGCCTTGCTCGGGAGGGGAAAGCTGGAGGTTGGAGGCAGGATGTGGAAAAGGGGTGGGGGTACGAGGAGGAGAGGGAAGAGGGGGGGGGAAGGTGGAGGAGGGGTAGGAGGAGGAGGAGCATTGGGAGGAGGAGAAGGGGGAGGAGGAGGAGGAGGAGGAGGAGGAGGAGGCGAGGTAGGTGGAATACGATGAGGAGGTGGAGGAGGGGCTGGATGACGAGTGGAAGGGACATGTTCATATTGACTGTTGGTTGAATAGTGCCATGGAACAGAGAGAGAAATGTCGAGGGGTCGACGTAGTAGGGAGCGAGCGGGAGCACGCAAGGGAAACCATGCGAATTGGGCACAGGAAATGCGAAGGGAAATGTGGATGGTGAATAGAAAGAGGGTGGAGGAGGAGGGCGAATGAGATTTTGAGGAGGGGAGGGTGAGGCGAGAGAGTTCATGTGGAGAGGCGGAATCAAAAACTGATAGGGAGGCCTTGCCACGACCAGCTTTGTTCTTGCGCTCGGGTCTGCCGCCGTCGTCCTCGATGCCAGGCAGGTCCAAGCCCATGTGGAGCATGCTGCCTGTCTGAAGGGAAACGCCAAGCAACCCTCCTTCAACCCTCCCATCATCATCTACCCCATACCTCTCCTCCTCACACCACCCTTCTACACATCCTCTCGCCTGGCGCCTCCTCCTCCTCCTCCTCGTTGTCATGCCATCTTCCCAACCCCTTCCTCCTCACCTCTCAGTCTCCTCCACCTCCTCACCTCTTCCTCCTCACCTCTCATTCTCTCATTTTCCATTAAATGTGGAGTAGGTGTTTGGAGGTGGTCCGCGTGCCGTGGGTCGCGAGATCACTGTTCATCCTGATGCTGCACATCCCCTGGCCGATGTCCTCGAGCTCCTGCGCGGTGATGCTCTTCCTGCCTCCTCCGATCTGCGTCTTCTGTCTGGAGAAGGACTTTTTGGCGGCGTGGCTCACGTGCTTGTACTGCATCCTCCGCGGGTTGATGGGGTTCGGGCGAACCTGGGCTGTCGCGCCGTGGGACCCACCACAAAAACGCCGACGCGCGTAATGGGGCCCGACCCGAAACAGTTCTGCGCCCTCGCCCTGGTATCGAATGGCTGAATGCAAGAAGTATCGGGGGGGCGTCGCGACGAAAGCTCTTGCGCGCAAGCACGGCAATATGAGATCGAGGGGGCTGGGTCTAGAGATAGACACGTTGTTTGGGTGTCCTAGAGAAATCTGGAGGTGGACGGTGCTGATGAGGCGTGCGCGTGCGTGTGTTTGTGCGTGTGTGTGTGTGTGTGTGTGCGTGTGTGCGTGTGTGTGGGTGGGGGGTTATCGTTCCCCTTCCTCCTGGCAATGTCCACCTCAGGCTTATTGAAATAATCTCCTCCCGCCCTGGTGATACTTACCAGGATCGCGTGCCTCCTCCACACCATCAGTATGCTCACGCTCACCCTCTTCATCCTCTCATCCATCGTACGTGGTTCAACAACGTCGGGCCTGTATCTTCCCCTCCGCGATCATCTCCTCCGCCTCCGAAGACGAGCACTGGTCCTTCAGCTGTTTGTGCGACAGCCAGGCCTCGCTCTGCTCCACGGACTCCGAGAACGAGATCTTGTTGACCACGTCCATGAATGACTCCCCGAGCTGAGGGTCCCGCAGGAAGCCCATGAGAAGTTTGCACTTCGTGGCGTTCTTCTTCTCCCCGCTGTGTTTGTCCATCTTGTCGGCCTGGCACGGGCCAAATTTGCGTCGGGTGCCTTCCCCCTCGCCTTCACCGAGCACATCCGCATCCTAAATCACCCTCCTCATCCTCATTTGGTCGGTTATCCTCATCCTCGTCATCGCCCTCCAGGCCCTTCCTTATCCTGCCCTCCTCGCATCGTCATCATCCTGCTGACATCCCCCCTCATCGCCCTCAGCTCTCCTTGCTCATCCCATCCTCATCATCATTGCCCTGTTCTTCATCCTCCCCACATCCATCTTCGTCGCCATCGTCTTCGCCGTGGACATCGTCTTGATCGTCGGCGTCTTTCACGCTGATTGCCCTCACCGTTATCCTCTTCATCACAAACGCCACCTATTCGTCATTGGCCCTGGCGTCGTCGTCGTCCCCCTCATTTCGGTCCGCCATAGCTGGCCTCCGTGAACGCCTTCTCTGCCTCTGGGTTGCTCTTGCGGGCTGTCTTGAAGCGGCCGCACAGCGCCCTGGCGAACGAAGGGGGGGAGACAGTTGGCGAAGCTGGCGGCGACAACGACGCCGATGACGACGACGAGATATTTCTCTTCCTCCCCCTCCTTAGCTAGGATTGGGAAGGGGGTCACAGGCGAATGGGCGCGGGCAGTGTCGTAAACAGATTAAGGAGGGGTGGCCTTATTTCGTCGGGCTTGAACACCGCTTCCAAGGACGCACGGTCCTCGATGTTCCCGTGGGCTTGGAACAATTTCATTTTCGCGTCGAGGTCGTCGAGCGAGAGGGCTGCCTGCTGAAGCTTCTTCCAGTTCCACCTCGGGGGAGGGTGGGAAGAAGGTTGCGCGGGAGTGCCTCTGTCTGAATATATTTCGGCATTGTTTCGAGTGGGTGAAATCAACTAGTGGAAACGATGGACCACTGAAGCTCGGGCATGTTACACCAGGAACCCCAGGGTTGAGTGGAGATGAGAAGGGTGCCATAGATGAAGGGGGTGGAGAGGTGAGGGGGAGGAGGAGGAGGAGGAGGAGGAGGAGATGGTGGAGGATGGGGGAGGAGGGAGGAGGAGGGGGAGAGTGTGCAGGTTCGAGCGCCAGCCCACACGTCATCGGCTTTCGCAGGCTTGGTCGAGGCAGCAGGCTTCCTCATGGAGACCTTCGCGTTCGGATGCTTCGACTTCAGGATTGCCTTGAAGACGGGCTTCTTGGGCGCCATGAAAGCAATCTCCCTGGTACCGTCCGAGGAAATAAGAACTGCCAAGCTTTCAGCCTGCTCCTCTCGAGCAAGCAAATGGCTGACGTCGCCGAGTGGATTTCCAACTGAAAACGCCCTTGGACCAGAAATTCCAGGCTCAGAGTTCGACTCCTGATGGTGTCGGTAGCTGGTGTCGGCTACCGCGTGTACACCACGATTTAGATTAGCATCTTACGTTTGTCTGACGTAAGATGGCCGTAAGACGATTCGATCTTACGTAAGACGAAAACGTCTTACGTAAGACGATTTTGTCTTACGTAAGATGGCCTGTGTCTTACGAACGTCTTACGTAAGACAAACGTAAGATGTCTGATTCAGAGGCTGTGAAAACGACCATCGGAGCGTCAGAAAAAAAAACACAGAGCTGCACGTGATTTTTATTGCCCTGGGCGAGCACAAAAACAACCAGGATCAGCAGAACGACAAACGCAAACCACCTGGAGCGGCCACGAACACCAGGGCCCACGAACGTCACAGACGCTCGGTGTTCTGAATCACGATGCACGCTCTCAAGGTCAGTACCCAAACCACACCAAGGCACACATCACAAACATAAGTACAGGACGCCAGCGTGACAAACCAGAGACGGATTCCATGCCAAACGCGTGCCTTGATCCCCAAAAAGCAAACCTCCCAAACAGCCCCAGGAACACGTTCGATGGTCGCATTCGCCTCAAAGAATTGACTGTTCGACTGTCTGACTGTAAACTGAATCAGATTCTCACTCTGCCTTCCTCCCCCGAGCGCATGCTACACATATGGTCACTATCGCTCCTGAACTTCTTCACCGTTCTATGCCTATCTCGTCATCTAGGTTGCCCACGCCTCCTCATCCTAGACCTCCCCGTCACCCATCATATTCCTACACCGCATACATTTTTTTCATCATCATCATCTTAGTCGCGAGATCCACCCAACGTCGTCACACCGCTCCAAGGATCGAACCCCATGCTGCTTTATACGCTAAAGGTTTTACTGTTATGACGTAGCTTTGCGAATATATGAAGCTTAAATATGGGGGTGGCTTAACATGTATGTGGTTTCATGTGCTAGGTATGGTGATCTAGCGGAGTCTGGCATGAGAAGGAGGATACGATATCGCATGCGTAGGAGGGCTGAGGGGCGTGGTACATGTGTTGATGTGGCAGAGCAACTGTGTCGGCTAGGAAGAATACGCGACCCTCTGTTACCTGCTGCGAAGCACGTGTCGACAGAAACGGCGTTCACTATCCGAATCTAGCGCTGGCCGTACACTCGGCCCCAGATGCCCACGGGTAGCCATCCCGACTACTCCAAATCCGAGGTTGTACTGGCGCGCAATCAACGAAGCGCCTAGCTGGAACATGCGCGGCCGAAAATTCGCACCCCCTTGC
This sequence comes from Prorocentrum cordatum, assembly GCA_963575745.1. Taxonomy (NCBI): domain Eukaryota; class Dinophyceae; order Prorocentrales; family Prorocentraceae; genus Prorocentrum; species Prorocentrum cordatum. Next base: position 309,127 of record CAUYUJ010005191.1, read on the forward strand.
ATGCGCGGCCTGATGCAGAGATTCTGAAGTCTTTCCGAGAAACCGAACTCAATCTGAATCTTCATCTTAAACTGAATCTGGAATCGAAGAAACTGAACGCGAGTCTGACATGTCCAAACCTTGACTTCAGAATCTGACAAATGTGTTTGCAGCACCCTATTGCAAGAGAGTCGCCCTGTACGCCAGGGCCGCGCTCTTGTCCAGGTCGTGCTCGCAAACGTGTTTCAAAATGTTTACGATCATTGCACTGTGCTTGCGGCTCTGGCTCTCACTCACCTGAATGTAGAGACGTGGACGATTGGCATCGTCCCGCGTGCAAATGTATGACACTTTCGTGCCGTATGTCACCGTCATCACCCCCAAGCTAGGATGATCGAGAGACCGAATGTTGCCAGCAGCAGCTTTGCGACCTTTGGAAGCAGCAGCTTGGGGACCTTTGGGAGCAGCAGCTTGGGGACCTTTGGGAGCAGCAGCTTTGCGACCTGTTGAAGCAGCAGCTTTGCGACCTGTTGGAGCAGCAGCTTTGCGACCTTTGGGGACAGCAGCTTTGCGACCTTTAGGGACAGCAGCTTTGCGACCTTCTGCAGCAGCATCTTTGCGATCAGCATCGCTGCGCCCGCCCTTGCTGGTGTTCTTCATCTCCTTCATCATGGCCTGCGCGGGAGGGACGGCATTCCGGACAGTTTTGGGGGGCGAGAAGCAGAACCTGGAATGCAGAAGGGGTGCTGGGCCCATGACAAAACGAAATATCTTCGAGTGTCCAAGTTTCCGATCGGCGATACGAATCAACCATGTGTATCATTCTCTTTCTTGCACATTCATTGTTTCGGTATGCGCTTGAACTCCTTCTGATCATCCATTCCCGCATCCTCCTCCCTCTCTCCATCACTCCTCCCTCCTTCCTCCCTCCTCCCCCCTCCCTATCTTCCATTATCCCTCCCTCCTCCTTTCATTCTACCCCCCCTCCGCTCTCCTCCATCCCTCCACGTCCCTCCTGCCATGAGAGAGGGGCGGCGGTGGGGGGAGGAGAGAGGGGCAGGGGGAGGCAGGAGCGGAGTGGGAGGGGGGATGGCAAGGGATGGAGGGGGGTGGAGGGAGAGAGAATGAAGGGGGGAGGCAGGGAGAATGGGAGATAGGGAGGGGGGGAGGGAGAAGGGAGGGAGGAGTGATGGAGAGAGGGAGGAGGGAGGAGTGATGGAGAGACGGGGGAGGAAAGGAAATCAACTGCCCCCCTCGAATCTTTCTTCCGTTGCGCAGCGAGCCTTGATAACAGACTTCTTCGCTGGCACGGGCTTCTGCTTGGCGGCGTACGCCAGGACGGCCTCGTCGTCGTCGCTGTCGAACAGGCTGTCGGGGGGGGCGGCCTTCGCACGGTCGCTGGTGTCGATCTCATCGCCTCTCTTCAGCCACTGAACGAACTCCTGGCCATCGGTCGAGAGAGAGAAAGGCGGCATCGATTAGAAGTGCGAGTGGTGAAGATAAGGCAAAGAGGGGATCGCACGTCATGCCGTGCGTGGTTTCAGTGGCGTTTGGGTGACCTCATGAAATTCGGAACGCTTTGCACCTGGAAACTAATTCATGGCATGTCGGGCCTCTGTGATCGGCAGGCCCTTTTGGGCCGTAAACTTTGGTTTTTGTAGCGAGGGGAGGACGAAGGCGAGGTGGAGGAGGGCGGGCAGGGGGAGGGGGGAGCGAGGCCAGGGATGGCCAGGAAGGATGGGGGAGGAGGGGGGCGGGAGCCGAAGAGGGAGAAGAGGGCATGTATTCCTCCTCTTGTTCCTCCTCCTCATCCGAAATCATGCTCCTCCTCCTCCCCTCTCCTCCTCCTCCCTCCTCCCTCTCCTCCTTTTCCTCCACCTCCGCCTCCTCCTCCTCCTCCATCTCTTTACCATCATAAATCCTCTTCTTCGTCCTCATCCTCGCTCTCCTTGCGATGGAAATAGCACAGCGTGCGATCGAGTGACCACGGCGACGGCAGATTGTTGACACATGCAAAACGACGGTGAAGTGACAACACGTGCTATGGCGATGTCATTGACGATGCACTTGTTTTGGCTACCCCAATTCAGCCAGAGAGCTTTAGACCTGTCCATCTAGGTGACAGTGCCAGCGCCGTCGTGCGACGGACCAAACGAAAAGACTAGCTAGACGTGCGCGTCGATCACTTCGTCCCGAAAGCAGCCCCAGCCTTGAGCCACCTTGCGAGCTCCAACATCTCCGCGTCGTCGATCTCCGACACCTCACAGCCCTGCGGAACGATGGTCGGGCTGTCCGCGGCATCGCCCTTCGGAGCGATGGTCGGGCTGTCCTTGGACGGCGTGCTGGCTGAGGACGACGTGCCGCGCCAACTGAAGGCAGCAGGCACTGGGACTTCTGGCAGAGGAACCTCTTCCTCTTCAGATGTCACCACGATCTCGAGGCGCGCTGACAGCCGACGGTTGCTCTTGCATCGTCGGGGAGGGCACTAATGCGGGGTCGGTGGGTCAAGTAAGGGCGCGGGGGTGCGCGAATTCTGGATCCGATTCCTCTGCGCCCCCCGCCCCTTTTCAACCGACCAGCCCACATACATAGAGGCTCTCTCCGAACAAAAGCATGAGCACCCATCAACCGCGAACGCCTGACCTGAACTGCGGGCGTGAACGGCTCTGGGATCGGCTTCGGCGTGTAGTCGGGCGAGCACTTCTCGGCGGGGCTCTTGACCGTGATCCTGGCCTTCTTCCTCGGCGGCGAATCGTGGGCGTCTGTGGCCTTCTTGGGATCTGCGGGCGCCGCGGTAGCGAGTGGTGCGTCGTCGGAAGCGGATCCAGAATATGCGGCCTTGTCGGGCTCGGCGTCATCGTCCTCGGGCTCCTCCTTGACGCTGTCAAACCCGTCAGGCGACGCAGCCTCGTCAAGCGGCGCCGCCGCGCCGTCGTCCACCTCAGTGTCAGGCGGCACCGCCGCGACGTCGTCCACCTCAGTGTCCGATCCAGACGGCTCGTCTGCCCTCGGTGAAGCACAGCCATCGCTGAGCGAGAAGCTTCCCGATGGACACCCTTTGTCGAACCAGCGCTGCAAGGCAGGGCACGGCGCGCTCTTTGGGCGATGTCTGATGTCGAGCCCAGCTGGCGCCGCGGGCGCCGAGAGCGGAATCGGCTGCACGACATCGGCAGGGGCGCCGTCGGCGGAGGAGCTAGCGTCCATCGCGTGGGCGAGAGACGCAGGAGGCAGCATGTCTTCAAGAAGCGCACCCTTCATGGTGCGATTCGGGCGTGCTTGCTCCATCGCGTGGGCGAGAGACGCAGGAGGCAGCATGTCTTCAAGAAGCGCACCCTTCATGGTGCGATTGGGCGTGCTTGCTGGAGAAGTTCGCCGAAACCTCGAATCGCGAAGCCAAAATGGCTATGGGCCAGGAGCAGTGGAGGATGGCGGGGAGGGAGTTTCGAACATCCAATGTTTGTTTTTGCTGCATATAAGAGTTTCGAGGGGACGATGACACCAGCGTTACTAAAAACGTATGGTGTTGCAGCCCTTCTGCTAGTACAAAAGCGTTTCGCTTGAGACACCCTGTCAGCGTTGTTTCTGGGAATCCTCTCACAAGGCACCCGATGAGGCTCACATGAGGTTTAGAAAATGCACCTCTCCTTGATCGGGGGGGGGGGCGATGAGACGCATGAGAAAAACGTAGCATATATTGGACGAGCCTTGAACTGAGGGGCATGAGAGGGGGGCGAGCCAGACGGGAACATCGAAGGACAGCGGCGCATTGTGCGGCAGGCGAATGAGAGAAGCAGCTCGGGAGAGGGGGAGGGCAAAGAAAAGGGGTTGCGGGATGTGATGGGAACCCTCGGGTCGATGTGTCCATAGAAAGAGAAGGGGGGGGGAAGAGAGAGAGAGAGAGGGAGAGAGGTGTGGCTGGCAGGGTGACGCTCCTCGTAGTCGTCGCCCACGCTGTCCAGCGGGTTGTCCTCGATCGGCACGCCCTCCTCGACGTCGTCCTCGTTGTCGTCCTCGTGCGTCGAAACGTCCGAGGCCCCCTCGTACACGGCCTCCCCCTCCTCGGCGTCCGCGCCTGCAGGAGAGAGCGCGGCGGGCGGGGGATTGAGGCGAGGAGGATGACGTGGAGGAGGGGAGATGATGAGGTTGGAGGAAGGGGGGAGGGAGGAGGCGGGAGGAGGAGCATGGATGCGGGGGGAGGAGGACGGGAGAGGGGGGGAGGCGGGGCTGGAGAAAAGAAGGAGAGGAGAGGGTTTGGTGTTCCTCCTCCCCCTCACCTCGTTCATCGCACCCTCTCCAATCACCAACATCCTCCTCCTCCTCCTCATCATCATCACCATCACCATCATCATCATCACCATCATCATCATCCCTCCTCATCATCCCCTCTCCTCATCATCATCTTCATCTTCCTCCCTCTTCATGCCCATCTTCCACCATGTCATCTGACCACTATGATCATCCCCACACGCGCCTTCGATAGGAACGATATCGCGCCCTGGCATCACCGCCTCCTCGCGCAAGGTCTCGCGGGAGTCCACGCGCTGGCGGATGGGCTCGGGCCGCCGCTGCCTGGCGGAGGAGGGGGATGCGTGCAAGTGGAGGATCATAAAGGGGAACATTTTGACTCCTCTGCCCTCCTACTCCTCCCCCAGACCGCCCTCCCCCTCTCCTCATCATGTGTCCAACCACCGCTACATTGTTGACATCTTACGCTTATATTACGTAAGATGTTCGTAAGATTGTATATCTTACGAACATCTTACGTAAGACGTTCGTAAGATTGGGTGTGTCTTACGTTAATACATAACGTAAGACGCTCGTCAGATTGGGCGTATCTTACGTTAATCTAACGTAAGACGATCGTAAGATCACGCAGGTGGCACGGAGGGAACGGACGAAATACACACATCCCACCCATTATCCTTGCCCGTCTCCTTCCTGATCTCTTCCTCCCCCCCTTTCGTCCTGCAAAATCATCCTCCCCCCTGACCTCATCCTCCTCCTCCTGCTCCTCCTCATCCTCCTGCTCTTCGCACCCTCCTCCCCAATTCGATCAAGCGCTCGTCGCGGCGTCGTCGACCACGCCTGTGGAGCTCTCCGTCGGGCGGCACGCCCATGAGGTGCAAGAAGTACTCCATGGTGCTCCTCTGCGAGTCCGTGAGCGAATACATCGCCTCGAGGGGAAGCGGGGGGGGGCACAGGAGGGCGGGGAGAGCATGAATGGTATTGCATTGTGAGGAAGCCTCGAACGGTAGCCATTTCTTTCTAACAGAACGCAACATTAGTGCAATATGATTGCTTCCGATCTGGATGAGTTCATCGTGAGCAAGTCTCGGTGGGAAGCCCATCATCCTCATCCTCATCAGCCGTATCCCTACTGTTGACCCCCTCCCACATCCCTACCGTTGACATCCGCCCTACCGTGCTCTCCTTCCCCCCCGACCTCCTACCGCCGTGCCCTCCCATCTCCTCCTAGTCTTGCCCCCCTCTCGCCTTGTCATATCCTTTGCCTGTAACCCTCCTCCATTCTTGCAATCCTCCCTTGCGACCCTCCTCCCTTCCTTCTCTGCGCGCCATACCCCTGCCCTGGAGCCTGTCTCCGCCGCTCGGGGCTGTCGCGCACCCTGCGGAGATGTTTCATCATGGTCATGATTTTGTCGGCCAAGCTGCCCGATCTGGCCTCGGGCGCGCCGTGGGGTTCCGTGCTCGCCCGCGGGTACCTTGTGGCGAGGGGGAGGGTGGAAGCCTCACGAAAGTCGGACGCTATACTTTCGTAAGACTGCATTTGTCTTACGCCTATCTTACGTCAGATTGTCGTAAGATATCTTACGTCCGTCTGACGTAAGATGTTCGTAAGACTATGTGCGTCTTACGTAAATCTTACGTGCAAGACTCGTAAGATATCTTACGTCCGTCTGACGTAAGATGTCCGTAAGACTAAGTGCGTCTTACGCAAATCTTACGTAAGCAACTCGTAAGATATCTTACGCCCGTCTGACGTAAGATGTTTGTAAGGTCTGGAACGTCTTACGTTTACCTTGCGTAAGATGTTCGTAAGATCGCAGTTGTCGTGCTGATGACGTGGGGGGAGGACGGAGGACGCGGAGGGAGGATGGAGGACGTGGAGGGAGGGGGGGGGCGTGTGGGAACCAACAGGTGAGGAGGGCGAGGGGAGGAAGACGAGGAGGATAGAGAAAACGAATGTGCGTTGTGCCTAGACGAGAACAGCATTTCAAGTAACATGTCATATCGCAAGGACTCAAACGAATTTGCGCGGCGCCAAGGCGATATCACCATTTTGAATCACATGCCCCTCGATAAGCGTAGCAGTCTTTTCTCGCGCCCTCCTGATCCTCCCTCCTCCCACATCCTCCCTCATCCCTCTCCCTCCTCCCACGTCCTACCTCTTCCATGCATCTCAGCATGCCCCCTCCTCATGCGCCTCCCCTTCCTCCAGAACACGTCCTCCAATCTCCTCCTATTATCCCTCTTATCTGCCTCCTTGGAGGGAGGAAGGGGCACTTGCGCAGCACCTGCAAGACCGCATCCCGCATGCTGCCCCAGCGGCGCTCCACCGTCGGGAGGGCCTTCAGGAGAAGCTCGACCTCGGGAGATGTGAGGATGGTGCGGAAAGATGGGGGAGGAGGGGGAGGCGGGGGCTAGTGGAGAAGGGGGGAGGAGGGATGAGGAGGGACGGAGGTTTAGGGTGAAGGAGGGAAGAGGTTTGAGAAGGGAGGAGGAGGACGGGAGGAGGTGGGAGGAGGAGAAAGGATTTAGGAGAAGTGAGGAGGAGGAGGGAGGACGAGGAGAAGAATTGAGGAATGTGTAACTCACCAGAACACAGCTAGAGTCCACAACTCTCCCCTTTGCCCCCTCCCACCAAGCTGGCGTTCTTGCAGAACGAGGCGGCATGGACGGCCTTGTCCCTCGTCAGGTGGTCGTACCATCCGAGTTCGAAGGCCCCACGCGTCCCGTTCTGCTCGATCATTTCCTCGAACCTCGAGCCCAGGTCGTCGTGGTCCACGCGCGGGGTCGGGGCCCGCACGGGGGGGGACGGCCTCCGATGGTTGGCCATCGCTGGGGCACTAAAGAGGGCCTCTGGGCCCTCAAAAATCCTGGGCACAAATGGCTCACCCCGACGGTCACGAAGGGAGGGGCGGCACCGCAGAATGAGCGTTAGGAAAAGGGAGTGGAGGGGCGGGCATGGAGGGATGAAAGGGTGGAAAGAGGAAGGGACATGAGGGGTATATAGTTTAAACTAGATTTGGTGCGGGTGGAGAGAGGGAAGCTGAGGAGGATGAAGAGGAGGAGGAGGAGAAGGACGAGAAGGATGAGGATGATGATAAGGAGTGATGATGTGGATACGGAGAAGGAGGGGGGAGGAGGAGGAGTCAGGAGGATAATGAATGAGTGAGGATGAGGAGGAGTAAGGGAGGATGAGTCAGGAGGAATCAGAGTAACATATGAAATGTTTTTTGTTACGAAAAGCGCGCGACCTGGCTCAACGGCCTGGTCCTGGCGGAAATGGCGGTGGAGCCACCAGCGGCATGTTCTCGTGATCCGAGGGCAGCAGCACGCCGTGATCGTACAGGTGCGAGTACCAGCAAAACCTCTGGGACAGATAAGGAGGATTGCGTTCTCAGAGGAGGGGATGGAACAAGAAGGAGGCCCGAACGGGGAACCCGACTGGCCACTCTCCCTCGGGCGTCCTGAAGATCATGAGCACGGCCGACGGGTCGTGGAGGCCCATCCTCTGGGACGGACGCCAGGTCGGAATGAACCAGACCTCGGGGACGTCTCGGAACGGCACGAAGTGCCAGTATCGAGGAACGATCCCTGGCTGCGGCAACTCCAGCCTGTGCGGCGCCCACGACGGCAACGGCGAGCGTCCACAAGGCGGGAGGCATGGCGGCGGCGGCGGCGGGCGCCGCTCCCCACCGACGATCTCCTCTCCCACAACGTCCGTCCCCTCGAGCTCGATCCCGACGCGCGGGTCTTGCTCCCCTGGACGGTCGATGTCGAGACCGTCGGGGGGAGCGACGGCGCGGTTCGCCACCACAGGTGGCGTTCCGTCCGCCGACCAGTCCACGAGGAGATCCATCTCCTTGAGCCAAAGCTGGCTGGAGGGGGAGGGAGGATGATGTTGATGGTGTTGGTGGCGGTGAATGGTGACAGCGGCGTTGATGATCACTCTCCCTCTTCTCCTCGTCGTCCTCCTCATCCGTCTCCACCTCTTCTTCCTCCCCCTCCTCCTCCTGATAGTCCTCTTCCGCTGCTTCCCCCCTCGCCCATCTTGTCGTCTTTATCCGCCTTCTTATCTTTTGCCTCAGGCTTCCCCTTTTCGGCTTCCTCGTCCTTCTCCACCTCCCCTTCCTCTCCCCTCCTCCTCCTCCTCCCCCTCCTCCTCCTCGATCCTCCTCCTCCTCCCCCTCCGCTTCACCCTCTCACCCATCTTCTCGTCTTTATCCGAATCAGTATCCTTTGTGTCACGCTTCTCCCTCCCTCTCCCCCAAGGAAAGGTTGCGGCGGGGTGACGGGCGGCGCCCGAGCCGACGCGGCAAGGCTCTCTGAGAGGCCCAAGCAGCACAGAATTTCGAAGCGAATCCAGCGTTGCGACGTCTCACAGAGAAAAGGAGTCAAGATGGGGACGGGGGGTGAGCCGAACCGACCCACTTGGGCCACTCAAAGGGGCCCAGGACCACGCGGCAAAGAACCTCGAGGCGGATCCAACACGGGGACGACTGCACGTGGGAGGGGTCAGGGCTGAGGGCAGGTTGGAGACCCAGGGCCCTGGACGGGGCCCAGGGCCTTGGATGGAGAATTTCGATGCACATCCAGCGTGGTGACTTCTGGAATAGGGGGAGGGGGTGGTGGGGTGGTCTACGTCTGACTGTTCCTCGATCCTGGCATCCTCATCAACTGCGATCTGCGAAAATTGCGATCCTCGATCCTGGCATCCTCATCAACTGCGAACTGCGAGAACTGTGTCTGACTGTTCCTCGATCCTGGCATCTTCATCTTTGCGAACGTTGTGGACTTAGACCTAACCCCTACATCATCGAACTACCTCTAAATCCTCAAACATGCATTGCTTCCATCGCATACATCATACATCGTACATCAAAACATTATACATCATACATCATACAGCATACAGCATACATAAGACGTGCTAGACCATACGCCATTCACGCATACAGCATATATCAACCTTCCTAACCATACATCACACCTCATACATCATGCATCGTGCCTCATACATCATACATCATACATCATACATGAGGGAAGCCTAAGAAAATAGCCATCTTACGACTGATCTTACGTAAGATCGTCGTAAGATGGGTACTCTTTATGTTGGAAAAACACATCTTACGTAAGATGGGGTGGCGGCCTCCCAAAACAGACCGTCGCCGATCGGTCGCTACCGGTCGCGACCGGTCGCGACCGGTAGCGGTTACCGATCGCGACCGGTCGCGACCGGTCGCGACCGGTAGTCGTTACCGAAATTGGAAGCAAAAAACGAAACGACCGGTAGCGGCTTTCGCTACCGAAATTTTTCGGTAGCGCATGATCTGGGTCTTTGTCAGTTGACGGCATTGCGCTGCCGGGGCGCGTCGGCGCTCGCGACGCCGCTGCACAATTCAGAGAGCTGGCCGCGAAGCATCAGTTTGATGAGCGCATCGCCACCCACCTGGTCGAAACCGTGGGTCTAGAGACGTTGGTCGATTTCGCGCATGCCGTCACGAGCGAGAACGAGTGGGCGCCGATCCTCGAGCGCGTGCCGAATCTCGAGAGGAGGCTGGGACAGCTGTCCCGCGTGCCAGGCGCGGCCTTCGCCTGCGCGGGGGGGGGTCCTGCCTGGCCCGCGCCGCAGTTCGAGCGCGTAGTGCGGCAGGCGTGGAAAGCCGTGTGCGATGCCGCCCGGGAGTCCGAGACCCGGAAGAGGCGCGGTTTGGACGAGAGCGACGATGTCCCATTGCCGTCGCCGCAGCTCGCTGAATTGAGCGAGCAGTTCTTCGCTCGGTATAAGATGGCGTACCCAGCGGAGTGTGAGCCGTCCGAAGCGCTGGTCAGTAAGATCAGCAGGGAGCTGGGCAGGCGCGTCCCATTGCACGCGGAGGGGGTGACCGCGTCGCGCGCGCGGCCCCCCATGGTCGGCAGGCGCCAGGTGACGATGATGAGTGCATGGAAGGTCCGCACGTTGCTGAATGCCGCGAGGGCTGCCAGGAAGCGGCAGCGCATTGGGGATGTCGAATTGTCGAATTCGTGTGCGATGAGAAGGAAGATCCGGATCCCGCGAAGGACTTGAAACCCTATATCGCGTTGCACCAGGTTCTCATGGTGGCATACGCGCGCGCTGGGGTGAAGCCGATTGACCCGGCGCCCGGGACGCCAGAGAAGGCGTCTTCGGATGCGACGGATTTCGTGCAGATTCCGTTGGATGTCGCGATGGCCTACCATTTCCGTTGGGTCAAGTACGCCAGTGCGATGCCGTTCTCGATTGCGCTGCCTAACGTCGTGCGTCGGGACGAGGAGGAGCGCGCTTGGTGGACGGACAGGGTCCGCACCAGCGAGCTGAGCGTCGGGAAGATAATCCGCGAGGGCTTGCAGACTCGCGAGGTCATGTGGAGCCCGCCCTCACCGCCAGCTCCCGGGCCGCAGCGGCCGCCGACGAGCGTCGGGCGGAGCCAGCGGACAGGTGGCAAGGGCGCGCAGTTGGGCGATCGGTTGAAAGACGGAACCCAGGTGTGTCGCAAGTTCAACGCCGGGGAGTGCTCCGAGCCGTGCCCTCGCGGGTATAAGCACGTCTGTTCCGTCGTGATCAACAAGACGGGGCGCTTGTGTGGCATGTCGAACCACTGCGCCCTCAAGTGCACCAGGAGCCCGGGTCTCAGTTTTGGTTTCCCTGTTAGCTTAAAGGGGGCGGCCCGGGTCCGGGGGCGCCCTGGGTCCGGGAAAGGCGACGGTTAGCGCCGAATGTTCGGAACACCCGGCGTTGTAGTTTGCGACGCGAGGAGCGCGAGCGGGGGCGCGGCCGACGGCGGCAAGCGCGGCCGCAAGGGCGATTGAAACGCACCCGCTGCCGCGCCGCCCGCCGCGGCAGAAGGGGCAGTCACCAGTGGGGTCGCGTGCCCCGGCGTCGTGGGCGCGCGATGGAGCCAGGCGGACATCGCTGTGAAAATTCGGAAGTCCTTTCCGGAAGAGTGGCTGGTGGGCGTTCCCATCCCGTTCTTGCAAGACTTGTTCAATACTTCGCCATTCGTTGATTTCGCCATCTGGGCGGAGCTGCAGGACGAAGGACTACCTCTGGGATGTTCTCTGGGCAGAAATTCCAAGGGGCGCGCGAGCGCCGTGTTGGGTCGCCAGGCAGGCGTGCTCGACCACAGGCTAGCGCTGGCGCCGGTTATCGAACTCGGCGTGGGGGAGCGGGCACACCTCGCTCAATGCATCGAATTCGCGAGCGCGGGGCGATTGCCATTCGACGATGAGTACATGGCACCCGTTGATTTGAAGTATGCTGCCTTTGCCACGGTTGCGTTCGCGTGGGCCGGTGGTAATCGGCTGAGGCAGTGGCGCGAGTCTTGCGCCGGGGCGTTGAAGGAGCTTAGTCAAAGGCTGGCGCCGGTGTCCCGCGCCCTTCGGCTCTGGCAAAGCCCCTCAGTACATGCCGTGGCGCAGAACACCCACATCGCGCTGATTTGTGTTCTGACTTGGGTGATGGGTTGGCCGGATTGGCAGCTGGCCCAGAGATTTGTGACCGGCTTCAATATCGTGGGGCGATTGGAGGAGACGGGTGTCTGGGAGCGGTGCGAAAGTTCGGAACCTGTTTCTGAAGACCGCTTGTTGGCAGAGTCCACCGCGCTTTTACGTTCCAGGGACAAGCGACGGGTTGATCCTGAGGCTGAGTTTCTTTGGGAATCATGCTTGAAGGAATGCGAGAAGGGCTGGGCTGCTCCTCCGGCGTCGCTGGCCGCGATGGACCGCGAGTACGGCGCCGGGCGCTGGGCGGCCGTGCCGTCGTTCGTGCGCGTGCAGCAGAACGGCAAGCGTCGGCGGATAGACGATGCTAAAGCCGGTGGGCAGAACGGCGCGACGGTGTACCCTGAGAAGTGGCACTTGCCATCAGCGTTCACGCCTGCATTGCACGGCAAAGTCTTGAGGCAGCTGTCGGGAGGTACGCCAAACACCTCAGGTGGCCTTTTCCCCCTCCCCGCCGGCCGGTGTGTCGCGGGTTTCCCGCGGGCCGTTCCCCCGGGTCCGTTCGTGTGGGCTTAGTGGGCCCCTCCGGCGTCCAAGGGGCGTGGTCCGGCCCGGTGTTTGGCGCGCGCCCTCAGGCAGGAAGCTGCGGCGGGAGGCTTTGCCGATGAGGGCTTAACCCTTGAGACTGGAGGCGAGGACCTGCCGGACGCATACAGGTCCGTGCCGGTCAATCCCGCGCAGCTGCGATATAACGTCATTGCGGCGCGGGAACCGCGCAGCGGGGAGTGGCGATACTTGACTGCATTCGCCATGCTGTTCGGCTTGTCGTCGAGTGTTATGAATTTCATGCGGTGGTCTGCCTTTCTGGAAGCCGCTGCCAGGCGCGTGGCGGCATTGTTGCACACAATGCATGTCGATGATGGCAGTCTTGGGGACCTCGGATTGGCGAAAGGCTCGGGACAGGCTTTACTCAACGTCTTGTTTTCGGAGTTGGGTACCCCGAGTGCCAGCGCGAAGCAGCAGCGCATGGCCGCCACTGGGGCATTCTTGGGAGTCGATCACGACGTGTCTCGGGTTTTTGAAGGCAGAGGGGCGGTCTCCTTTTGGCCGAAGGCCAGCATGATTGACAAAATCAAAGGCCTGCTCGCGGAGCACCGTGCGCGGAACAGCCTGACACCAGCGGAGGCCTCGAAGCTCCGGGGCATTCTGCAGTGGTCGTCCTCCGCGATGTTCAACGGCGTCGGCAGCGCCGCGATGGCGCCGCTGCAGCAGAGGCAGTACACTGACGCGCCTCCGTGGGCGTTATCCCGCGCGATTCGGCGGTGCTTCGATTACTTCGAATTTGTAATAGACCTTGCCCCGAAGAGAAGCGTCGACGCGAGCCCGCCCTCGTGTCCGCTGATTGCGATCGCAAGCGACGCGCGGGCTGACGGGGCGACCGCGCCCACAGGCGGCTACCTCCTGGTGTTGTGGCGGTGGGTTGCGGTAGTTGGGGGGGATGAGATTTCGCCCCCCCCCCCCCCGCCTCCCCGCCTACCCTCTGGTTGTGGTTTGCTCCCTTCTGCTTGTGGTTTGCTCCCTTGTTGCGCTGTGGGCGGGAACGCCACGTATGGTGTCAAAAACAAGTTTGAAGAAAGCAATTTTCAAAAACACATCGGCAAACATCATGAAACGAAGGGCTGTGGTGCTAAAGTCCGAAACGCATCTTCGGTTGCCAGTAGGCAGGCATGTGAGCGCGCGAGCAATCCGCATATTTGGCACATCCATCTTGCGTTTCGTGTTCCCATTGGGAGTTCCACCGATCGCCTCATAATGAAAAGCTGCTGTCGGGGATGGTGCGGCAAGTTCAATGAATCCTAAGTGCGTGCTCGACGTCTTGGCCACATTGTTCCGTAGCCATTTTGGCTCAGTGATTCAATGGAGCCCGCGATTGCAGATCAGTTGTGTCCCGAAGGCGGAACCTCAGACCATGATTCTTTTGTGGTGGCAGGGCATGTTGATGACTGCCAGCGGCCCTCGCGCATCCACGCTCGACGCAGGCGCCCAGTCATCCACGCGGGCGAGGTCGAGACCTTCTTTGTCGGGCACTGGCCTGGAGGGACAAAGGGCTACGACGACGCCAGCAGCGGCAGCGAGGGCGAGGTGGAGTGCCAATCTTGGAAAGTGTTTGCGCTCGGGGTTGCCAAGTGGAGACTGGTGCCCTTCAGCGAGGAGGCCGCAGCCGAGGCTCGGTCTCTGCAGTGCCCGCTGGACGGACTGAGCAGCAACAACCTACATGGGTTCATCACATACGACATTGGTCGCGTGGAGCTCTTCGAGAGGGTGCGGGTAGAGAGAAAGTTGCCAGGCGCGCCAGCAGAAATGCATCGGTTTTGTCATGAGACGATGGCGCAGGTCGAACTTCACCCATCTGGAAGGGTCTTTTCCGATGTCATCAGCGGCAGGGGTTCGCCTGCTTGGCTCATTGCGCCCTTGGCCATTGCTCGCAAGCGCCTGTTTGAGGGCGAGGTAAGCATCAAGATGGTGGCAGTGCCCAGAGATATGAGAGGAATGCGGTATGACGATGTATTGGAAGGTTCTCCTCCGCGCAGCGTCGTCAGGCGATGGGCCAAGACCTTGGCATCGAGTAGGGGTGGTCCTGCCGAGCAGCCTGACGGTCAGCCGACTGTGCCCGCCGCCGACGCCTTCGACGCCGCCCACGTGCCCGTGCGGCGCGGGCTGACAGAGAGGCCCCGCCTCGGCGGCGTCATGCTTCAGAAGCGTCGCAGGGTGGCCCCAGCGCTTTTGAAGATCAAAGCCATCGGTTTCTCCAGCAACCTCAGGTCCCAGCACGACTTCTTCCAGGCCTTGCAAGACGGCATCGAGTATTACTTCAACTCTGTCGGCGCCGATGGCGACACGCCCGTACTAGATAAGGCCGACCACCCGTGTCGCGAAGTTCTTCGCGAGGGGGTCCTCCGTCTGGGCGTCGTAGCCATGCTCATTCACAGGCGCCAGCTCCGTGAGAACTTCCATCGTGTCGACGGCTTTCTTATTTTTTCAGATGCCAGCGATTGTCTAGGTTCCGAGGTTCAGGGCATGGTCGCGGACTTCGCTTACGATGACGGGACGTTCGAGCGCCTCAGCCTTCCAGGGTGCTCGTTAGCCCATGGCTTCATGGGCAGGCTCGACAAGGTACTTGTTTTTTTGTGGGTTGTCTTCCTTGTTTGCGGGCCAGAGGAAACGCAGGTTCGGTCTTTCCTGAGCAAGGTTCGGTCAACGACGACTGACATGGGATCCGAGCTCCACTTGGTCGACTGCGTAGACTTGTTGCACGCCTGGTTCGAGCGACTGCGAGGGGTGCCGCTGGAGACAGCGGGCTTTCTCATTGACAGGACCGCCAGGTTGCTACCCCACGCTGTTCGCGTATCAGGCTGGAACCACATCTGCAGCAACATGGTCAAGCGGGTTGTTTTTCTTGCCCCGAAATGGCCAGACTGGAACACCAAGCTGAGGGACTTGTGCAGATGCTTCAGGAACAAGTCCTACCGCCAGCACATCATCAGGACCCTGCAGGCGTCACCAGGGTTTCGGGGGGGGCGGACTGGGGCAATTCAGGGTTGGCTTAGCAACAAGATCACCATCCGCTCCTCTCCATAGTCGTCTTCCCCTTTCGAGCTCAGGTCAGGCATCTCGTGGGGCGTCGGTCGAGAGAGGAGGGCATGAGAATAGTGATGGGGGGGGGGGCGCACGCCAGGACAGACCTCCATAATGATCAGTCTGGTTGCCCCCATCCGCTCCCCCCCTAGCAGCGCCTCCCTTGCGAGTCTCCTAGCTCCTTGGCTGCAGCGAGTCTCCAGTTACGCGGTCGTGTTGGGCGCCTCTGGGTGCTTCGCTTGCGTTTGCGGCCTGGGTTGACGGAGCGAAGCGGGTGTTCCAGGGGGGCCCGCGTGTGTTCGTTGTTGCGCGGGGGGTGGGAGGAGTGGTGGGGGGGGGAAGCGGGACATGGTTTTGTCTTGCCGGGGTGTGTCGCCCGTGCCGAGGAACTGGAGCCTTGCTTTGCCAGGGGGGATTGGGGCTTCTTCAGGGCAGAGTGCCTGGGCTTCGGAAGTTGCTAAAGAGCTTCAGCGCGTCGCTGGCAAAGTGGAGGTTCGAGACGTTGGATACAGTAGAAGGGCAGCTGCTACCGCCGAGGGACTTATGTGAGAACCATTTGACTCGTGATGTATTCCAGCACTGTAAGGACACAGACTGGGTAACCTCTTTCATTGAAGCGTGTCGTGATAAGGAGTTGTGGTCATTCTTGAGTGTTTCATACGAGCTCGTCGTTCACCCGATCGAGCGCATTCGCCGATGGGGCTTGGGATGCGCGTGCCACGATGCAGAGCGGAAGGCAGGCCATCGCCCGCAGTGCCCACTGAGTGGAAGGCGTTTGCACGAGGCTGTCAGCTACATCACCGCTGTCCGTGCCGAGTTTCGCGATCGGTCTCGGCTCGTGGGGCTCGGCGACTGCGAGGGCAACGGCGACTTGGCGATGCTCATCGCCCTCATGATCCAGAACGCCATCGACGAGTTCCAGAAGTGGCGATACCTCGAGTTGGTCCCGTGGCGCTTCGCCACGGCCGATTCCGAGGATGGTGCGCGAGAGGTCATCAGGCAGATTGGCTTGCGACCGCTGGAACAACACGACCCCGTCACCGTTTCTATGTATTCGAAGTTTGGCGCAGACATCGCCGCAGTTGCAGCTGGCGGAGCGTGCTCGGCCGCGTGGGCAGCGGAGGTGGCACGCTTTCGGAATATTCCGTTGGACGAGTCTGCTGGCGAGGGGTGGCATCGGCAGGCTACTTATTCGAAGAATCGCGCCTCGGCGGCTGGGCTCTCGCACATCAAATCTTCAATTCGACTCGAGGAGAACCTTGCGAGAGTGAGGAAATTCGTCCTCAAGCACGGCCAGCAAGGCAAGTCCGCAGTCGAGTACGAGTGGAAGAATTATAAGCGCATCTTGCAGGTTTCCTCTGCCCGGGGCAAGACAAAGAGAAACGTCAGGATCAGCAGAGATGCCTTTCACAAAAAATTATATAGGATGGACGAGTCGGTTACCGACGATTGGGCTAGTCATTGCCAGGTATCAGTGGTGCGCGTGGTTACCGCCTCATCCGACGACCCCCCCGCATAATGTTAGGTCGGGCTGCAGGGTGGTGCGTTCTTGTGCGTTGGTATCACGCATGCTCTTTGCGGCGCGTTAGGGCGCCCCCGTTAGATCTTCCCATGCGCTCGGGCCCGAGATAAACTCGGGCAGGCGGATGTCGCCAGCGAGGCCAGTCTCGGTTCAGGTCAGTGGCCTGCAGGCCTTGAGATTCGAATACGCCGTTGCTGTCTTCCGCCCAAGCTGCATCTACAGCGTTGTGACTGAGCAACACGGGATTGGGGAGGACGGATCAGCGGTCGTTGTTCAAACAACAAGTTTTTTCAAAGTTATCAGGAAGATGACGTCGAAGAGTCGACCTCATTTAGTGCCGACCGTTGAGGATCAGGATGATGTCAAACTCACGTCGCCCGTTTCGCTGTTGGTGCAGACTCTGGACACCTGGAGGGACGAGCGGGATGGTGGTGGAGGACAAGTCGTACTCTTCGCCGACTCCGACCCTGCTTGGGTGTTGCCCACAGACATTGCGCCAGGGAGTGCATTGCATAGGTCCTTGTTGCGCTGGCAGACATCGACTGTCAATGTTGATCGCCGCGTCGTGGTGTCAGATGCGGTTGACCCGAAGATTGCAATCCCACTCGACGAGAAGGCACCAGCGCTCCTTCTTTGCGAGGATTTGCGGCGACAGGGCTGGAGGCCCGTGTCTGAACTCGTCCGCCACAGAGCTGGCGACGAGCCCCGCGTGTACGACAGCAGGCGTCCTGTCAGCAGGAAGTCGTATCTTCAGTGCGTTCGCATTCTCGTGTCTAGGCTGGGTTTTTGCGACCCCATTCCTTCGGACCAGCCGCAGTCGTTTTATCAGCTGTTGTTGCGCGATCAGGTCGTAGAGCCTGGCCGCGGCCACAATCATTATCTTGCTCAGCTGAATGCTTTGGGCGGCGTCGCGCCCGCGTTGCCCTTGCCCGCCCCCCCAGCTGGAGTGGCAGGGGCCTTGGCCTTGCCAGACTTGGACATGGTCGTGGCTGGTGCCCCGCCTGTCGTTGCCGATAGGGCGAGCGGGGGGGGCGGCGGCGGGCGCGCGGACGCAGGCGGCGACGCTCTGCCTGCACTCGGCGAGGGCCCTGTTCCAGCGGCGCTGCCGCCGACTGCTGCCGGCCTCGACCCGCCAGCTGCCGACGGGGCACCAGGGCCCCCTTTGCCACCGCCCCCAGGCCCGCCGCCCCCAGAGGACGGCGATGGGGGCATTGTAGTTGCCGCTGGCGGAGGCGAAGAGGGCGGCCCAGCTCGCCCGCGCAGGGTGCCCCAGGCGAGGGCCTGGGAGGAGGCCGTTGGGGGCTCTGGCCGAATTTGCTTGCAGCATTACGAACCTCCTAATGGCAAGCCTTATTCTAATTGGATTTTCACATATCCGCGAGGTTGCGTGAAAAGGCGCAACGTAGGGCCGCGCAGCACTGCCACTTTCGGTGAAGTCGAGGTTCCTGCTTTCTTGCCTTGTTGGGGGAGTTTGCCTTGCGGCCCAGGCGTTGATCATGTTCGCCTGGAGCCGTCTCCCGAGGATGTAGCTGCATGGGTTGTCGCGCACGGCGCCGCCTTCGCTCGGCGCCACGGGGATCTGTCAATTATTCTCCCACCAGCTGGCCATCCAGCGGCTTGAGCTTGGAGCTGCCTGAGCGAGCGGTGGTGACGTCTCCTGATGGCGACTCGGAGGAAGTGGGCATGGGAGAGGAGCTTAATAGGAAGAGGAGGAGAAGGCTGTCATTTTGAGTCAGGGGTGGGTCGGGGGGAGTGCAGCGACCAACCTCTGTCGCATTCTTGTTGTTTGCTGCTGCTGCGCGCTGTTGTTCTGGACTGGATCAGCCTTCAGAATGTTACGCTCTGCGCGTGATACATCGCATCGTCATCATCGAACTGGCCGTTGACTCTTCGTGCCCCCCCGTTGCCGAGGCCGTGCATCTGTCCGTGCCAGTGTTCGTCGCCAGGGCCCCCAACCGTTGGCCGACGCATTGTTGGCTCTCGTGACTGGCACCCCTCGCATACTGGACTCGCCAACGCCCGAGCCGCTGCGCCATCCATGTCTGCTGGGCTTTCCGCTGCGGATCAGGCGGCGCTCGAGGCTGGCCAGGAGGAGGAGATGGACCTCCGCGCCGCCAAGAGGCGCATTCGCGAGCTGAAGGCTGATCAGGTTGCCCTCAACAAGGACCTCAACTGCTACAGGAACAAGTTCAAAAAGCTCAAGCCGCTGGTCGCGTGGCACTTGCGCATCGCCCAGAACCTGTGCTTCATGATGGACGTCCCCACGGAGGAGGTCAGGAGTCGCAGCCAGCCTCAGTCAGCCAATTTCCACCTGAAGTGCCACGCGGTGTCGAGGCCGCTCGTCATTGACAGGGCGGGGGTGTGCCACGAGGCGACTGAGTCCCAGAGGGCCGCGAACAAGAGGCTTCGCACAGGGGCGTCGCCGACCCGCCCGGCTGCTCGGACTACTGGAGAGCGGTCCCTCGCCGAGCAGCTTCAGAAGCCGCTCTCTGCGCAAGTGAAGGCGTCTTTGTCATCATCTTCATCGGCGCGTGCAGCTACCTCCTCCGCGGCTCCGAGTTCTCCGCCGCCGTCAACGGGGGCTGCCTCCTCGAGCGCTGCGGCATCCAGCGCGGGCGCGAGCACAGGCAGGGATGAGGGCAAGAGCGCCAAGCGGCCGAGGTGGGCTGCTGGCACCCTGAAGGCGATCCGTGACCAAGATGATTCGTTCCAGAGCGATTCTTCGGGAGAGGGCGACGGGGGCTCCGAGTGAGCGAGGGGGCTCCGAGAGTCGCCAGAGAGTTGGTGCACGTCTGGCATGTGCGTGCATGTTTTAGCATCCTCAGTTGTGGCCCTTGCGCCTCTCTCAGACGTGCCTGTTTGAAAGCATGCGCCAGGTGCCTGCTTGCTTTTGGCATGCAAACGCCAGTCGCATGTTGAGCACTTGTTTGTAGCTCGGCCCTGCGCCTCCATGGGGAAGAGGGGCGTGCCATCTTTTGGCCGAAATTCACGTCGGATGTGGAGGTAAATGCTGAGAGTCTCGCCTTGGCGAAGGGCCCAACCCAGAGTGATTAAACGCGCAGGGGTGCAAGAGTTCTTGTGTATGGCCGTCCTCGAAAGCATGCGCCGCGTAAGAGGTTAGACTCCTTCTCATGATAGCGTTCCTCGCGTTTGATCCGCGCCCCTCACATTGGCGTCGTGTTCTGTCGCCTGGTAGTTCGAGCGATCGGTAGTAGGGCAGGGGCTCGGCTTGTCATGCGAAGGAGTCGGCTTCGGCGTTGGGCATGCGCGCAGGGTGTGGCATTCTATGCTTAGTGTGATGCTATCCAAAGTGCAAGGTGAGCAAGAACGAATAATCAAGTAGCATGCGATGTTGTTGTGTTGGCGTCGTGGGGATGCGTGGGGATGTCGTGGGGATGCGCGGGGATGTCGTGGGGACACGTGGGGATGTCGTGGGGATGTCGTGGGGATACGTGGGGATGTCGTGGGGCCACGTGGGGATGTCGTGGGGGTGCGTGGGGATGCGTGGGGACGTCGTGGGGACGCGTGGGGATGTCGTGGGGATGTGTGGGGATATCGTGGGGATGCGTGTGGGGATGACGCTCTCGCGCTGAGGCGACATGACGCTCGCATGATTGAGGCGATGCGTGTGGTTAGCGCGACAAGAAGTAAATGTGAGTGAGCAAAAGTAGCGCGTAGGCGCCAGCGAGCGTTTCGCATGAGATAGCACGTGGTCCCGCGACTTTGTTGTGATATAATATATGCGATTGCAATGGCGGGCCGCGCGTGTAATGATGCCAAGTGGTGTCGCTCTGATGTGGGAGTAGGGCATTGCACAACGCCGCTGGATGCATGACGTCTCCCGAGAGGGCCGTTAGACGATTCCGAAGGACCCCGCGAGTATTTTCAGAGAGCCCATCGCAGCCTCGCGCGTTTGGTGCACTGGAGAGGGTGGCACAAGGGTGCACCCCCAGCGGGCCCCTAGGGGCCCTCCCAAGAGATTTCGCGAAAGCTTCCAGGCGGCCCCAGGAGGGTCGCGAAGAGCTCTCGACATAGGGCTTGTTTGTCTAGAGCTTCCTGTGTCTCCCCGGAAGTACCGACGCGGCTTCAGATTGTCCCGAGAGGGCCCCGAGAGCCTCTTGGAACTCCGAGGGCCCCAAGCGCCCCCCCCAAGACGGCTCCAGGAGGGCCGCGGGGGCGAATATAAAACACATTATTTTTATATTTAACTCTCGGGCACCCCAGGAGGCCCCCAAGAGGGCCCTAAGATGCCCTCTTGGGCCTCGTGGAGCTCCTTGGGAGCGTCCAAGAGGGCCCGAAGCAGACCCCAGGACGGCTCCAGGAGGGCTTCGGGGTCGAATATGCACAGCACTTTTTTATATTCACATCTTGGTGCACCCTAAGGGGACCCCAAGAGGCCCTCTTGGGCCCTTCTGTGGGCTCCGAGTGTCCACTTCCTGTGCCTCCCCGTTGCCATCTGGGCTCAAACCAGCTGGTGAAGGGCCGCATCGCTTGCCGCGCCCTGGAGGGGGCTCTGAGAGAGCCGCAGGCGGGCGCAGATGGGGGGCAGCCGCAGCCGCCCTCGCAGTCGTGCAGAGGGGGCCAAGGGCTCCAGATGCCACCGCCCTGCCTCGTCGAGAGCCTCAGGCAGCAATCGCCAGGAGGGTGGGCCTACGAGGTCCGAGAGGGAGCGGCATCGCCAGCGCGGCCGCCCCCGCGATGAGAGCAGCGCAGACGCGCGCCGCAAGGAGAGGGCTGACCGCGGGCGCTCGGGTCGTTCGCCAGTGGGCCTTGCCTCGGCGCGCGACGTCGGCCGCGGCCGCCGTCGCAGGCGCTTCACCAGTGATGGCGGGGTTGACGAGAAGAGGGCGAAGCGCCATCCGTCCGATCAGCGAGCTCCACAGACTCCACCACCAAGGTCGCGCTCGCAGAGCCTGTTTTCGTGCTCGCAGGTCGCCTCCTCCGATGCTGGTGGCGGTCGTCGTGATGCGGGCTCCGATGCTGGCGGCTCCGACGCTGACTCTCCTGCTGGCGAAGAGTCAATGTATACCCTGTGCACGGAATGCCACGAGCCGCTGTTGCCGAACCAGAAGAGGTTTCGCGCCTGCCACTGCCACTACGACTGCGCGTTGGACAAGCGGGCCCTGGACAGACAGCTGAAGAACACTGGCCTCGCCCCCCAGGTGCAGGACATGAAACACAAATCAGCGAGTCAGTACAACGGTCTCCTCAAGCTCCTCAGCAGCGGCAACCGCCGCACCACCTCGGGCAAGCGCATCAGGCCCCACCTCTCGGACGTGGTCGACTTCGCGCGCGAGTTCACCAAGGAAGTGGTCACCCGCACCAAGCGCGGCGTGCTCCTCTTGACCAGAGGTCAGTACATAGCCTACCAGGCTCATGGCCATCACAACTCCCCCCCTACCCTCAGGCCATGACACGAGAGGAGGAGGAGGAGGAGGAGGAGGGAGACGAGAAGGGTGGCGGCCCCATCATCCCCCCCCTGGCCGTCGCCGCGTTGCCTTGCCCCGACCCCAGTACTTTGATCCCCCCCATCGCCCCTTCGTCTTTCCACGCGCGCCGAGAGGTTTACCAGAACGGCATCTCGCGCGACAGGGCGAAGCAGCAGTACAAGAGGGATTTGGAGGATCCCAAGGTCTACAAGACTAAGGACACCTTGGCAGCTGGGGCAGGGGGGTAGAAGAGGTGGGGCCCTCTTCTCCTTCTGGAACCTCTAGAATCCCAGGTGGGCCATGACCTTCGGATTTCTTCTTTCGTCTCCCCAGTCCTCCCCTGCCCACCAGTCTTCTCCTACGTGCATGCCCATCCTCCTCGACCTCGTCCAGGCCCTCATGTCTTCACATCCCCCGCCTCCTTATCCCGCTCGTCATGCTTCCTCCTGCTCCTCGTCAGTCCTCCGTCTCCTCCTCTTCCTGCGCATCGTGATCCTTTTTTCTCTCTCATCATTCTCCTCTTCCTCCTCCTTTTCGCCCTCCTCATCGTCCTCGCGTTCCCCTTCGCCATCCTCTTCGTTACTTATGTTGGGGCCTCTTGGGGCTCTATATGATGGCATCTCGGGTGCCCCTTAGGCTTTTCCGAGGGCCTCGCGACGCCCCTCAGAGGGCCCCTAGGCTGTTCCCAGGGAGAGCCTCGAAGGTGGCGCTACATGCACGGTTGAGCGTGCGATGTTTCTTGTCTGTGTGCGTTCGTTTCTGTGGGTGGTGCTGGAGCTCGGGCTCTCCTGGGGCGTCCTTGGAACTACCCTGCGCTCTCTGGGTATCCCTGGCCCCCCCTGCTGCGCCCCCGCGCTTCGCCGTTGCCGCTCCAGGAGAACGGCGTGACGGTCGCGGCTGTCCGGAAGCCGACAGAGATCGACAGGGAGGACGTGCTGAAGGACACCCAGAGGTTCAAGTCGGGGGTGCGCGGCGTCCAGAAGAACATGGCAGAGTCCATGCTGCGGCGCCCCATGGCCAAGTTGCTCCCGTCCAGCTCGGGCAAGAAGGGCGCCGCCAAGTTCATCGACTCTGGCGACGACGACGGTTCTGCGAGCGACGGCCCCAGCATCCATTCGGAGACCGACGGCGAGGCGGAGTTGGTGGAGCCTGGTCGGTGCGATGGCGGGCGTGCAGCTGCCTCTCACAAGGGCTCCAAGGCACCGTTGTCACCCCGAGCGCGTGCCAGCAGCCGCTCCAGCAAGCCGGCTAAGGACGGCCAGGCAGCGCTGAAGCAGCAAGTGGACAACGCCGGCACAGTAGAGGAAGCCCTGCCCTCGATCGATCCCGACTCCGTCTCGCCCAGCATTTTCACTGTTGCGAAGCGGTCGGTCAAGCGAACCCTCGAGAGCTACTTGGATTCGTGCAAGGCTGCAGTTATTCCTCCTCCTCCTCTTCTTTTCTCTGCATTGCCACCCGCCTCCTCCTTTACCTTGCCAACCATCCCAGCTGTCATCGGCTGCCCCGCTCGCCACGTCGAATGTCGACCGTCGATCGCCCGCCCGTTCGCCACGAGGCTGGCAAGGTCGCGCACATCGCGGTCCTCCAGGAGCTCCTCGAGGAGGTCAGGGATCACACTGAGGCCAAGTGCCTCGGCGTGGACTCGGTGATCTCGTCGGCGAAGGTTGCCGAACACGACTTGCAGAAGATCTTGGACGATGTCTCGCACTGGGCGCTGCCGTGTGACTTCTCCGCCAAGCGGGATTCCATCTCCTTGGCCATGGCCGCGCACTCCAAGAAGATCAATCTCGTCAAGGACTACATCCAGACACTGCAGACCATTCGCGCGGGGGAGAGGAAGAAGAGCCACAAAGAGCGCCGTCAGATCCGAGGCGTCAAGGAGAAGGCGGCGAACAGGATGCACGAGAAGGGGATTCCCCAGTCCATCGCGAAGGTCATCTCCCCCGTGCTCTTGGAAAAGGAGGTCGGCGTGTCATACTCTTCGCTCGGCGACAACGGCGAGTGCGGGGATTCCTTGAACTTCGGAGAAGTGTCGACCTTCGGCGTTGTCGCGAAGAAGCCCGACCAGCTGTCGAAGTGGCATGTCATGTTGCAGGACCAGCACAAGGCTGTCAAGAGCGAGCTCGAGTCATCTGCCACGAGCAACGTCGACTACATCAAGAAAATGAAAGGCACGGTCGGCTTCGGCCCCATGAAGAGCACGTTCGAGTTCAAGCACTCCGCTGACGCAGACGGCAGCAGCACGCACCCTGGCGACTCCACGACTTTTCCTTTGCTCGCGTTCTTCCAGAAGCCGTTTTCCGTGTCGTTCACGCCGCAGGCTTGCCCTTTCGCTGGTGCGGCATGTTACGTCACCGTTGGGAACGGCATCGCAGTCGCACTCGCCGTCCCCGTGGAGGACGTCCAGAAGCTCGGCGGCAACGACATGAAGGTGTTCTTGAATTCGGCAGACGCCTTGGTGATATTGAAGAAGGTGCCGAAGTTTGTATTGAATGCTGGTGATTCCTTGTACGTGCCATTCGGCACCTGGCTGATCATTTTCGGCGTGAGTGAGTGGGATGACAACTCGAAGGAGTTCGCGGTGGACGAGGGGGTCGACGAGTTGCCCCAGGGATGGTTGCACTACACCATGCGCCCCGTCATCGATTGCGTGAACGACCCCATTGCGTGCACGGCCGCCTGTTCAGCCGTGGCAGGCTTGATGGCGAGGTCGATGCCGCACCACCCGAAGACGATGAAGGCCTTGCAGGTGCCCCGGAGGGAGTGGCGCGACAAGATCGAGGCGGCGGCCGCGAATCAGGGCGAGCAGGCGGGCGGCGAGCCCGAGAAGAAGGGCGATGAGGACGCGATTGAGGACTAGGGCCAGCACCGGCGCAGCCTTTGAACCGCCTGGCGGCGAGGCGACCCCGCCCCCCCCCCCCTCGCCGTCTGGCCTGGCCGCAGAAGGATTGGAAGTAGACGGGCGAAGCTGGCGCGGAGTGGGGATCCTCTCAGGGGGCCCTCTCAAGGATCCTCTCAGGGGGGATCTTTTCTGGGGGCCCTTTCAGGCGACCCTTTCAGGGTGCGCCCGAAAGGGCGCCCAGAAAGGGCGGGGATCTCTTCAAGGGGAGGGGTCCTCTCGGGGGTCCTTTTCACGGGGGGTCTTACCATCTGATGTTGGCGGGGGTTCCTCCAGGGGCAGCGGGGTCGCGTGGGGGGGGGGCGGCGGCGCTCTGTGGAGCAGGCCGGGCTTTCGGAGTCGTCCTCCAACATCGTCGTCTGGCCGTCGGACCTCCTCCGTCGTCGCGCCTCCTCCCCCCCCGCGCGTCCTCCTCTCTCCTCCAGGCGCTCTCCTCCGCCCTCCTTCCTCTTGCACCCCTCCCCCCTTCTGCCCCCCGCCTCCATCCCCCTCCCCCCCACTCGCTCCCTCCCTCCGTCGAGGGGGGGCGCCTCATCGAGCGCTGCCGCCGCTGGCCCGCTCGGGCTCCAGCCCCCGCCCCCTTGCCTACTTTGGTCAGCCCTGGGTCTCGCGGATTCTTGCTGCCCGATGTTGGTCGTCGATTGGGCTCCCAGTGAGGCGACGGCGATCGACGGGCGCCGTCGCCGTCGTGGCGCGTCGCGCTTGCGACGTGGGCGCGGGCGCGAGGACGCCGCCCGCGCCCCCTCCGTTTTCGCCGCAGCAAGGGCAGCGGCGGGACGTGGGCGAAAAACGAAAGGGCGGGGGCTCGGGCAGCGCGGATGCCACAGGCATCGGTTCTGCTCGAGCCGAAGCTTCATCGTTTCTCGTCGATGTCCCGCCGCGCGTGCACCTCTCGGCAATAACTATGCGGGGGACGCGCGCCCAGCCCAATAAAAATCTCAAGCATCAGCGACGGGCTCATGTGCCCTTTCGGTGCAGGTCTCGAGTGAACGGTTCGGATAGGTTTGGGGGATTACCTTCACTTTGGGCGCCGTCTCCTTGCAAACTGCGTGGCTTCTCTTTTTTTTTTTTCTGGAGCCTGCTGCCGCTGCGGGGCACAGGCAGCATGCGGGCCGCCCAGGCCGTTTGACACGCGCCTGGCCGTGGGGTTATTCGCCAGGTGCGCAGCCTGCGCACCTGCGAACTGGAGAAACATGATCGCACGTCGGGTTTGTGCTCGTGGCCTCTTGAGCCCCCATCCCCGCCCATGCTCGCCCCAGCGTGGCCGACGGCGAGGTTGTCCGCTCTGGCATGATGCCACTGACGGTTGGGCACCACCTCCCCGCGAGAAGGAGGGGGAGGAAGAGGAGGAGGAGGAGGAAAAGGGAGACGAGGAGGAGAGGGGGGAGGGGGAGGAGGAGTAGGAGGAGGAGGAAGAAGTGGAGGGGCAGGGGGAGAAGCAAGACACGGAGGAGCCGCATCACTGCCGCCATACCCTTTACACAAATCGTGGTACGCCTAGTTTGCGGTTCCTGTCCCACTCGCCCGCTATTACTTATCCTTGCTTGCGTTGTCTGTCCGCCCCCCTCATCAGCGCCTCCGCATCAACCATCGCATGCCCCTCCTCGCTCAGCCGCCCCACGTCCTCCAAACCCAACTGCCAACCCCCATTCGTCCCTCATCTCCTCCCCCTCATCCTAAGCACAGCCACGTGCACTTGATCGCGCGGTAGCGCAAACGCTAGACGTTTGGGGGTCACAGTCTCGCATTCCGAATCGGTGTTGCCTCAGAGGCTTCTTGACGTTGCATGGTCTGGGCTTCAGCGGCGGCGATTCGCGCTCG
The DNA here is from genome assembly GCA_963575745.1 of Prorocentrum cordatum. NCBI lineage: Eukaryota > Dinophyceae > Prorocentrales > Prorocentraceae > Prorocentrum > Prorocentrum cordatum. The sequence goes on from CAUYUJ010005191.1 coordinate 336,116, forward strand.
AGATTTGCCTCGACGAGGTTTTTTCGGCGGCTGTTTGGGCGCATCAGGCGATTGTCGGATAACGTAGATTGTCGCGTTCCTGGGTGGGCGTCGGCAATTTTGCCCCAGGCTTCGTCGCAGGCGTCTGACGGGGGCGCGGCGAGGCGTTGTAGCGCCTGTGCGCGGGACGGATATCGGCCTGATCTATGTTTCGTCGTGGCGTGAGGTTGCGTTGCGAGTTGCCGAACGTACTTCGTAAGTGAGCATTATGTTCCCACCGCGTCGTGGGGCCATCTCAAGGCGTCTGGGGTCTTAATGTCGGAGGCATGCATATTTATGATATGTTTTGCCTGTGGCGTGTATGAATATTCGCGCGACGTAAGATGGCTGCGGCCGCGACATCCCCACTCGTTTCGGCGGCGCTTTTTGGACCCCTGAACTCCCCAGCGCTGACCCTTAACCACGGCCTCAACACCTCCTGGTCGATTGCTTGACAGGGGAGCGTGTGGGAGGATGGTGTGTATTCGACGATGCCATACTCGCGGAGTGGGGTTTCTCGCCGGCGGACCGGGAGAGGGGCGCGAATCCGATCGCCCTCTGTGAGGGGGCCATGGTCCCCATTGTCCTGGCGCAAGAGGCGCGGAGGTGCCGAGGGAGGCGCATCCTGTGGGTGCTTGACAACACGAGCGCTCTCCACAGCTTCGTGAGTGGCAGGTGCGACCATGCTACCCTGGACCGGAGCGTCAAGCTTATGAATTTCTTCAAGGCGCGCGCCGCGAGGGCAAATCGCGGGGGGACGCGCCGTGCAGCGTGTCGCGCCAGTTTCACTGCGACATGTCCACCTGGCTCGAGTGGGTAGACTCGAAAAGCAACTGGTCGGACGGGATCTCACGGCGCGCCGTACGCGCGCGGGGGCGGCCTTCCCCCGAGTCGTCCACTCGCGCGGTGCCAGGCGGCTCGGCGAGGATAGCTTCGCCCGGGAGAATGGTTTTCGTACCGGCGAGGTGAGAGTGGACCCGGCCGCGTGGCGCGGGTGCTTACTAGACGCGTGGCGTTGGGTGCTACGGCGCGCGGAAGGCGCGCTCCGCGAGGGCAATTCGCGGGGGGTGGGCCGCGGCGCGCAGCGTGCCGCGCCAGGCTCAGTGGACTCGCCGTAAAGAAGGAGTCCGCGCAGGAGAGGTGAGCGCGGGCCCAGCCGCGGGGCACGGGCATGCCTCAGACACGGGGCGCCGTGTACATCGACGCGCGATTGCGGAGCGGCGTCGGGCCCAGAACAGCGTTGGGGGTGCAGAAACGCGGAGCCAGAGCAGCGTTGGGGAGAGCGGCATTACTGGCGAGCCACGCCAGGGTCTTGCCTTCTTCACGCAGGCGTTCCATTCGGGGGGTTTGGTCACCCCAAGGTCGTTCTGCACCCCCGGAGCACCGTTACACTTTCTGGGGTCGGGGGACGGGGTATGGGTTGGGGGAATGGGTGGGAGGATGGGGCCGTCGCGCGCCGTGTTCGCAGGTGGAGCGCGCGCGCGCGCGGAGGAGCGGGCCGCCCGCGTGCGCTTCGCGCCGCGGCGGGGCGCGTGCGATTCGCGGCGCGCGAAAGTTGCCAGGGGCCGCGCAGGGCGCGGCGCGGGGAATAGGCTGTCGGTGATTATGCGTTGACTTTAGGCTCGGGGAGGCTCGGGTCAGGGAACCATAATCATGACAGAAGGGGACGCCCGCGCGCGCTCGCAGGGACTGCGCGCATCAGAGCGCGCAATTGGATCGTGCGAGCAAAGCGCGTTGGCGACAGCGGTTGCTGTTGGTTTGTTTCCCACCCACCACACCCTGGGCCCCGGTGGGGTTACCGGGGAGAATTTGGGATGGGCGCCGGCGTGGACTTCGCCGTGCAAGAGGCGATGCGCACCGGCTGCGAGGGGCCCTGCCTCGGGTCGGCCGAACGTGTGCGTCGCAGGCGCGAGAACGCCGCGCAGGTCAGCGCGTGCGGGGAGGGGGCCCTCCTTCCCTGGTGGCCGCTGGCAGCGGTCGCATCACCAGGTGTAACGTCTGACAGGTGCGCGACATGTTTTGCGCGCGCGAACACGCCCGCCGTATCCCGACCCCCGGTGGGGTGCTCGGGTCGGCGAGGGCGGCGCCGGACGCCGGCAGTGTTCGCTTTCCCCGTGGGGAGAGCGGCATTACTGGCGAGCCACGCCAGGGTCTTGCCTTCTTCACGCAGGTGTTCCATTCGGGGGGTTTGGTCACCCCAAGGTCGTTCTGCACCCCCGGAGCACCGTTGCACTTTCTGGGGTCGGGGGACGGGGTATGGGTTGGGGGAATGGGTGGGAGGATGGGGCCGTCGCGCGCCGTGTTCGCAGGTGGAGCGCGCGCGCGCGCGCGGAGGAGCGGGCCGCCCGCGTGCGCTTCGCGCCGCGGCGGGGCGCGTGCGATTCGCGGCGCGCGAAAGTTGCCAGGGGCCGCGCAGGGCGCGGCGCGGGGAATAGGCTGTCGGTGATTATGTAACTGTCGTCACTTTTGGGCTCCTCAGGTCTGAATTTGGAGGAAGTATCAGGCGGGAGCCTCGTTTGTCAGTGAATTGTGAGGAAGTCTCAGGCGGGAACCCCCTCCCTATGGGGCCCGCAGATCATGTTACTAATCCGAGCGGCTCATCGGATTCCTGTAACTGTCGTCACTTTTGGGCTCCTCAGGTTTGAAGTTGGAAGAAGTATCAAGCGGGACCCTCGTCTGTGAGTGAATTGTGAGGACGCGTCAGGCGGGAGCCTTCCTATGGGTCCCGCAGCTCACGTGGTTCCTCCGGGTCATCCTCCGGCGCGCGCTTCCTCTGGGTCGTCCTCCGGCGCGTATCGGCTGGGACGCACGTCGTGCGCTTCCTCTGGGTCGTGTTCCGCACGAGGACGAGGAGGAGGAGGATTGCCAGGAAAAGGAGGAGGGATGATGCAGGACGAGACAGGAAAGCAGGAAGAGGAAGAGGCTGAGGGGAGGAAGGACGAGGAGGAAAAGGAGGAGGAGGAATGCCCGAGGAGGCCCCAGTAGGTCCCGGAAGGCCCAGAAGGCTCCAGGAGGCCCCAAGAGGCCCCAGGAGGCCCCAGGAGGGGGCAGGAGGCCTAAGGAGGAGGCAGGAGGAGGAGGAGGAGGAGGAGGAGGAGGAGGAGGAGGAGGAGGAGGAGGAGGGGAGGAATATGGAAACGAGGAGGAGGAGGAGGAGGAGGAGGAGGAGGAGCGGATGAGGGAGAGGGAGAGGAGGAGGACAGGGGATGAGGAGGAGGAGGAGGAGGAGGAGGAGGAGGAGGAGAGAGAGGGAGAGCAGGAGGAGGAGGCAGGAGGCAGGAGGGGCAGGGGGAATGGGGGGGAGGAAGCATAACGAGGGGGAGGGGGAGGAGGTGGAGGAGGCAAGAAGAGGAGGAAGAGGCAGGGGTTGAGGCAGGAGGAGGAGCAGACAGGAGGAGAACGAGGAGGCAAGAGTAGGTGGGAGAAGGGAAGGGGCAGGAGGATACCCCCATGCAAGCTAAAGAGATTATCATGCGGGGTCCTTCCGTCGGAGTAATTTCTGCTACCTCTTCCGCAGGAAAGGCCTGGGGGATGGTGCTGCTTCCTCCTCGTCGCCCCTGCTGCCCACGCGCTTGCGGCAGGGAGGATCAGGCCACCGATGCTCCACCGCAGCTCCGTCGCTTGCGCCCCAGCCCTCCCGCTCGTCCGCTTGCCCCCCCTCTCGCCCTCTTCTGCTTATCCCCTGGGCCTCTCCCGGCCCCTCCGTCCCCTCGTCCTGCCCTGCCTGTACTCCGTTCGCTTCGGCCTCTCCTCTTCCCCCCCCCCCGCGAATGCGCGCAGGGGAAGGGGTGGAGGAGTAGGAGGAGAGAGATTGGATCAGGTCCACTAGCACCGTTCACGATCGCGCGCAGGGGAAGGGGTGGAGGAATAGGAGGAGAGAGATTGGATCAGGTCCACGAGCACCGTCCACGATCCGCCTGTGTTCACGCAGTGGGGTACAATGGCTTCCACGCATTGTCCGCGCGTTCGGCTGCCCAGGCCGAGGTCAACGCACTGGCTGTCGCGAGTGTGAATGTGATTCGCCGCGTGCGCTCCGACGTTGTGTGAATGTTCCACCCAACTGGAACCGTACGATCGTGTGCAATCTAGTTGATGCGTTGAGTTGTCTGTGTGTGCGTATGGGCAAATCGATCAGCGGCGCGACCTTACAATTAACAAAGGACGTATCAGGAATGACGGGAGGGGGAGAGAAGCGGAGGAGGAGGAGGCGGACGAAGTGGAGGAGGGGCAGGTGGAGAAAGGGTTCACGGTTGCCTTTTGCCGCACGGGCGTGCCGCCGAAGTCGCCTCAATGTGTGCAACCATTGTGCCTGATTTTTGTTTGCTGCACCAGCGAAGCGCCCCAGCCACGACAGTCAAGCCCGCCCAACGTGAGGACGTGCGCGCTTCTTCCTCGGCCAGGATCGGCGAGGAGGATATTGGATCCTCTTGCAACACACACACACACACACACACACACACACACACACACACACACACACACGCGCGCCGAAACCGACACATGCACGGGGAATGGACGCAAGGGCTCCCACGAGGGCGCGAAGCTATTCGCGCTTCGCGGTCCTCGTTCCTTCTCCCCCTCTCCGCCTCGTCCTCCTTTTCCCCCTCTGGGGAGGCGGCGCGAGAGCGCGAAAAGTCATTCGCGCTCCGCGGAGCGCGACAGCGCGAAGTTGGGAGCCGGAGGGCACCAAGTGTACACCAACACCGATCCTGGCCCAGGATCACCCTGGGCCCAGGATCGGTGTATATATGCCTTCTTGCGCAGGGCAGGAGGGCGTATACACCGATCCTGGGCCCAGGGGTGATCCTGGGCCAGGATCGGTGCTGGTGTATAGTTGGTGCCCTCATAGGGAGCCCCAGTGGACGCTCGAGCGGCGGCGAGAAGGGGGGGGCCAGGCGGCACGAGCGTCCGCGTGCCTCGCCACGCCAGGCTCGCGGGGGGGGGGGGGGGGGCAGGGGCCGAGAGGGCCGCGCCGCCCCCGCGCGGCGCGCGCGGCGCGCGGGCCCCCCCCCTCTGGGGCGCCGCGGGTGTGCGGTCGGGCCTGTCCCTCTTAAGAAAAGCAGTAACAGAGTAGTAGAAAGCAAGAGGGGCAAATGCAGCAGGTACTAACACAAGGGTGGGAATAGTTAAACAAGCACCCTAAACATGTCAACAGATCGTAACACAGGAAGGTGAGACAAGTAACACAGCAGTAAAGCCATAGTAAAACAAGGTTGGAATATTCAGACATAGTTAAAACATAGTCAGGTGACACTTGTTTGAGATGTGTTCGAGCATGTTGGAGCATTCCTGGGGTATGTTTCATGTTTCGCCCAGAATCCCCCTGTGGGGGGACGCGCCCGACTTCACGCTGGTGGAACCGCCGCCAGCGTGGGGGCGAGGGGTCAGCCGCGCATGGCCGCCTGTTGAGGGGTGCCATGCAGCTGCCGTTCGACGCGGAGGACCCGGCAGACCTCGTCACCCGCTTCACCGAGCTGCACAAGGCTGCGGGACAGGGCAGTCTGTCCACCACCGTTCAGGGGAAGAGACACCACCCCGACCCCGATGCGTGGCGTCTGCCAAGCTGCCCTGTGCGTTCACTGAACAGCCCTCCCCTGTTCGACTCTTCCTCGGGGTGCGTTTGCTCAACGCCTTCGCTTGTCGGGGTGCTGCTGATGGGGGGAGGAGGAGGAAGAGGAGCAGGAGGAGGAGGAGGAGGAGGAGGAGGAGGAGGAGGAGGAAGAGGAGCAGGAGGAGGAGGAGGAGAGAGGAGGAGGAGGAGGAGGAGGAGGAGGGGTGCGTGGATCTGTGACTGCACTCCCACCGTGCCCGGCCAGGGCCGAATCCTGGGCCCCGCGGCCCGACAGGTCTCCGGCGCCGTGGGCAGGGAGGCCATCGCAGCTGTCTTCAGAGCCTGCTGGGGCATCTTGGGGGAGGAGGAGGGAGGAGGAGGAGGGAGGAGGAGGAGGAGGAGGAGGAGGAGGAGGAGGAGGAGGAGGAGGAGGGAGGAGGAGGAGGGAGGAGGAGGAGGAGGAGGAGGAGGAGGGTGCTTCTTGGGGGCCGCTAGACGGGGCTCTTGGAAATCTCCTTGGGGCCTTGGGGGGGCCTCTGTGGTCGACCTGGCGCCGTCTTTTGGGGGTCCTCTCGGGCTGTCTTGGGGGCCTCGTGGCCAGTCCGGGTGGAGCGCCAGTCCCATTGGAAGACCAAGAGGTACCGTACCGCTCGCCCCCAGACCTCTCCCGGGGGAATTTCCAGGAGAGTCCGGGCGTGGCGGCGTGGGATCTCCAGGACGATTCGTGGTCTCGATCTCTTGTCCTCTGAGTCCCAGGAGAGGGGTCTGGACCTTTTTGTGGGCCCCGGAAACGGCAGGGCCGCTTTTTCACCGTTTCCCAAAACATATCCCTTGAAAATGGAAACGGCAAAAAAACGGCGACGGGGAACGACAAAAAAACGGCTCCAGGATTGGAACCGGAGCCCGAACCGGTCAAACAACGGCGACGGAACCGGCAACAAAAACGGCGTCGGAACCGGCAGAATAAACGGCAAAACGGAACCGGTGAAAAAAAAAACGGCCCTGTCGTTTCCAGGGCCCTTTGAGGTCTGGGCCGCTGGGGAGCCACGCTGCGGGAGAAGCGGAAGTGCGGCCTTTGGACGCGTCCGGGCTCCGCCCGGGCCCGCGGCACGGCCCCCCGGGCCAGGTCGTGGTGGTGGCGCACGGCCCAGCTGCCTCCTGGGGCTGCGGCCGAGCCGACCGATGCGATGCGAGATTGGGGCATCCCAGAGGCCGCTCCTTCGAGGGTCGGGGGAGTTGTAAGTCGGGCGTGCCCCTTGATGCAGGAGGGATATGCAAAAACTGTCAAGAATAGTCTGGGGACGATTTCGCTACTATTTTCAACAGTTCTTCAACATATATATATATATATATATATATATATATGATGATGATGATGATGATCCAGTGTCGAGGGTTCACGGCCCCCCCCCCCCAGACGGTATGGTCCCAGGATTCCTCGGGCTCCCTCCCCAGATGGTACGGTCCCAGAGACGACGACGACGACGACGACGACGACGGCGACGACGACGACGGCGACGACTACGACGACGGCGACGACGACGACGACCACAACGACGACGACGACGGCTGCGGCGGCGACGACGCCGGCGGCGGCGGCGGCGACGACGGCGACGACTACGACGACGGCGACGACGACGACGACCACAACGACGACGACGACGGCTGCGGCGGCGACGACGCCGGCGGCGGCGGCGGCGACGACGACGATGACGACGATGACGACGGCGACGACGACGATGACGACGACGACGACGATGACGACGACGACGACGATGACCACGACGATGACGACGACGAGGACGACGAGGACGACGACGACGACGACGACGACGACGACCTCTGAACCACCACAGCACCACACCACATCCACAGGGGAGGGGAGGGGGGCACCGCAGCGCAGCACCACGCCACGCCCACTTCTGAACCACCACAGCACCACACCACATCCACAGGGGGGGGGGGGGCACCGCAGCGCAGCACCACGCCACGCCCACAGGGGGGTGCGGGGGGGACCATCGCGCGGGGGGGGGGGGCCCAATGGCATCAGCATTGACGGGGGGGGGCCCAAGCCCTGGATCATATATGGACCATTTGTCGCTTTTCGTCCCAAACCCACCTGTAGGAGGACACGCCCGACCTAAAGGGAGTTGTCATCTCTGCCTCGGCGGGAGCCAGCGGAAGTACAACATGTGCCCTAAGAGATGATAGCATGTTAGGGTTCAGGGTTCCCTGAATCGGCCATATCTTTTATGGCCAGCATGCTCCGACTTATCGTTCGATACTCTGATGACCCGATGCGCCCCGATGTTCGCACGGCGTCGTGCATGCTGGCGCGGCCGATCTCGGCTCCGGTGCAGCCGGATCCGACGCCCACTCCGATTCTATCCGATGCCTTGATGCTATATTTATTGATCCTGCCTTCGCAGACCCCCGACGTCTCGTTTCTTCTGCAACGTGGAACCCTGAAGGTGAAGATCATTTTGTCCCGGGACCGGCCTATCTTCCCAAGAAGTTGTTTGAAGGTCCCGCGACCTTGCGACGGCCCCAGGAGGCTGAAGATGATCAAATCTTGCTTTCGTGATGATGGTGGCGCGTCGTCGCACAGTACGATTCGGTCCGACTTCCTGATTCGATGCTCACTGGTCCTGCTTCTTGTTGGCGGTGCCCACAAGTCTAGGCCTCCTAGATTCAGGAGGAAAAGAATCACACAGACACAATTGATCCTCGATTCCCCAGAAAATATAGGAAGATATGGGAAGTGGGGGGGAAGACAGAACCCCAGAAAATATAGGAAAATATGGGGAATCCTTTTATTTGTGTGTGTTTATTTGAGTGTCCCAGGGCCCCTTCATAGATGGGGTCTGCGCAGATGGGGTCAGAGGGTCGAGATGCGTCGGCGATGCGGCTCGATGCGGAGCCTGGTTTGCTTCACGTCGATGTCGCCGACGCATCGCCGACGTCGACGATGCATAGAAGGTGAATCGATGATGCATCGCCGATGCATCGCCGATGCATCGGCGATGCGGCGCGATCCGCCGACCCCATCTACTCGGACCCCATCTACGAGGCCTCTACACGAGGCGGTGGCGCGAGGAGGGGCGGGCTTCTAAGGAGGCCCTGGGGGCTTCTCAGAGTGCTCCTCGGGAGCCCGGCGGGCCTCGAAGAACCCCCCCTCGGGAGCCTTGAGACGGGGGTCAATGCAAACCGGGGGCCAGCCAGAGCGCCAGATCTTGCAGGACCCTGCAGGGACAGGGTCGCATTGACCCGGGCTTGGGTGCAGGATCCTGCAGGAGCGTGCAGGATCCTTCGCATTGACCCGGGTCTAGGTGCAGGCTCCTGCAGGACTTGCAGGATTCTGCAAGGCCTGACTGACCCAGGCCCGGGTCAGAAGATCCCCTACCCCTTGCCTTCTTGGGATTTCTCTGCCGGCTTTTCGGTAGTAAGTCGGGGGAGCTTGGTAGACCCTCTTGGTTCCGTATTTGGCGTCTACTACCGTCGATTAGCGTCTGGGGGTCGATGCGATGGCGCCAGCTTGGCGTCGATTCAGTGTCGAGTCAGCGTCGATGTAGCGTCGACGTAGCGTCGATTCGCAGGAGCAGACATGATGGTACGGGAGGCTTTCACGAGTTGCCGCCGAGCTCTTTCGAAGCCCACGCCTCCTGGCGCCAGCCCCTTCTCGGCGCCGCCAGCTCGTGGGCGAACACGTCTGTGCCCGCGGCCCAGCGGGCCGGGCCCCTGGGCCGTGGCCCCGCGGACTCAGGGCGTTTTCTCGCGGACGCCCCGCGCGGCACGTCTCGGTGCGGCCGCGCATCCGCGGGGTCGCGCCCCGGAGTCCTGACCGCGAGGGCGCGGGTACACGCCCGTGGTTGAAAGAAAGTCTGATTTTTGTCGGACTCCCAGATCCCAATCTCTCTCAAGCGCCTTCCTTCTTACAGACTCTGTGTGTTTTTGCTGCTGTCTGTGGCCCTTCGGTCGGGCCTGGATCCAGGCTGCTTTGGCCGCCTTTCGGGCGTTCTTTAATGGGGGGCGAAAGATGGGGGGGGGGCGTCGAGGGTTGCACGAAACTTTCGTGCAACCCTCGACGGGAAACAGGAAAAGTAGGAGGACGACGACGGCGGTGGCATGGCGGTGCGCGTCCAACTCAAAGGCCCAAGTCCACGACGTTCGTTGGCGTCGCGTTGGCGCCGCGCCCTGTTTCCAGACCCCAGATGCACAGATTAGCTGAAAATGTGTGTTTCTCATTCGCCCCGTGACCCCCCCTCTAGTATCAGACCCACGGCGGATCCCAACACGGACGGGGGCCGAAAGGGGCCCTCAACGAGGGCCCTATTGGGCCCCGAAGGGGTACGAAGGGTGCACGAGAGGTGCACCTTCCTCACCCCACGCATCTGTCGCCCCCCCATTCGTGGACGCCCGAGCCTTCCTGCTTCATGCGTCCACCCGTTTCTTCCAGCTGGCGGGCACGGATGCAGTCCAGACGCCACGGGGGTCCGGGAGGGGCTGCTGGCGCAGGAGCCGCTCCGGAGCCCGGGGTCGGGGAGCCCATTCGTGGCCGAGGATCGCCGTTGCCGTAAATCCGGGGCGGGGATTCGTCCATAACCACCGCCTGGGGGGTGGATCTTCGCGAGGTGTCAGAGCGTCCCAGACGGCCTCGGCGAGGAAGCCAAAATCATTGGCTTTGCTAGGCTTTGGGCCCATTCTGGCCTCCTGGAGGGGGGACTGTAATTAGTACCCCCTCCTCCTGTGATCGATCTCACCCAAGATGGCCCAAAGATGGCCCCGACCTCCACAGGCGGTGGACATGTATATGTTCGGGCACCCCGGCGGCCAGCATTCATCCATATCCACCGCCCGCTGGGGCACCAGGACGTCGGTTCCCAGGCGGTGGGTGTGGGCAGATCCCCGCTTCGCAAGAAAAGCCTCTCCGTTCCTTGTCTGGCGTTCCTCATGGCAGCACGATGGTCGTGTGCGTGGTAGCAAATCCTGGGAGCCTTAATTTGTAATTCCGTCTTTAGAGTGCACCAGCGTCGACTAGCGTCTGGTAATCAATGAGATGGTGCCACTTTCGCGTCAATTAGCGGTGATGAGGGACGCTTAGCGTAGATGCAGCGTCGATCAGCGTCGATGTAGCTATGCGTCGAGTAGCGTCGGGTGGCAAGAGCCAACGAGATGGTTTTGGAGGCTCCCGTGCGTTGCCGCAGAACTTTCGCCACGCGCAGAAGGGGTGTAGGGGGAGGGGGAAAGGCTTCTTAGAAGCACCCCTGCTTCTTAGAAGGCGCGGGCCTTCTCTATACATGCAAGGCCGGCGCCTTGTAAGAAGCAGTTTCCTTCTAAGAAGCATTCCCCCTCCCCCTACCCTCCTCTGCGCGCCGCCAAGAACTGCATCTTCGCCGCCCTTGGCCACGGGGGGATTATCAAGTTGTGGCAGGAGGAGTAGGAGGAGGAGTACCATGAGGAGGGATAAATCTCCTTGCCCAGAGATAATCAACTCTATGGTGTCAAAGGGGGGATGCTTTAATATCAGGGGTATCGGGTGTTACAGTGGAGGCCAATCCACAAGAGACCTTCCACAAGAAACACAACCCTGAGACCCCAGGACGTCCATCCATTTTTTGCTGTGGGAACGTCACGCTTTCCATGGCAAAGCCATCGGAACCCAAGAAACCCAGGGCACCCCGGAGGCAAGGAGGGTGTTTCTTGGCCTGGGCCTCCGCTGTCTACTCTGTCCTCGACGCGAGGGGGCTGGAAACTGGGCGCTGCGCCCCGAGGCAGGAGGGCGCCAACTATAGACGCACACACGCGCACTGACCCTGCCCAGGCCCAGCCTGGGCCCAGCCATCGCTGAAATTGTGCGCCCTCCTGGCTTGGCCTGGAAGGCGCACACGCCGGTCGGAAGAAGTGGGTAGGAACATGAAGTAGGAAGGCGTTGGAGGTTGATTGGACTTCCGCCCGCCCCCTGAAGAGGAGGCAAGACGGAAAACCGCACGACTCTTGTGAAGTAGGGAGGCGCCTAAAAAAGATTAGATCAGGATTGTTCGCCGCCCGTGGCCGACCCCTGCGCACCAGGCGTTCGGCACGGACCTGCCCCTGCCGGGGCCGCCCGTGCTGTGGCTCGCGCCCCGCCCGCCGCGCCCGGGCGCCGCCGCCGCCGCGGCGGGCCCCGCGCGGGCGGCGCAGCCGCTGCGGCACGAGCCGCTGTGGTGGGCGGGCGGCGCCTGGCGCGGCCTCCCGGGGGGGGGGGGACAATCATGAAGCTTCCTCCTCCTCCTCCTCCTCCTCCTCCTCCTCCTCCTCCTCCTCCTCCTCCTCCTCGGGAGGCCGCGAGAACCCAGGCCCCCTCGGGCAGTGGGGAAATCATGACGGGAGGTCTTTGGCCGTGTTCGGCCCCTTCCGGGCCCTCGCCGGGCCTCGGGGCCGTCAGAAAGCGACTCGGGATGGGAAAAACCGGTCCTGGGGAAGGGGTCGGGATTTCCGGGGGCCCCGCACGGAGCAAACGTCAGGGCGTCGCGCGTCCGGAAAGTGCGCCCTCGTCGGAGGGCGCCAGTCCCTCACAGATCCCCGCGCCCTCGTTTTCCATCGTTCCCCCTTTGCGCCCCTTCTCCCCCGCGGCACCCGTGCTGCTTATTTCAGGAGGGAAAAACACACACAGACACAATGAATCGTCGATTTCCCAGGAAAGTATGGAAAAGAATAGGAAGTGGGGGGGAAGACGAAAACCCAGAAAGCATGGGAAACTATAGGGGATCCTGTCATTTGTGTGTGTATCTATTTGTGTGCCCCAGGGCCCCTTCACCTTTTTGGTCCTGGGAGGCCCTCGTCGCCACCGCTGGAGTCGCCTCGAAGTTTTGGTCGGAGCGCACCCCCAGCAGGGGTCCGGGGGGTCAGTGGCATCGGTGCCTTTTGGTATCCCCACGGCAGGAATCGCACCTTCGTCTGTCGAGGCTCAAGAGACGGGGGTCAATGCAAACGGGGGTCAGCTTGGGCACCGGATTCTGCAGGATCCTGAGACGACCCTTTCTGGCTGACCCGGGTTAGCGAGCCGCTCGTGGCCGCGAGGCGGTCGACGAAAAGCCGCCTCGCGGACGAAAGGGGGGGATTGGGAAGGAGGGGGTTACGAAATCTGCTGCATGCAGCTGGTTTCGGCCCCACCGAGGGGCCCATTCCTCGATACATGGCCGCCTCCGGCACTGGGAGGCGCCGGGGAAATCAGCTACGCGAGCTAATTCTCACCCCCCCTCTTTGCTATCCCCCCCTTTCGCCCGGCCCGATTTTGGTATTCCCACGGGAGGAATCGCACCTTCGTCAGAGGGCACCAAGCCTTCAGAGATCTTGGCGTCGGTTTTGCCCCCCTCGGGCGGCCTCGCCTGGTCTCCACCACTGGCGGCTTCGAACCCTCACAGATCGATGCAGCTGAACAGATGCAGCAGAAAGGCGGGGTCTGGTGCTACAGTCGCGATTTGTCGCGATGCAATGCTGTTCTGCAGCACGGTTCAGGGACGGTACACGTGCACATCCTGGCCAGGCCCATCCTGAGCTCTGGGTCGGTGCATACACGCCAGTCGTTGAAAGTAGGTATTTCTGGATGCCCAAGTCCTACTCTTTTTTAGGCGCCTTCCTACTTCACAAGAGTCGTGCGGTTTTCCGTCTTGCCTCCTCTTCAGGGGGCGGGCGGAAGTCCAATCAGCTTCCAACGCCTTCCTACTTCATGTTTCTACCCACTTCTTCCGACCGGCGTGTGCGCCTTCCAGGCCAAGCCAGGAGGGCGCACAATTACAGCGATGGCTGGGCCCAGGCTGGGCCTGGGCAGGGTCAGTGCGCGTGTGTGCGTCTATAGTTGGCGCCCTCCTGCCTCGGGGCGCAGCGCCCGGTTTCCAGCCCCCTCGCGTCGAGGACAGAGTAGACAGCGGAGGCCCAGGCCAAGAAACACCCTCCTTGCCTCCGGGGTGCCCTGGGTTTCTTGGGTTCCGATGGCTTTGCCATGGAAAGCGTGACGCTCCCACACCAAAAAATGGATGGACGTCCTGGGGTCTCAGGGTTGGGTTTCTTGTGGAAGGTCTCTTGTGGATTGGCCTCCACTGTAATAGTTTGCTGTGTTTGGCCTTTTCTGGCCTCCGGGGGCCCTCACCCGACGCCGGCACTGTGAACAGAACGACTCAGGATGGAAGGCTGGTCGTGGGGAATGGATCGAGACCTTCGGGGATCCACGTTGACGTCGGGCGTCTCAGTTTAGGATGGTTGGAATTTCGAAGATTTGACGAGACCCAGACAGGTTTCCATCAGCTCCGCCTCACCAAAACAGAGCGTCCTGGGGGTGCCAGAATTGTCTCGAACGGCTCCCGAAGGCCCGAGTCATGTCCAGGCTCAGCGGGGGAACGCATCGATCCCCACTGCGCCCCCCCCGATCGTCCGTTTATGCCGATCAGGGCCTGCCCACCCCGCCTAGGAACGCGCAGTTCATTTATCCTAGGCCTATGGCCGATCTATCGGCGATGCATCGCCGATTCCAGCTTAAGGTTTCCCCCCGCAGCCGGTGCCCATTGAACGTTCCCCCCCACCTCCCCCCGGGGGCCCCCGCTCATTTCCCGAGGCTGAGGATGAGGACAGGGGAGGATGGGGGAGGAGGAGCTTTGGAGGTCCTCCTTCGGCCACGCGCAGGAGGGGGGTACGGGGAGGGGGGAAGGCTTCTCAGAAGCACCCTGTTTCTTAGAATGCGCGGGCCTTTTATGTAGATGCAAGGCCGGCGCCTTGTAAGAAGCAGCCTCCTTCCAACAAGCCTTCCCCCCTCCCGTACCCCCTTCTGCACGCGGCCAACCCCTCCTCCTCCTCCTCTTCGTCATCATCAGCAGCATCATCATCGTCGTCATCATCATCATCTCCATCATCATCAGCAGCAGCAGCGGCATCATCAGCATCAGCATCAGCATCAGCATCAGCATCATCATAATCATCATCATCATCGGCATCATCACTTTTCAGAAGAATCGCCGAGTGCCCTTGCCGGGTCCCCAGGGGGCCGTAAGGCAGCAGATCAGGGCGAGAAGTGGGCCCCCTGGAGGGGATCAGAGCTTCCGGGAGCCATGCTGTGAAAACAGCACGCCGTCGGGTGGCTGTCAAGCAGTGGCGAAGCGTCCCAGCTTTTCTATAGGCCGACCAAATAATGTTGTACGAATTTTCTGTGTGTTGCACGAGATGTTATTAGAGCATGTCTAGTTGAGATCGCCTTGTTTTAACGCATCGGTCTTTTGTTCAATGATGTTGGTGCTATATGAAAATTTATCGGTACGCCTGTAGGAAAACCAGGACGGTCGGTCCTTGCTCAACGTCTGCGAGGCGCAGCAATAAACATCGGCCGCTGAAAGTCGATATTGGGGGATTCCCAGATCCCAGTCTGCTTCAGGGGCCTTCCTTATTCGAGGGTCTTGCGGTTTTACCCCTTCCCTCCTCGCAGGAGGCGGGCGTGCGCCCAATCTGCTCTCAGCGCCTCCCTATACCACCTGTTTCTGCCTACCTCTTCCGACCGACGGGTACAATTACAGAATGGGCGGGATGCGGGTGTGCATGATGTCCCGCGTGGGCGCCCGCTCACCAGCCCTGGTGATCGTTGTCTTATTCATTGTTTTGCCGATCGTCGCGGGCCATCGCACCCTCCCCCCCCCCCATGGAGTAGATCTTGGCTGTGTTTGGCGCCTGTCACAAGCAGGCGGAGTCCCCCCCAAAGGATGCACCTTTGCAAACGGTCGCACTGAGCAGAGGTCTGGCGCCGGATGCCACCCTCACCCCCCCTTCCGCCCGATGCCGAAACGTCGAGTCAGAAAACATTCACCTGGGCCGTTCTCTGCCTCCACCCTCCCGGTGGTGGTGGTGCGCTTCCTTCCCCCCAAGGTCTGGGGCCCCTCGAGGACACGCCGCACGCGCGCGCGCGCGGCGCGTACACGCCGAGGCCCCGAGGGACCTCGGAAAGCCGGCACGGATCTCAACTCTGAAGGTCGCGCGCGGGTTTTTTAGGCCGGCGCTGGACCGTAGGGGAGCGACACCAACACCACCAGGGGGCCACCTACGGGGAGGAGGTCGACGATGCCTCACCAAGCTGGGGATGGGGGATGTCTCCAGCGAGAGGGGGGGGGGACCACATCACCAAGGGGACTCCGGCTCCTCCCTGGCTTCTCCCGCTGGTGCTCCCTGGTTGTGCTGGTGTCGGTTTCCCAGACCGCCGCCCCCCCAGATCCCTAACGATTTGAGTTCTTCAATCGGGCTGTTTGTTCCTCGATCGGGACTCCTGGGGCCGGGACGGACCACGGGAAGGGTCGGGACACTTGAGCGACGCAAGACAACGGGGTCGTTTGCGCCGACATTGGTGCGTAAGCTGTTCGCGTAAGCTCGCGCGTAAGCGCCCTCTTTTCCACTGTGATGTGCCGCGCTGGCGGCCCGCATAAGCCGCCGCGTAAAGTCGCTACGTCATCTCACGTAAGACCCATGTACTGTCGTCGCTCACTTGGAGCCGCGCATTGAAAGAAGCAGGTACGAGGATGTCAAGGCCCCGGCGGTGCCTCCCAAGCCGCCCCGGCGGACCTCCCAGAGGTTGTGCTTGTCAGAGTGAGGGGGCCGAACGGTCATTCATTGTCCCTGGGTGCGTGGCTGAATAAGGAACTCGTGGTGAGACGTCTGCTTGCTGCGTCGTCGTTGTTGTTGTTGTTGAACATTATTAATTCTAAAGAATAATTATTGTTGGGACCCCTGGTGCACGGCCCCCCTGCGCCGCCTAGGCCGCAGCTACATTTTCATCATTTTCGTGAGGAAGCCTCAGGTAATTCGATGTGATCAAGATCCGGTTGTTTTGTTCCCCCCCGCTTTCCCTTGCAAAAAACACTATAAAATGACATTTCTTGTTCTAATATAATCAAATTTCAAGAATCCCTTGCAAAAAATAAGGTAAAGTGGACATTCGCGCGCGCAAGACGAAATCCTTCCAAAAGCTTAGTGTTCGGAGCGATTTTAACATAAAAACATCAAAAAACCAATGGTTTTTCAACAAAAAAATGTCAAAATCTCATCCCGCGCGCTCTTGCGGATTCGTAGGAAACCCAACACTTTTTAAACATTTCTGTCAAACGGGCTTTTGCGAGCAACTTTTTCGAACTTCTGCGACAACGGTTGCGCACCTGCCAGGGCCATCATCCCTGTCAAATAATACCATGCGGGACACATTCGTTTTTTCTTCGCGCGCGCACGCCGTCGTCGTCGGCCGCGGGGCCCTGAATAGTAGCCACGGTCGTCCGCATGCCACGAAGTGAGTGTCCATCGGGACAACCATCGGGACATCCATCGGGACAACGATCGGGACCACCATCGGGGCAACCATCGGGAGAACCATCGGAACAACAATCGGGACAATCATCGGGACACTCATCGCGACAATTATCGGGACAACCACAACCATCAGGACCTCCAACCAGAGAGAGGTAGTCACGTGTATTTCGTCGACGAGTGAGCCAGTATTGCACATTGAGGCCGGAACGAGAACCACAGAACAAGAATGAGCATATATCGTCTCACAACAACGGAAACAAGTCCTGTGGTATGCTGGCGCCACGCACGTGATACCAGTCAAAATAAGGGTCTTGGCTTGTGTGGTACAGAAACGTTAAAACGTCGGAAAACGGTACACGTGCCCATTGTTGGAACAGGGGTATAAGTCGTATACTAAGCTAGTTTCCACAAGATGTTACCACAAGAAGTCATTGTAACCATGCGCCAGTGTAGTAGCCAAGGTCGTCCGCAGGCCACGAAGTGAAGTGTCCGAACGTCATAGGGCGGGAAGCTGGGTGTGGGTGGTGGCGAAGAGTCGTTTGGAAATTTGGTAGAGCTTGAACCGGCCCCCCCACAAAGTGGGGGTATTGCCCGCCTCCTATGAAAACCCTGGCACTGGTGAGAACGGAGTGTCCCCAGTCTTAAATGATTGTTGTTGTTGTTGTTGTTGTTGTTGTTGTTGGTGGTGGTGGTGGTGGTGGTGGTGGTGGTGGTGGTGGTGTTGCTGTTGCTGTTGTTGTTGTTGTTGTTGTTGTTGTTGTTGCTGTTGTTGTTGTTGTTGGTGGTGGTGGTGGTGTTGGTGTTGTTGTTGCTCTTGCTGTTGTTGCTGTTATTGTTGCTGTTGTTGATGTTGCTGCTGTTGTTGATGTTGCTGTTATTGTTGTTGTTGATGTTGCTGTTGTTGTTGTTGTTGTTGTTGTTGTTGAATTGTCAACTCGGAAGAATAATTATTATTGATCTCCCTCACCGGTGCATGCTGTTTTTCTCAATCAAAGTGTGCCCCTCGACGCTCGCACCCTGTGTTTTGACAGGGAAAGTCTTCCTGCTCAAACTAGGCCCCTGGCCCCCCGGATTACAACAACAACAGCTCCTGCCTGAGATTTTAAATGTACTCGGGACCCCCGCTCCTGAGACTTCCTCACAATGTACTCAGGATCGGTGCTCCCGCCTGTGACGTCCTCGCAACATAGTCAGGACCCCCGCTCCCATCTGAGACTTTTCACAATGTACTCACGAACGGCGCTCCCGTTTGAGACTTCCTCGCAATTGAGTCAAGACTTCCTCGCAACTTAATCAAGGCCCCCGCTCCCGCCAGAGAACCCCTTACATGTTATTCAGGAATTGCGCTCCCGCCTGCGATTTCCATGCGAATTACTCAGAAATCGCGCGTTCGACGCTCAGGAAACACGCTGCGCCAAGGACGCCGTTACAATTTACTTAGTAATCGCGCTCTCGCCATACTCAGGCATCCCGCCTGAACGTCCCACCCGTCCGACCCGCCCGTCAGGGGATCGCCCGCCCGTCGTGGGCTCCCGCCCGAGACTTCCTTCAGGAGCGGCGCTTTCGCTTAGGACTTCTTCGAACATTCACGCTGTTACCTTCCTGCTCCTCCTCCCTCTCCCGCCTCCCTCCTCCCTCCTCTCCTCCCCTCTCTCTCCCTCCTCTCTTCCCTCATCCTTATGCCTCTCTGCACTATCCCCTCTCCCTCCTCTCCCCCCCTAGGGCCCCTTCTCCCTCCCCTCTCCTGCCAAGTAAGAGCGAACAGTCTTAGCATGATTGTTGTTGTTGTTGCGGTTGTTGTTGTTGGTGGTGGTGTTGTTGTTTGTTGTCGTCGTCCCACCCGCGACCCACCCGCGACCCACCCGCGAACCACCATGCGGCCCTCCCCGCGATCCCACCCGCGACCCACCCCGCGACCCATCCCCGCGACCCACCCGCGGCCCACCCCGCGACCCATCCGCGACCCACCCGCGGCTCACCCGCGACCCACCAGCGACCCAACCCGCGACCCACCCGCGACCCACCCCGCGACCCACCCCGCGACCCATCCGTGACCGACCCCGCGACCCACCCACCCCGGAAAACCCTCAAGGGAGGCGGACCCGACAATTGACGTTTATTAAATGGCCCTGGGCGTTTCCCAAACAGCCTTGCCCTGTTCGAGTCATTCCTCGTGTGCGTTTACTAAACGGCTTCGCTTGTCGGGGTGATTCTATGGGCTGGATTATCTGCCCTCCACATCTGCGACCCACCCGCGACCCATCAGCAACCCACCCGCGACTCATGTGCGACCCACCCGCGACCCACCCGCGACATACCCACATCGGTTTAAAAATCGGTGCCTGCGGCGGGCTCGTTGTAGCATCTGTGAAATTTTGGCGCCTGTGGCGGGCTTGGCTTCTCCAGAGTCTCGCAAACCGCCGACGTCCCCGCAGCCCCTTCACTCTTATCCGCATCTGCGGGGTGCTGCGTATTATTTTGGAGGCAGTTGTTCTTTACTGGGGAAGCGTAAGACTCGAGTACGCCGAAACTCGGGTTCGCCTAGATTTTGTTAACGAGTTGATCTTGTATTTTGACGGTCCAGGTTTCGTGGGGTGTCCAGATTGGGTCGCGTGGTTTTTCATGATGGCCCCGTCGGACCAACCCGCGCCCCCTTTAACCGAGTCTTGGAGCGCACTTCAGATTCCAGCCAGTTGTGTTGCCTCGACTTCGCGCAAGTCGGGAGTCACTCGCGCGCGGTTTCGGCACTGAGCTGCCTGCGGCGGGGGGGGGGGAGTGGCGGGGGGGGGGCGGGAGGGGCGACATGCCATGCAAGTCAATTTGCTTGAGCTCCGCATCGTTAAACCCACCCCCATGGGACCCCCCCACCCCAGGAGGAGGAGGAAGAAGAGGAGGAGGAAAAAGAGGAGGAGGAGGAAGAAGAGGAGGAAGAGGAGGAGGAGGAGGAGGAGGAAGAAGAGGAGGAGGAAGAACAGGAGGAGGAAGAAGAGGAGGAGGAGGAAGAATAGGAGGAGGAGGAGGAGGAGGAGGAGCAGGACCTTTATCTTTACCGATGGTGCGTGGTGACTGGCAGAGCAGGGCTAGGCACGCGCAGCAAAGTGACAGATCAGGGGACCTCCCTCCAGACTTCGGAGGCTCCCCTTTTTTCAGGTTCCCGAGGGCTTCTTTCCCAGCTTTCGTGGGTGGGCCGCAAGGGTCCTTCAAACCTTGTGGGAAAAGAACACGATGCCGACCATAAACTTCACAACGCAAAGCTCCCCGGAGAGAGGCACGTTTGTGAGAAGGGTGGCACAGCTCAGCAACAGGATGATCGAGACCCCCCACCCACTCCGCCCTCGGGAGGCCCCAAGTCATCAGGAGGGCCCTCATAACCTTGCCGCGGGTCTGCCGCCGGCCGCAGGGGAAGGGCACCAATTCGCTGCAGAACTTCAGAGCGAAGCTTACAGACAGCAGGCCAGAATTCGCACTGACGGCCTCGCTTGCTGAAAGAACGGGCGCAGAGGGAGCGCTTCAATCTCGAAGACTTTACGACACAGTTGTGGCCCGAGTCCCGCAGCCTACAGAGCCTCTCGTCAAGGTTGCGCACAGAAGTCTTCGCACGATTGCATTGCGGGCGATTTTGGAGCTCACGGTCCGAGGAAAACAGCACCTCCCTCTGCACAGCAAGGAGGCGTCCAAGAACCTTGGAAGCCCGTTCAGCAGCCTGGACCGTAGCTCTGGCGTGGGGATCTGACACCTGGCCAGCATCAGCGGCCTTGCCCGCGGAAAAATCAGCAGCCCGATAAAGATAGACCTCTTCAGGGGTCATGCACAGATGGAACATTTGGGACTGGGTGGGGTGACCTTTTGTCCATCGAACTTCAACGGTGCCGCCACGGGACCTCAAGATCCTATGGTAGATTGCCAGAGATCCAACATGGAGGATTTCGCTTTACGCTTGAGGGACTTCCTGACACCCCGAACCACAGCTAGACAATCACAGTACGTATACCTTCACATCACCAGTAGATCTTTCGAGCAACTGGATGAGAGAAAAAAGCTCGGCACGGCCAGCGGTCTGGATCACGGTGGGCAATGTCCCGCTGACACCTCCATTAATATATGAATCGGCACCTTGGTGGACGACCGCCTAGCCACAGCGCCTGAGTCTCCAGTCCAAGTGATGTTTACCCCCCGACCCATCGATCGCCCAAACCCCTCTGTGTATCTTAGCTCCGTTTCCCAGCGTTCCCCATTCCCATCCCTTGTGCACAGGCGCAGGGAGGTGGCCACAACTGGCACTGAGAGGCGGCTGGCCACGGAGCCAGAAACTCACAAAGTCGGGATCGGCGAGAGCATCAGCTTTCAAATTGTCCGATTGGCCGATCGCAGAGTCGGGAATATCGTCATTGCATCTACACTGCAAGAACCGATGCAGCGCGGTCTCAGGAGCAAGGCCGCATCTAGGACAGAGGCCTGAGGCGGCTGAGTCATAGCCTGCACATTTGAGTCGATCTTCAGTCCAAAAACCAGTGGTCAAAACGTTACGGGCCATACCAGCAGCCTCAAAGGAGCCATCAGTCTCGAGTTTTACAACAATTTCCGAGGGACAGTGAAATCAATTCCTCCTTCCAGACCTGGTCCTAAATACTGCTTGGAGGCCGTGCTCCAAGACAGCGCGGAACACAGGGCAATCAGTTCCCGCCACAGCTGATGGGGGAATGCGTCGCCGTTGAGGCGCAGCCACACGTCGCCTGGGAAGATCCAGCAGACAGGGCTGTGGGGCACACCGCCTAAGTCGAGAAGCACTGCGATAGTAGCAGCAAGGGGTCCACGCACCTTCTGCCACCGATGTTTCGTTTTGCTGAAAGCTTCCATAACAAGAGCCCAACACCTAGCAACTTCCATACGTTGGTTACGATCCAAGTCAAACCAAACCGAGTGGAAAGCAATCAGCTGCTCATAGCGAAGCCTAAACTGGGGGTCATCTTTGGCTGAGCTCACTATTCCCAGGACCGAGGTCGTGCAGGCCCCAGGGGTCCACCAACCCGAGCACATGCCCGCTTGAGCCCTCATAGATTGGATCTGGCCCCCAGTGCGGCCTAAGACCTGGTGACTCCAGGAACCGACCGCCAAAACCCCAGGTTTGTAGAGCTTCCTAGCCCTACCAACAACACGACTCAGAAAGGCGACCTTCTTGGCCTTCTTGGAGGCCTGGCTACGCCGCTGCTTCAGCTTAAGAGAGAGCCTTTTTCTTACCGGCCGTTGTCATGACCCAGATCGCGCGAAGAGTCCTGGAGCTTGATAGGGGGGCCAACTGCTCTAAATCTCGCCGCAAGCTGCTTGCCAAGGCTGCTGTGGCTACACACCAGGGCAGACTTGGTCGAGATAGTGCACCCAAGGCTCTGAAGCTGGTGGGTGAGACGCACAGCAGCAGGAACGAGGGCGGCAAGAATGTCATGTTCAGTGCCACGTTGGGATTGCGTGATGTCATCAACGTATAATTTCACCTGTACTGGTGTGTAACGAACATGATCACAATCAAGGATGTCGTATACATAGGTTGTCACCCAGGACAGGGCCTGCATACAGCCAGCTAGAATTCCATTTCCCCCTTCGATGAGATCCGAAGCAGAACCACCAACTTCAAGGATACGTGGGGCTTCATGAATAATGATGCCTACTCCAGAGTTCGCCATAAAAGGGAGCGGGTCACAACCCTCACAGACGGGCAATTCCAGACCCACCCAAACAAGCCATGAAGGGCGGCTTTTGTCCAGACCCACTGGAACCCTTCAAGACAGCTCAAATCTGACCCCATCCCAAATCAGATTACCCCCCTTTTATTGTGAAATCTGGAGTAAGTAGAGCAAGTGCGACGGACACTCCATCTTGACCGCAAGGTCGATCGGCTCGTGCGGCTTCACAGAGTCGACAAATCGGGTCGGGTCCCAGTGCGCACCAACCGAGCACAGGTCGAGCATGCCGGCGACCTCGTGCCCCAGCTCTCGCAAGAGAGCAGCCTGAAGGGCACTAGATCCTCGTATGGCATCGTTCCCAAAAGTATACCTTTCCTGCCTCCATGTTTCCATATCGTGGTTACGAGCTTTGCAGTCAACTCGATAAAAGGGTGGGGCATTCACGCATTTCCCTGTCGCACTCTATAGTCTTAGGGAGGAGAGCAATCACACTCAGCAGGACCTGATTAGGCCACATCACCTGTCGCTCGCACTGGCTGAGGAGACGAGCGTACCCCACAACAGCATCCCTGATGAGGTCCAGGACACTACGGGGGGCCCAATGAT
Source organism: Prorocentrum cordatum (assembly GCA_963575745.1). Classification (NCBI taxonomy): domain Eukaryota; class Dinophyceae; order Prorocentrales; family Prorocentraceae; genus Prorocentrum; species Prorocentrum cordatum. The sequence continues at coordinate 359,279 of CAUYUJ010005191.1, forward strand.
CAACCGCAACAACAGTCTCAGCCGAGAAACATCTGGCTCCCCCCAGAACTTCATTAGCGGTGAGCGGTTCAAGCTGCTAGGCAGCAAAGCTCAACGCAAGGGGCCTTATGGTGTCCAAAACTCCCGACAGGTTAGCTCGAGCGTCCGCGGAGTCCCGAACACGAGTCAAAAGTTCAGAGCGATGCTGCATCATGTCCACAGGGAGCTGTTTGACGCCAGCTGGGGAAACCAACACCTGGTGGGCGTCCCCTAAATCGTGTTTCAACCAAGCATGGACCACCCTTGGGGAGGGCCTTAAGGAGCAATTTTTTCATCCCAGCTTTAGAGGACGCCCGTGCTGCTGACCACGCAACTCGCATGCAGGAAGAGATCGCATCAGACAGGTCGTCAAGCATGGCCACCTCCGTGGGCGCCTCGCTCAACTGGGCCTGCCACCATTCAAGGTCATGGGGAAACTCGCCATGGAGATACCGGCCAATCTTACCAGTAAGATTTTGCAAGTGAGCGCCTATGCTGTTGATCATACGTGTGGGTTTCCTTGCCGAACTCTTTCGGTAATCAGACCATTTCTGGGACATGTGGGCCCAAAAGGCCAAGGCAGGTTCACGAAAACGCTGGCCCTCGGGACACCTCCGAGCAATGGTGGTGGTCTTGAAGGCAGGGGAATCCCCACGATGAGCACAGCTATCTTTCAAGTCACAAGAGACCGCACGGGACTCAAACATGGCCACTGTCGCCCTGGACCAGAGCAGGTACTTGTTGGTAAGGTCGTCGTTCAGATGATCACTCAGGTGCGGCAGAAGAGCAGACTGCAAAACATGTGGTGCGACCGCCTGTCCTGGGTTAGGTAACTGTACCAAAATCGGACTCCAGGGCAAGTCAGGACCACTGCAAACTGGAACAGGAAGAGGCCGCAGGCGTTTCCACATGTGTTGTGTAAAAGCTTCATGTTTCAGGGGTACCGCGAGACATACATGGGTCTTGAAGGGGATGGGCTTATAGGTAGAGACTGCAACATATTCTCCAAGATCAGCGGATACTATCACATAGTCGATCAGGGTGCCACGCCCCTGGGTACAAGTCACTTCCACGTCAGTAGGTTCAACAACACGGGCTCGCGCAATTTGTGGGAATCCAGAGAGATTCATTTCAGCTGGTGGAATGTTAAAGTCACCCATGAGCATCCAAGGGATGGTCAAGGCCCCCAAGAACTCCGCAACGGCCTGCATTCGTTCGATGTTTCCCCCGAAAAACCCAAGTCCGAGATGAGGTAAATCACTCCTACAGCAATCACACTTGATTGCGTTTTTTATTCCAAAAAGTACCAATTCGGGCCCATGCCAAAATCTCAAGGCCCGAGTCACAGGCCAGAAACCTCCTAAAGCGAAGTCCTTTCGAAGCCACTCCTCCCACTCCTCCATGGGTGCCCCCTCCAGGGGAAGGAAGGGCAGGAGTCAGGTAGGGCCTCCAGCCCATCTGAGATACATTACGCGTAGATTTGGCCAAGTCCTTTGGCCTCAGGTGATGTTCAGCAACAAAGATCCCGTCGCACAGCGGCTTGATGTGCTGCAGGAAATCCAGCGTCACCTGGTTCCATGACGTGAGGTTGCAGAACAGGAAATCGATACTGTCCAAGCTCTTCCGCACAAACTTGGACTTGCCATAGGTGCTAAACCTGCTGCTGTGCACCGGCTGTGCCAGGCGCGGCAGCTGGGGCGGCACCTCCAGGAGGAGCCACGGGTACGCCAGCTGCAGCGTGGGCGGGTGCCACAGGAGGGGCGCCAGCGGGTGCGCCTGATGCAGCAGCAGGGTGTGGAACTCCAGCTCCAGGTTGTAGCTCTTGCAGGATGTAGACGCATATTCTCGGACCGACTTGAGTCGCTTGGCAGCCTTGACGGCAGCCTGTTTCTGCATGAGCTTCTCCATGCGGTCCAAGTCTTCAGTGCTGAGCGCGGTCTCAATACTGCGCTTCCGTAGAGTATCCAATTCTTGTCGGTTGGTGTCCTCATTGGTAACGTCACTAGCACCATCAGACATACCATCATCATCAACCTGAAGCTTGAAGTCACGGATCTGCTTCCAAAATTCGTATCGGGTGTTGTTGGCCGTGCACCAAGCTTGCAGCATCTGTTCGTCATGTACGTAAGGTTGGTAGGGATAGCTGGCATGGCCGCCGCAGCCGCCAGCGCAGGCTGCTGCACGTCTGGAGCAGCAGGCGCAGCGCGCGGGGCGGCTTGTCCAGGGCCAGGGCATGCAGGAACACGCCCAGGAACTGGAACTTGGCCGTGTGCAGCCTGTTCAGGTATGAGCGCGAGCGGCGGCAGCAGCAGCAGCTTCCCGTTGAGCCATCGCCGCAACCTCACGCTCAGCACGCTCATCAGCCATGATCTGGTTACGGTACTCGCCAGGATCGAAACTGTCCATCTCCTCATACGCAGCACGATGGGCCGCTACGGCTTGTTCCAGCTGGCCCACCGCCTCTGCGTGGGAGGCCTCGGCTTTCGCCGGGGGCCTCCTTGTGGCGGACCAATGCCGCCAGGCGCTGCTCAACCTCGTACAATGTCAACCCCTCTGCCTTTGATTCTCTCTCTCGACTGCCAGAGCAAGGGCGGTGCGTTGCTTGGCGACCTTCGTCTCCAGGTCCTTGTCAGACGACGGAACAGGAACCTCCACTTCAGGCTGACGATGCACGCCGCCAGCGACACGTAAAGCTTAACTTCAGTACGATCAGGGAAAAGGACAGCAAGCCGCTCGAGCTCAGCAGCGAGTGTATCTCCATCTCCTTTTCCTTTGCCTTTGTCTCGGCCTGCGCCGTGATGATCAGCAGCATCAGGAGCACCGCCTCCTTGATGCGGGAGGTAATCTGCATGGCACTTAGAGCAGTTTGAGTGGCCGTGGTATGCGTACTCCCAGGGCCCGCACTTCGAGCAGACTCTGTAGTCGTACACCTGCTTGGGCTTGGAGCGACGTACACCGTTGCGAGGCTTGCGCCAGACCCAACGATCATAGTAATAGTACACCACTGCCCAGGAAGCTACACAGGGCAAAGCGTGGTGCTCCACCAGGAGCTCACGTGTAGGAAATCCGTTTGTACCATTGAGATGTGTGCACAGCAGTGCAAGCAGAACGGGTATTCCTCAAAGCAGGCCCTTGTGTCGCGGGCCGAGCCTGACACTGAGGAAGCTTGGCCTCTGTGCCACCTCGAGAAGATGGCAACTTGAGCCAAAATGGCTTGAGCCAGAATGGCTTGAGCCAAAATGGCTACGGGGAGGAGGAGCAGGAGGAGGAGGAGCAGGAGGAGGAGGGAGAGGGGGAGGAGGAGGAGTAGGAGCAGGAGGAGGAGGAGGAGGAGGGAATGAGACCCTGCGGAACCCGAGGGGAGCGTCACAGTTACATTCCATATCATTCCCATCCGGGGGGGTAAACCGTTGAAGTGAGCCAAGGCCATGCCAGTGGGGATAGGTGACATGCCACGACGCTCATGTCGGCGGCAAGCCAGGGGGGGAAGTGAGAAGGAGAAGGCCTTCTCAGAAGGCGGCGGGACTTCTCAGAAACCCTCGCGCCTTTTGAGAAGTTGTCTGTGTCTTCTGGGAAGGCGAAAACAACTTCTCAGAAGACTGGGGGACTTCAAGCCTTCCGAGAAGGCCCGCTCCTTCTCACTCCCCCCCCCCTCGCTCGCCGCCAACTCATGAGTCGAAAGTGAAAAGCCTGTATCCCAAACATCTGGCCGCTCCCACTTTTTGGATGCGTGGGCCCCAGAGGTCTGGACCACTTCCCGTCCTGAGTCGCTGTTTCACACTCCCGCGCCCGGCAAGGGCTCCCGGAGGCCGAAACTGCCAAAATCCCCGCCGTTCCAATTTTCTTGGGAGCGTTGGATATCTAGGGACTCGTGGGTCGAAAGTGTCAAGCCCTCTTGGCTCCTCGGGAGGCGCTTCCAGCCGCCCTGGCGCCGCGGCGCCATACTGGAGCCGGTCCCAGCGCCAGAGGAGACGGGGCCAACCCCGGGCGGCCGCGCCGGAGGGTCCAGCGTGGTCCGCCTGCTCAAGGCCCTCTTCTGCCAGCACGAGGAGGGGCCAGGGCACGACGAAGCCAGGGCGAGGATCAAAACTGGTGGGGGTAAATCGAGAATTCTCCGAGATGCGGTGGCTCTGGAGGATGTCCCGGGCGCCCTGGCTTCCTCAGAGCGTTCTGGAATGTTTTGAGAGCGTCCCGAAACGCTCTGGAACGGATTTATCGTCCGAGCCCCGTCCGTGGGCCTTCGCCGGGCCGCGGGAGCATCAAACAACGACTCAGGACGAAGAACGGACCCTAGGGAAGTGGTCCAGACCGTCAGGGCCCACGCATCGAGAAATTTGGAGCGGCCAGATATCTGGGGAGGGGGAGGGGATAGACCAGTGAGGAAGGGGATACCACGTTTTCGGACGTGTTTGCCAGTTCCTGGAGGCGTTCTAGCCTCGGAGTGGTTTGCAGCAGCTGCGCCTCGGCGAGAGCATTCCGGGGTTGCCCTGATCGTCCCGAACGGCCGCCAGAGGCCCGAAGACCCAAAAGCCACCATGCACCGAAGGGGGGGGCGGTGAGAATTGTGCGTGCGTGTGGACATCGTGGCCGGGTACCATCGAGAACAAATGAACCCTTAACACTGACACGGTGGGCTCCCAGTGTGGGCCAAGGCGAACAGTTGCCCCAGGTTGTGGCTGAGGGTCGTCGCCGTATCGTCCTCCAGATTGTGGCCAGCGGTTCGAAGTTATGGGATACATGTACATACATACATACATACATACATACATACATACATACATACATCCATACATACATACATACATACATACATACATGCATACACACATACATACATACATACATACATACATGCATGCATGCATACATACATACATACATATAGGCACGTACATACATACATGCATGCATACATACATACATACATACGTACAAACACACATGCATGCATGCATGCATGCATACATGCATGCATACATACATACATACGACCATACATACATACATACATACATACATACATACGTACATACATGCATGCATGACTGCATGCATGCAGCATACAAACATACATGCATGCATACACACATACATGCTTGCTTGTACGCGCTCGTACATATATACATACACACATATATACATACACGCGTACACACTCATCCACTCATGCAAACACACAAACAGGCACACAGCCCAACACACACCCACATACATACATACATACACGTATGCATGCATACATACACACATACACACATACATGCATACATGCAGACATGCATACATGCATGCACTCACATGCATACATACATACAACCATATACGCATATATGCATCCATACGTGCATGCATGCATGCATGCATGCATGCATGCATGCATACACACATACATACAAACGTACATGCGTGCACACAGTCATATATACATACACGTACATACATACATGCATCCATCCATACAGACAGACATCCATACATACTTCCATACACCACACACACAGACTGACAACCCAACACACAAGCACATACATTCATACATGCGTACATACATACATGTATGCATGCATACTTACACACATGCATATATACATACATACATACATACATACATACATACATACATTCGTACATGTGAACATGCATACATATATGCATGCATACATACACATGCATACACACATACAACCATACATGCATAGGTGTATGCATGCATATATGCATGCATGCATTCATGTATACACACAGTCACACAAACGTACACACATGTACGCATTCATATATATATATATACACATACACACATACACGCAGACAGACAGACAGACAGACATACACACATACATGCATGCATGCATACAGACAGACAGACAGACAGACAGACAGACAGACAGACAGACAGACAGACGTGCATACAGATCTATACAATCTGTATCTATAAACATATATATATGTATATATATATATATCTACATACATATTCTCGAGGCCGTTCGGGCCCCGGGGGGGGGGCCCTCGTCGCTCGTCGCCACGGCTGGATCCGCCTCGAGGGTCTGGCCGGGGCGCACCTCGGCACGGCCGCGCCGTGCCACGAGTGCTGCCTGCTGTTCTGCGCGGGGAACGCGCGTGGATCACGGGCCTCCTCTCGGGGGCGCGGACGTCGACCCCCGATCGCCCATTCCTCGCCCGTGTTGGCCTGGATTGCTGGGCTTGTTTTCCACCACCACCATCACGATAAGTTGGAGGGGGAGGGGGCCCTCCTCCTCCTCGTCGTCCTCCTCGTCCTCCTCCTCCTCCTCCTCGTCCTCCTCCTCTTCGTCGTCCTCCTCGTCCTCCATTTCCTTCCCCCCTCCAACTTATGGTGGTGGTGGCTGAAAACAGGCCCATCATGGATGGGCCCCCAACCCCGCCCCAGAATGTTCGGCTTTGCCAGAAAGCACGTCGCCGAACTGCGTCAGGTATCGGGGAGACCTAACCAGCGGTTTTCTGGCCGGAGGAAGGTGTTGTGTTTAGAACATCTGTGGGTTCCAAGAACCTTTCAAACATGTCGTGGTAGGCCTACAGGAATGCCGGGACGGTCGGTCCTTGCTCAAGTACGCCAGAACTCGGATTTGCCGACGCTTTTGGACGAGCGCGCGCGGGAGTTTGACGATCCATTTTTCGTGGGATGTCTGCAGCGGGAGTTCGCGTCAAATTTCAGAATGGGTCTCGCCATTTTCATGATGGCATCGTCAGGCCAACCCAAGTCTTCCGCACCCGAGTTTCATGTCTGCCCGAAAGTAGCTGCTCCCCGGCCCCCTCTGTGCTGCACCCCCTCTGGACGTCCGATGGCCATCTGACCTGGATTGACGGATTGAAGATGCTCTGACCGTGCTGGTGTCTAGGTACATAGCCAGTGGTTGATGGTTGTCGAACAATCGTTCCTCCCATGCAATCGCCCCAGACGCTGGTTTGAGGGAGAAGCTCAGTACGACATCCAAAGTGCCAGGTGCGCGACTGGGAGTCTGGATCTTGCACTTGCTAGTGTCCGCTCTGAGCTGTCTCAGCGGACACGGCATGATGGGAGCAGGAGCTACAAGCGAGGCAAAATGTGCCGGAAGAGCTAGAGAAAAAAGGTAGGGAGGATGAGCATGAGCGGGCTCAGCAGAAGGAGCGGCTGGACGAATGGGAGCTGGATCAGGAGCACGGTGGAGGGGGAAGAACGACGTGGGAGGACGAATGAGGATGGAGGAGCCAGGAAGTATGCGGGAAGGGTGGCAATCGGGAGGGGGCGGGACTCAGACGTAGGGGCGCAGGGAGGCAGGGGAAGGGGGAGGTCAGCAAGAGAGGGGGGAGAATGGGGACAATGGCGACGACGAAGTGGAGGAGCAGAGAGGGAAGATGCTGAGATTGACGTGGCAGACAATTGAAGAATACGTCAAAGGAAGAGAGATGATGGAACTTCTGGAAGAGACGGCGCATCATGATGAGTACGGAGACGGGGAGGAGAACAAGGGTGTGGGAGGGCAGGCGGAGTGTAAGGAATGAGTCGTGAAAGGGGCAGCAGGAGGAAAAGGGCGAGGAGCAGTGAAGACGAAGGGAGGGACGGCAGTGGGAGCGGGAGTGGGATGCCGACCCAGGCAGCGAGAGAGGAAGCGAGGGAGTGATGGAGGCGGAGGTGGAGGCGGAGGCGGAGGAGGAGGAGGAGGACGACGACGCGACACGACCACGACCACGACCACGACAACGACCACGACCACGACGACGACGAGGGAGGTCGGGGAGAGGGGGAAGGCGGAGGGAGCAGGACGAGCAGAAGGCGCGTGCGCGCCGGGGCACGGCCAGGGGGCCCTCTGGGCGCGGCCCGTGATCGGGGGGGACTGGCTGGCATGCCCGTGGGACACCACGGGCCTGGAGCTGTCCTCCATGGAGGCGGCCCCCGCCGCGGCCTCCGCCGCCCCTCTGAGGGCTCGGGCCGGGCGAAAGGGGGGGACTGGGAAAGGGGGGGTTACGAAATTTGCTGCATGCAGCTGGTTTCGGCCTCACCGAGGGGCCCATTCCTCGATACATGGCCGCCTCCGGCGCCGTGAGGCGCCGGGAGAATCAGCTACGTGAGCTGATTCTCAAACCCCCCCTTTGCTATCCCCCCCTTTCGCCCGACCCGAAGGGCGCCGACTGCGGCAGCGCCGAGTCGTGGCGGCGCGGCGGCGGCCAGCGTCGCTGGTGGAGCGGGAGCGGCCGAGATCGGTCGGGGAAACGGGAGACTCGAGGACGTCAAGCAGTGGCGAAGCGTCCCAGTTCGCGGGTAGGCCCACCAAAGAATGTGCTAAGAACTTGTGTGTGGTCTGCACGAGATGACCTTAGAACACTTCTGGTTGAGACTGTCTTGTTTCAACCCATCGGGCCTACGTTCTGAGAAAAGTGCTGTCCTTAGAACATCTATGGGTTTGAAAACCACTTCGAACATGCCGAGGTAGGCCTACAGGAACGCCGGGACGGTCGGTTCTTGCTCAAGTATGCCGGAACTCGGATTTGCCGACGCTTTTTGACGAGCGCGCGCGGGAGTTTGACGATCCAGCTTTCGTGGGATGTCTGCAGCGGGAGTTCGCGTCAAATTTCAGAATGGGTCTCGCCATTTTCATTCCCAAATCCATCGATTGGCGCAATTGGAAAGCCGCGATCGTTCAGAATTCAAGGATCCACGCGGGGTCAGGAACAAGCGCGCAATTCGGCACGACACGAGCCTGCCGTGCACCGATCTTCGCCAGGCCCACCCTGGTTAGGATGCAGTTCTTGGAGGGGTGAGCTCAGCATCGCCGCTTGTATACCCGAGGTCGAAAGCAGGCCTAATCCAGCATAGTCCCGCCTGATTCCGCTCAATCCCGTTTACGCCGGTTCGATCGGGCTTGATCCCCGAATGAAGTTTGGGCGAACTAGGCCGCAGCGGCCGCTAATCGTTCTCGCGAAGACTTCCCAGGAGTTGCAACCCAACCCAGGCCCGAGGATCGGCGCACGGGGGTCGGGTGCACGGGCGTTGCCCCCATGGATCTCCGAGAAGACCGGTGCCTGAGGGGCCCCGATGGGGGCCACCACCGAGGCTCGTGGACCACAGTTTTGGGGGTATCTTTGTTGCGATGGTGTGTCGCATCGAAGTGTTTGGCGACGTGGGCCCTCTAAAGGCCTCTGGGGGGGCCCCAGGAGACCTCGGGTGACCTCCCCCCCCTGCCCGCGCCGCCTCCGCTGCTGCCCTCTTCCACCGACTCTCTGCATCCAGACGCCTTGGAGACTGCACGTAAGAGTGACCCTTCGCCGGAGTGATCTTTGGTGCTGGCCCAGAGGGGGTCGGGTGATTATTCTTGTGGAGTGAACTTGACCTCGCGTCGTCACCCGCATCGCGTGTTTACGCTCGCATTTGAGCGCGCCAGGTTTGGGCCCACCCTTTGCAATCGACAGCAACGCATACGCGACGCACCCTACAGCTTGCATTGGTTACCCGATCGCAGAGGAGCCGCTCGACCAAACGGCGCGTTTTCCAGTCCAGGACCAGTCCTGAATCCCAGCCCAAATCCCAAAACGTCTGGCTTGAATTTCTTTGGTCATCGCTGGAGATCCTTGGATAGTTCGACTATCTTTGAACATGTATGAACATATTTTCTGTCAAATAGAGATCTTGATTATTGTAAGCTGCCCAAAGATATTCAAACATGATCCGGGCTCTCGGATGGGGTTGGTTTTGGCCATGACGCTGGGCTTGGTCAGACGTCATCGCGATGCAGCCTGGCAGTGCCAGACCTCATCGCGGCAGCCCCCGGCAGCATTTGTTTTCGCAGGGCCTTCGAGGTGCTATTCGGGGCGTTCAAATTCAATCGGCGAAATTTCGCGGTTGCCCGCTGGCACAGAAAATCTTTCGAATGGCGCCCCGCCGATCGTTGATGCGGCGCGGCAACGCCGGCTTGCGCGGCGATTGCGTTGGACCCCCACGGGTGTCCCTGAAGCCGCGCACCAAAGGTCACTCTAGCCTGGGACCACTCCTAATTACGAGTAGTCGATTGTGTCGAGGCCTCCTAGATGGGGTCCGAGTAGATGGGGTCGGAGGATCGCGCCGAGTCGCCGACGCATCGGCGACGCACCGCGATGCGGAACCCGATGTTCTCCACGCTGGCGTCGTCGATGCATCGCCGAAGTCGCCAGAGCATCGCCGATGCATTGGCGGCGCATCGGCGATGCATCGCGGCGATTCGGCAAGCCCCTGCGACCCCATCTACTCGGACCCCATGTAAGTGGCCTCTACTCGCCCCTCTGCCCGCCGCCTCCGCCACGGCCTCGCCCCCTGTCCGCTTCCGTCGCGAGCGGTGTTCTTCACATCACGGCGAACGGCGCCTGCCCGAGCAGCAACCGTGGTCGATCTCGGATAACGCTTGCGCCGGGGCATCTTCCCACCTTCGGGTGTCCTTGCGCTCCGTCTTTGGCGTTCGACGTGTGCCGCGCTGGGCGGGGTTCGGACGGGGCCAGGACGAGGACAAGCCCGTTCCAGGGCGTTTCGGGGGCTCCCAGAGCGTTCCGGAGCGCTCTGAGAAAGCCGCGGCGCCCGAGACATGCTCCAAAGCCGTCGGATCTCGGAGATTCTCGGTCTGTCCTCGCCCGATGTTGTCCTCGTTCTGGCTTCGTCTTAGGGGCCCAATTCGCACGTTGACGCGACCGCTGGGGCAACCTTCTCGTGGTCCGCGGCGACCGCGGCTGCGGTGCGACGACGGGTCTCGAGGAGAGTGGGCCGCGCGAGACCCCGAGAAGGGCAGGGCCAGCAGGCCAGGGGACGAGGCACACCTCCATGGATCGGACGGGCCTAGGATTAAGTCGGGCATGTGCTGAACAGGAGGAAAACGCAGGAGTAGTACACAATATAGTCTGGTGATGCTTTTCGTGCTCTCATTACCATGTTTCATCTTATTTTATTATTGGTTATTGAAAATCCGCCTGTAGAAGGACATTTCCGACTTCAGCCTAGACTCGAGACAATTCTTTCCAGAGCGATCCAGAATGCTCTCAGAGCCTTCTGGGACGCTCTGAAACGGCCGCGGCGCCCTGGGCTCGATTTTGATCCGAGTCTGCCTTCGTCTTAAATCTAAGCCTCCTAGATGGGGTCCGAGTGAATGGGTTCGGAGGATCGCGCCGCATCGCCTACGCATCGGCGAGGCATCGGCGATGCGGCTCGATGCGGAACCCGATTTTCTACACACCGAAGTCGTCGATGCATCGCATGCGTCGTTGGTGCATCGCCATTGCATCGCCGAGCATCGGCGATGCGGCGAGATCCCCGACCCAGCTATACCCGGACCCCATCTAGGATGCATCTACAGTGGGGGGCCATGCCAAGAAACACCCTGCTTACCTCCAGGGTGCCCTGGGATTCTTGGTTCCGATGGCGTTGCTGTGGAGAGCGCGACGTTCCCACACCAAAAGTCAGTGGATGTCCTGGGGTCTCAGGGTGGGGCTTCTTACGGAAGGTTTCTTGTGGCTGGGCCAGGAGGAGGAGGAGGAAGAGGAGGAGGAGGAGGAAAAGGAGGAGAAGGAGGAGGAAGAGGAAACGGAGGAGGAGGAGAAGAAGAATGAGGAGAAGGAGGAGGAGGAGGAGGAGGAGGAGGAGGGGAGGGGGGAGGGGGGCGAGGAGGGGGGAGGAGGGAGGAGGGAGGAGGGAGGAGGAGGAAGGAGGAGGAGGAGGAGGAGGAGGAGGAGAGGATGGGGAGGAGGAGGGAGGAGGAAGAGGAGGACGAGGAGGTGAGGGAGGAGGAGGAGGGAGGAGGAGGAGGAGGAGGAGGAGGAGGAGGAGGGGAGGAGGAGGGAGGAGGAGGAGGAGAAGGAGGAGGACGAGGAGGAGGAATAGCTGTGTTCATGGAGGCGGCCCAGCGAGCCTTGCCCACCGTGCCCGCGCTGCCCCTGGCCCGCCCGGCCCAGGGAGTGCCGCCCTCGGCGCGCGCTCGCGGCGCGAGCGGGGGCCGCCAGGGATCCTGGGGTCCCCCAGCAGCCGCGAGCGCGGGAGTTGGCCACGGAGGCCGGACGAAAGGGGGGGGATAGGGAAAGTCTAGGCCTCCTAGATGGGGTCGGAGTAGATGGGGTCGGAGGATCGCGCCGCATCGCCGATGCATCGGCGATGCATCGGCGATGCATCGGCGATGCATCGGCGATGCGGCTCGATGTGGGGCTCGATTTTCTCCACGCCAACGTCACCGATGCATCGCTGACGTCGCCAGTGCGTGGCCGATGCATCGCCGATGCATCAGCGATGCATCGTCGATGTATCGGCGATGCGGTGAGATCCCCCGACCCCATCTACTCGGACCCCATCTAGGAGGCCTCTAGAAAGGGGGCGGTTATACGAAATCTGCTGCATGCAGCTGGTTTCGGCCCCGCCGCCGGGCCCGTTCCTCGATGCATATGGGCGCCTCCTGGCGCCGGGAGGCGCTGGGAGAATCAGCCACGTGAGCTGATTCTCACCCCCGCCCCTTTGCTATCCCCCCCCCCTTGTGCCCGGCCCGAGAGGGGGGCGGGTCGGGCGGCGCACGCGGCGGCGGGGCGGGGCGTGTGCGGAGGCTCGGGGAAAAACATAACGCCACAAACATGTTTTCTGTTGCAATCCGCGCGGGTTCCTTGGATCCGCGCTGGGCCCCCCCGGCGGCGCGCCCCCGGCGCGCTCGGCGCGCCAGGGAGGGGGGTCCAGCGCAGATCCAAGAAATCCGCGCGGACCGTCGAAAGTTTATGTTTATGCCGTTTCTTTTTCTTCTAGAGGCCTGCCACCAAATCATCGAGCGCAAAAGAGCCCCTAACCCTAACAACACGAGGAAGACGCATCCTCACCGAGGTCCCCGTCTTCGCATTAGGGGTAATGAGTTTGGGCGGTTTGGTCCGATACATCTGTAGAAGAAGAGACCCCCCAGCCCTGATGCTTCTGGTCCTCCTGACGTAGGTCCCCCCCAAAGGGTTAGGGGTTATGTTATGTGTTACTCGACAGGGTCGCCATGGGTCAGAGCCCCGAATCATCAGGGGTAACTCGGGTCAGGGTTCACTCGGGTTCGCTTTTCGGGAACCCAAACCCGAGTTACCCCCGGACCCGAGTTACCCCGGATAACTCGGGCGTCCAAATGGGAGAAGCCGGTCCCGAGGGAAACGCGGGTCCCGAGGTCTTCTCGTTTCCCTCGGGCTTCTCGGGGGCCCTCCGCGGGCCGGGCCCCCGGAGTGTCAGAACGCGGCTCGGGAGGAAGATCTCGTCCCGGGGGAAGGCACCATGGGGTCCGGGACGTATACAGTCGGGGCCCTGAAGAAGGAACCCTTTTGGTTGGGGAGGGGCTCCGCGTTCTTTAAGTGTTTCACAGCTTGCCTCAGGTTTCCCTTATGTTTTCGATGAGAAATCGAAGTTTAACTTATGGAAAAAAGGGGCCTCGTTCCTTACTTAGGGTTCCTTGAGTCAACGCCCCGACTGTACACCTCGTGGCTTGGTCGGCCAGGGAGGCAAGGAGTTCGGGGAAGGAAGACCGTGTACAGACGCTCCAGCCTACCACAGGTCGGGGAGCTGGGGCGTCTATAAGCCAGGCTCCCAGGCCGACCAGCTGACGCGGTGTATGTCGAGCCCCTTCCAGATCCGTTTCCCTCAGGGCCCGGTTTCCCCACCCTAAGACCAGGCGTTTGCCGAGGCCTGCCAAGGGCGCGAGGGTGAAGCGCGCGCCTCGTGCGCCGCGGGCCTGGAGCACAGGGGGGGGCTGTCCACCGGGGCGGCGCCGGCAGTGGAGAGAAGGGCGCGCCTGGCGCTCCTCGTGCTGGGCTGAAGTCGGGCATGCCCCTGTCCGGGAGGAATATTCAAAACTAGTCAAGAACATCAAACAATACGTTTTGGGACGGTTCCTTCAACAACAAAGCTATTTTTGAATGTTTAGATTATTTGGAAGTTGCCTGTAGGAGGACATGCCCGATCTAATGATGGGCTTCCGCCCTGTCGTGGCAGGCAAGTTGTGCGGCTGTGAACGCCCCCGCGCGGCGAACTGGCGTCTCCCAGACATCCGACGCCTCGATCTGTTCCGCGTCGCGACTCGCCAGAGGAAACGAGGAGGGTGATGACGACGAGGTGGGCGAGGAAGGGGAGAGGACCCAGACATGCGTTGGGCCTCCTTGGCGGCGCCTCTAGCGCCGCCGCTGGCGCGCTCCGTGCGCCAGGGCGGGGTGTCCAGAGCCGATCCAAGAAATCTGCGCGGACCTCCCAGCAATCATGTTTATGGTTCTGTCGCTCTTCTAGAAGACCCAGACACCGGATGTGGTTCTATCCGCCACATGGCTCCCCGAAAGGCTCGCCCCTCATCCCGAGGTTTTCCTGTGACGGCCCGAGGGAGGGAGGGAAGAGGAGGAGGAGGAGGAGAGGAGAGATGGGGAGGGAGGGGAGGCAGGGAGGGAGGGAGGGAGGGAGGGAGGGAGGGAGGGAGGGAGGAGGAGGAGGAGGAGGAGGAGGAGGAGGAGGAGGAGGAGGAGGAGGAGGCATGGGGATGAGAGATGAGATGAGATGCCCCCGAGGCCGAAGAGAGATAGGGAGGGAGGGGAGGCAGGGAGGGAGGCAGGGAGGCAGGGAGGAGGAGAAGGAGGAGGAGGAGGAGGAGGAGGAGGAGGAGGGAGGGAGGAGGAGGAGGAGGCATGGGGATGAGGAGGTGCGATCCCCCCGAGGCCGAAGACTACCAAAGGTTGCCCGTCTCATATTTGTTTTTCGTGCACGGCGCGAGGATGCCCCGGGCTGCGCTTTCGGGCCCTCGAGCCCCGCGCTCCCGGAACGCCCACCGACAGCGTGCCGTCGCCTTCTTTGTCCGCATGCTGCCAGAAGTGCCCAGTGGCCCAGGGTGCCCCCGAGGATTTCCAGGCAGGCCCCCCACGGCCTCCAGAGCATTTCTGACGAGGCCACGAGGACGACGACGATGACGAAATTGATCGGGGGTGGATAGAACCCCCACCCTGACACGTCGATTAGCGAATTGGCCGTTTTCGGTTCGCGAGAGGGCGTCGCGGCCGTCATTTTTGCGGGTCCAGGTCCGTCGGTTTCGGTCCCAGACCGTTTTCACTAAGGGGAGGTTTACTAAAGGAAGTTTTGTCCACCGCCGACAGAGCATCTCTGACGAGGCCACGACGACGACGAAATTGAGCGAAAAGCTGGGGGCACCTTGGGCCAGGGTTATGATATCCTAACCTACTTTAGCCTTGAGCACCAGAAGGAATGTCGAGCACCAAGAAAGCACCCCAACATTCTAGGGCTTTTCGCGTCTCGGACCCTGAGAGACGCTCGTTCGACACTCTTTCGACACTTCTCCGGGTGCTCGAAAGCAGTTCTGGGATGTGGTCCTCACATACGATGGGAGCAACGTAAGGCCAGGGGCACCTCCGGCAGCCACTCGCTCTGTTTCGCAGCCGCGAGGGCGCCGCGGCCCCCGCTCTGTCCTCGGGCCGCGCGCGCTCCTGGCCGCCTGCCCCCGCGTTCTCCTGGAGGGAGGCGTCGTCCCGAGGAGGGGGCGAACAGCGGGAAACCGACCCCGGGCCCCACAACAAAACAAAACACACGCACACACACACAAACACACAACAAAACACACACACACACACAACAAAACACACACACACACAAACACAAACACACACACACACAAAAACACACACACAAAACACACACGCACACACAAAAACCACACAAAAACACAAACACACAAAAAAAAACACGCACACACACACACACACACACACACACACAACACACAAAAAAACACACACACCCAAAAAAAATGGTGGCTAGATCTCCTGCCCTGACACGTCGATTAAGGAATCGGCCGTACTCGGTTCGCGGGAGGGCGTCGCGGCCGTCATTTTTGCGGGCCGAGGTCCGTCGGTTTCGGTTTCGGTATTCGGGTGAACAGCGGGAAACCGACCCCAGCCTTATGTTGCTCCAACCTACTTTAGCCCTGACCACCAGGAATAATTTCGAGCGCCCAAAGGAGTGCCGAAATTCAAGGGTTTTCACGTGTCGGGCCTTGGGAGGCACTCGCCCGACATTGTTTCGACACTCTTTTGACACTTTCTGGGGTGCTCGAAATTATTTCTGGGATGCGGTCCTTAAGTCGGATGGGAACAACATAAACCTATGGGATTGAGTTTACATGTCAACGTTTTGCAGTTGCGGGGAAAATGCGTAAGCGAAGGCGCCCTGTAAGCGAGGCCATTGCCGCACACTTGGTCCAAAGTTCCTCATGTGGGTGTCGGGGGTCGCGGTTCAAGCGTACAGGGAGAGCCGTCGCGAAAAGGGCGGGAGGGTGCTGATCAATTGCGGCCAGGATAGCTTGGTGACGCTTCTGTCCACTGTCCCATGGGGATAGCCCCTTCCCCTTACGACAGGAAAGGGTACCCATACCCCTGCCCGTCGCCCGTTTTCCCTTTTGGGGGCCTCCTGTGAGGCCCTCGTCGTCACAGCTGGATTCGCCTCGAACTCCTGGTCAGGACGCACCCCAGGAGAGGTCTGGGGAGTAGCGGTATCGGTACCTTCCTCTTGGGCTCCCCCTACCCCTGGAGAATTCCTCTCAGCGTGGTGGTGGTGAGGTCGTGCAAGTGGTGGCGAAGTGAATCTCCCAGGCGGTGTGTTCGGTGATGCATTAAGAAGTGTTCGAAGTTTACAGTTTATGTATAGAATTTGTGTTCAGGGGATCTCAGTGCCGATCTGAAACATTCGCGTGGATCTCCGAAAGACTGTGCTGATGCGGAATGCATTTCTTCCAAATATCCCTTATTCTCCCTCTCCTCCCACTGCTCCTCGACATCATTATCTACCTTCTCTCATTTTCATTCTCCTCGTCCTCCCTTCTCCCTTCTCTCCCTCCCCTGCTCATCCCCTCGCCCTCGCCCTCCCCAGCCATCTACCACATCCCCTCACTTGCCCTTCGCCTGCCCGTTCCATCTCTGGGCCACCTCAAGTATCTGCCGCCCACGTCCCGTGTGTATGCCTGACTTCTGCCTGGGTGTGTGTGTGTGTTGCCCGAGAGGACCGCTGCTTCTCCCCAGCCGCTGCTTCGGTGCCTCCTGCTCCTCCCCACCCCTCGGCGTTCCTCTCGCGCCGATCCATCCGATTCGATGTCGAGTCGGACCGGCTCGATCCGATTCGTTTCGGTCCTCTCTCTCCGGCGATCAGATGCAAGCAGTGGCGAAGCGTCCTGGCCCGCCTAATAGCCCTACCAGACAATGTTCTAAGAACCTTCTTGTGGTTTCCACGAGCTGTTCTTAGAACATTTCTGGCGGAGCCTGTCCTGTTTGAGCACATCGGGTTTACGTTCTAAGAACACTTAGAACATGTCTGGCGGAGTCTGTCCTGTTTGAACACATCGGGTTTACGTCCTAAGAACACTTAGAACATTTCTGGCGGAGTCTGTCCTGTCTGAACACATCGGGTTTACGTTCTAAGAACATTGTTTTGGTTCTTAGAACATGTTGGGTTCTACGGACAGTTCGCGGTAGGACTGTAGGAATGCCGGGACGGTCGGCCCCTGCTCAACGGATGCGGGCCGATGCTTGCACGGCGCTCCTGTTCATCCTGGAGGCCATTTCTTTATTGCTTGGGGCATGACGGGCGTCATGGCCCCCGCTCCCCCCCCCCCCCTATGACGTAACGCTCCCCCCCCCAGTGCGCTCCGGGCACTGCCGCCGTGCGCATTGGGATCCGTGTAGGTGTCCGCGTAGGAATCCGCATAGATGTCTGGTCCGCAGGCGTCGTCGTCGTCGTCGTCGTCGTCATCGTCGTCGTCGTCGTCGTTCGTCGTCGTCGCTCGTGGTTCGTCGCTCGTCGCTCATCGTCGTCGTGCGCGCGGATACGGCTGGAACCTGTTTTTCAGTCCGGGCCGATGACGGCAATCATTTGGGGGGGGAGGGGGTCGATGACGTCACGTTTCGCGCTGGCGGCGTTTGGGAATGGTTAGGGATGACGGAGGACGGGTAGCACGAACATGTTGGTGGCGATATGCACCACAACGCCAATGTACATCATTGTGCCCGCGTGCACCATAGCGCCTGTGTGCACCACGCCGCCGATGTACACCACAGCAGCCGCGTGCAACTCAGCGTCAGTTTTTGCCACCGTGCCTGCGGGCACAACAGCTCCTGTGTACACCACAGCGCCTCCGTACACCACATCAGCCGTGCGCCTGTGTGCACCACATCAGCCGTGTGCAACACAGCACCATTGTTGTGTATAGAATTTCGGAAGGAATCTGTGTGACAAAATGGAGCGCGTGTGGACTCCAGAGAAAACAATGGAAAACAAATCCTCGTGGACAAAGGAGCGCCGCTGGAATCTACGAGTCCCCCCGAGTCCGCCCACATCACCCTAACTCCCACTTGCGTCCAGGAGGCTCCAGCGAAACTGGCCTTCCGAGAACCAAGTGGACCGATTCAATCGACCATTCTGCGGTGCACGCTGAGATGCGCACGTGCGTTGTAACGCCGTGCCGCACGACAGGGGGTAAGACGGAGGCAAAGGAGGACGAGGAGGAGGAGGAGGAGGAGGAGGAGGAGGAGGTGGAAGAGGAGGGAGGAGGGAAACACGTCGCATTCGATTGTCAAAACTTTCTTGGCGTGGCGTTTAGTTGTCCGCATCAGATCCTGACGCACATGCTCCTTCTACCTGTCCTATGCACGCAGGCGCTGTGGTGTACACCAGCGCTGCGTTGCACGCGGTGCTGTGGTGTAGACAGGCGCTGTGGCGTGCACAGGCGCTGCGGTGCACGCAAGCACTGTGGTGTACACAGGCGTTGTGTTGCACATGGCTGCTGCGGTGTATGTACACCGGCGCTGTAGTGCTCCCAACTATTGTGGTATACGCGGGCGGTGCGTTGCACATGGCTGCTGCGGTGTACGCAGGCGCTGTGGTGCACGCGCGCGGCGTGGTGCACGCGAGCGTTGTGGTGCACACAGGCGCAATGGGCAGATCGCCATTTACATGCTGCTCGCGTCGTCGTCGTCGCTCGTCGCTCGTCGCGTCGTGCGCGCGGGCGCGGCTGGTGCCCGAGCCACACGGCGGAGGGGGGGGGGGCGTCACGTCATACCCCCCCCCGCTTTCCCTCCCCCCCCATGACGCCCGTCATCGCCGAACATAAAGAAACGCCTTCCTGACGCAGCCGATCCGATTCGATCCCGTTTCCCACCACCCACCAAACCACCCCAACCCAACCCGAAGGCTCAGATTTACCCTCGATGTCCAATTGGGGGGGTCGAGAAACATCGAACAAACATGTGTGGAACCCTTACCCCCCCAACCCGAAATTCGGGTCTTCGGGTTGGGTTGGGGTGGTCTGGTTGGTAGTCGGTTTCCGTCTCAATCTGGCCCGGTTCGGTGCACGCTCCGATCCGAGCCGGTCTCCTTGATTCGATGTTGATTGATTTTGCCTTCCGTCTCTACTTCTCATGGTTCAGGGGCGGAAAAGAGGGGGGGTGATGATTAGGGGGGGTGGATATCGTGGCGTGGGCCATGATATGTTCCCAGATGTCATGGCGCCTCTTCTTGTTTCATTACGTCCCTGGCCCGCCCGCTGGGCCGCGCACATGCCGCCGGTCATGATTTGCCCCCCCCCCCCCTCTTGGACACCCCCCTCTTGGCCGCTCCCGATGATTCGATGTTGATTAAGTAATCCTGCCTTCCATCTCTGCTTCTCATGGTGGCCGGATTTCGAATGGCCCGCGCGGTCGCCAATATTTGTTCGACACGGCAGCGGGGTTCGGACCCATACGGCCGGCAGTTGGTTGCTGCGTGCCGCTAGCACGGAGGAAGGCGGAGAGGGTGGAGGGAAAAGGGAGGAGGGAACACGGAGGAGGGGGAAAGAGAGGACAGAGGGCTCATGGGCGAAGGGCGGAAAACGAGGGGAGGGCGGGGGGGGGCGGAGGAGAGCGGAGGAATTGGATGTGGGAGGAGGGAGGTGAGAAAGGAGAAGGGGGAGGATGGCGTCGGAGAGAGGAGCGAGGCGGGAGGAGACGAGGAGGGAATGGCCACGAATAGGTGAGGAGAATGAGGAGGAGGAGGAGGAGGAAGAGGAGGAAGAGGAGGAGGGAGGTAGAGGACGGACCATGGACAGGGGACGCAGGGGTGGAAAACGATGGGGAGGATAATGAATTGGAGGTGGGGGAGAGATGAGAAGCCATTGGACCATCCTACGCTCTCCCTCCCCGTAGTCCCTCCCTCCCTGCCTCCCCTCCCCCTGCCCCCTCTCCTCTTGCTCCTCCTCCCTCTCCTCCTCCACCCCCCTCCTCCTCTCCCTCCTCCTCTTCCTCCTCCTCCTCCTCGTTCTCCTCCCCTTCTTCTTCCTCCTCCTCCTCCTCCTCCTCCTCCTCCTCCTCCCCCTCCACTCCCTTCTCCCTGGCCCCCCCCCCTGCCCCTGCCGCCCTGCGGAGAGGTGCTGGGGACCTGCTGCGGGCACGGGTGCGTGTTCATCGTGCGCCGCCCCGCGCGTTGGGGGGTATGCCGAGGTTTCGCCTGGTGGGTCACGTAGCTTACACCACATAGCTTACACCACCTTGGCTCACACCCCTCAGCCTGCACCCCACAGCCTTGGATGCTCGTCTTGAGGACATTCCTCGGGACCGCCTTGACGGATCTGTCCGATGCAAGCTGGGTCCCACATCGATTCAAGTTCGACGCACGAGTGACTCACAATCGACGCAGGTTCGAGCCCGGGTCAATTCAAATCGACGGACGTTCGGCGCTGCTTCGACGCAAGAGTCGAGAAGATGGCTCCAGGAAGGTCGCCAGAATGAACAGCCAAACCTTGGCTCACACCGCAAAGCCTGCATCACGTATCAATCTTTGGCGCACACCACAAACCTCGGCTCACGCTTGCACCTCGCAGCCTGTATCACGCCGCCTTCACCGCAGGGGCTGCGCCACATGGCTTGCGCCGCACACAGCTTGGTCACATTGCCTACACCACCATGTTCGCACCGCTCAGTTTGAAACGCACAGCTTGCACAACATGGCACGCAGCGCTCGTAGTTCGCACCGCTTAACGCTCACAACGCCGCCCCCGCACCCAGAGTACAAGAGCTCACCGTTTAGTTCCCCCGCTGGCAAGCATTCGCAGTGTGTTTGGATTCCAGATGGCCTGCACGTGCGGTCGTCGATTTTTTTCCCGACGGGGTTCGGGCCCAATCGGCTTGAAGTTGCTCACCGCTTTCTTTCGCGAGGACGGAGAAAAAAGGCAGAGAGGGCGGAGGGACAAATAAGGATGGGGGGAGAGGGGTGGAGCTTGGTACATTGGTGTATGCATATGGGAAGAGAGAACGATAGAGAACAAAGGGAGATAACACATACAGAAACGTCGATACCAACATGCATACACTCATACATACATACATAATTCCCATGCATACCATCTACTTATGAACATGACGAAGTACATATACACGTGCATCTGTATACGCATATGATTATAACCCATCTGTATGTTGGAGAGACGGAGGGGGTGAGCGAGAGAGACAACTCAAGAGTACGACAAGCATAACAACAAGAGGGAGGGATAACAAAAGAGAGAGAGAGAGAGATAGAGAGAACAACAAACAAGAGAGAAACAGACAGAGAAATTCTAGACGCTTCGCGTATCCCCACCAACCCGTCCAGAAACGACGCCCAGGCGAGTAGAGGGTCGTCCTGAGGTTTTTTTCGGCGTCGTGGGTGCCTCGGGGGTGCCTCTGTGGGCCGTTCGGGATCCTCTTTGGGGCATCCTGGGGGCCTCTTGGGGCCTCTTGGGGCCATCTTGGGGCCTCTTGGGGGTCTCTTGGGGGCCTCCTGGGGGCCTCTTGGGGGGCCTCTTGGGGCCATCTTGGGGCCATCCTGCGGCCTTTTGGGGCATCCTGGGGGCCTCTTGCGGCCATCGTGGAGGAAATCGATCAAAGAAGAGGGGAGCCTTAATTAGCGTTGCCCCCTGAGAAGGCCAAAATGGGGCCAAAGCCATAGTAAAATCTATTTTGGCTTCCTCGCCGAGGCCGTTTTGGACGCTCTGGCCGCTCCCCGCCCCCCCTGTCCAGGTCAGCGGGGAGGGGGTGGGGGGACGGGTAAACCCCTCCCCGAAGGGGAAGAAGGAGGGGTGGAAGAGGAAAATAGTTAAACCACCGACGCCCTAAAGGGCTGGTGGGATTTATAAATAGAAAGAGAGGGATTGAGAGAGAGAGAGAGAAAACAAAAAAAAAACAACCAAACAAAGAGGAGCGAGGCCGATGGACAAAGAGTGAATGGGAAGGACCGCAAGGGAGGGGGAGGCGGGAGGAGGAGAGCGGGAACCCAGCATTTTCTTTGGGTGGGGGGCGAAGGGTGTAATCTGAAATGCCGCTTCGCCCAAAGCATGGCTTCCCGTGAGCTTTCCCCTCTCCCCGGCCTTTTCCTTCTCCGCTTCCTGCTCCCCCGTTCCCGCCTCTACCCCCATCGTTGCCTCTGCCTTCTCCTGCGCCTCTTCCTCCAAGGCGTATATGCCTTGCCTCTGCCTCCCTCTCCCCCCTGCCCCCCCCCGCCCCCCCATCATTATCATCGGCCGCCCGCCCGCGCTGATCGCTAATGGCAGCGGGGGGGTGACGCACCACTATTCTGGAATCCATGTGCACTCGGCCCTCGACCAAGCCCGCGAATTCGCCGGCGCCTCAATTACAGTCGCCCTCTCTCTTTCGGGCCCCTGCCCCCCATGCCGCAAAGCTGGAGCACGATGGCTCCGCTAACGTGCGCGCGATTTCCTCCGAAGCCCGCTCGGGGCCCCACCCGGGGCCACCCCCGCCGCCCCGCGATGGGCCCGCGCATCCCGGCCCCCGCCGTTTTTCTCCCGCGCTTCCCGCCAAACGGCTAGAACGTATAACGAGATTCCAGAACCGCAAAGCGAAGTCTAGAACAGAAGTAGTTCTTATGTAGTATGTTGCGTAAGCCCAAACAACTTCCAGAACGGCCAATAGCAATTCTAGAACGACGCATTCAGTTCTAGAACGCAAACAACGGTTCCAGAATTCTGGATTGACCTGCCGGGCGCCACGCGCGTGCTCGCCCACCCGTCGGGCCAAGGCGGGACGGGTCGCCAGCAACAGAGGGAAGCGCATGTTTGAACGTGGCAAGAGAGTGCAGAGCCTTGTTTGAAAGACTGCTGGATGCGAGCCATCAGCGGTGCTTGACCACGCGCGGGCGCAATCGTGACGCCGCAGCGAGGCCAGGCGCCGCAGATACACAGGCCGCTACACAACATAAGGTTCACCCTGGATGCCCCCCACCCATAGGACGGATTGATTTTCGAGTTGCATAAGCCCATGCGGATTTCACCCTCTGCCCTCTACCTTCAGAAAATGTTCAGGGGAGGAGGCAAGCCAGGTGCGTTCGCGCCACATCCGACATCCCACCCCTCCCTCCCATCCCTCCCTAATGCGTGGGCTTTTTGTTTTCCATCCGCGGTCGCATATCACAGCCGACTTGGAAAACATACCATCCACAAAACAGGGAAACGGCGCACATAAGGAGGTGGTGGTCGAGCAGGAGAATGACCAGGAGAAACGGCAGGAGGAGCAGGAGGAACGGTTTCTAGGCCCCACGTTGCAGAGGGGGTATCGCTTTGAAACACCCAGAAAAAATGATCCCAACACAAATTACTAGAACCACCAGTTTTGCCTAACTCTGTCTGAAAAATGTAAAACGCATCACGTGGAGAGAGCTGGATATCTTCTGGAAGGAGCCACGGGACAGGAGGGTAGTGTTCAATATGTGAAATAGGAGGGAGGAGATGAAAAGGAAGCAGGGGATGATGAGGAGGTGATGGGGGGGAGGAGAGCGAGGTGAGAAGAGAGGGGAGAGAAGAAGGACGAGCGGTAGGGAGAAGGAGGACGACGACTAGGAGGGAGGTGGAGGATGCAGTACAAAGGCGGGACGAGGCAGGAACACAGGCACCGGAAATATAATGAGGCGGAGGAGGGCGAAGGAGAAGAGGATGGGGAGGAGGAGGAATCGCAGGAGGGACGAGCAGAGGGGGACGAGTAGAAATGCATCCCTCACCTCACTCTCCGCCAGCTCTCCCGGAGCCTGCTTGGACCCCCTCCCACATTCCCCAGGAGCTCAGAAGGACAAAACATCGACGGCAGACGCGCGCTCCGCGAAAGCCGTCAATCCTGCTCTTCCTCCTCCTCTTCCTCCTGCTCATCATTTAGTGCAAACCTGGCCTGTGCTGCCTGCTGCAGACAGACCTCGGTGAAGAATTTCGCGCTTCTGTCGGTGGGTTTCGAAAGAGACCCCAGAGCCCTTGCTTCAGTCACAAGGTCGGCAGCTTTGCCAGGCGTAACTTACAAAAGAGTCTATGAGCATGAGCTCATTCATTATTTCCCCTTCGTATGTCGCCCAGACGTTGGTTAATTAGCCATACGCCGTAGCGTCAGCTGCATGTCTCCTCATCCTCCTCCTCATCCTCCTGCTCCTCCTCCTGCTCCTCATCCCTCCTCCTCCGCCTCATCCTCCTCATCCTATGCTTCTCCTCCTCCTCCCCCTTCGCTCCTCCTCCTCCCTTCTGCCCGCCGCCCTACGGAGAGGCGCTGGAGACCTGCTGCGGGCACAGGTACGTGCTCTTCGTGCGGCGCAGGGGAGACTCTCCAAGCGGAGCGAAGGGGAGGGATGGATGAAGGAGGAGGAGGAGGAGGAGGAGGGGCAGGGAGGAGGAGGAGGAGGAGGAGGAGGAGGAGGAGAAGGAAGAGGAGGAGGAGGAGGAGGAGGAGGAGAGGAGGAGGAGAAGGAAGAGGAGGAGGAGGAGGAGGAGGAGGAGGAGGAGGACGAGGGCGACGACGACAACGAGGGGGACGAGCAGGAGGACTAGGAGGAGGACGAGGAGAGGAGGACGTGGAGGAGGACGATGACGAGGATAAGGAGGAGGAGGAGGAGAAGTACGAGGAGAATAGGAGGATAGGGGGCAAGGAGGAGCGTCGCCGTCCTTGCCCAGAGGGCTGCCTTTCTGACACCCTCTTCCGCCCCCCCCCTCCTTGCTGCACTTTTTGGGCGCGCCGCGCGGCACGCGTGGGCTGGACGGTTGCGCCAGAGCACCGCAGAATCACACGAGGAGCAGGAGGAGGAGGAGGAGGACAATGCTGTACTTGTCGCGGCTCGCCGCCAGGCGCGTCCGACCTCGAGCTTCATGTTCCCCGTACCCCTCCACTCATCCCCCGCTCTACCCCTCGTCCTTTTTATTCCCCTCCTCCTTGCTCATTCCATGTCTCGCCTGCTCGTGCTGGCTCTTCTGGTCGTCCTACTCCCCTTCCTCAGCTCACCCCAAGAGGGATGTTGGGCAGGCGCGCGGCAGTGTGTACTTCTCTACGACACCTTGCGCAACACGTGGCCTCCGATCATGGAGGGTGGGTCTCAGGCGCAGCAGGGCTTGAGCAGGAGGTAGATGAAGCGAGGAGAGTGACGACGATGACGAGGTGGGCGAGGAAGGGGAGAGGACCCAGACATTCGACGTCGTTCTTTTCGCAACGTGGCTCCCCAGAGGCCTGGGGCCCCTTTCTTTGGGACCGGCTTCCGCATCCTGAGCCACTGCCGACAGCTCTGGGGCCCGGCAGTGCGGGTGTTGCCGGACGCCCCCCCTGGCCAAAGGTGCCCGCGGGATTCCCAAGGTGGCCCTCTCCAGAGCACCCCTCAGCCCCAGGGGCTCAAGCATGGAACGAAACGCTGGGGGGACCTCCTCCGCCTCCTCCTCCTCTTCCTCCTCTTCCTCCTCCTCCTCCTATTCGCTTCGCGATAGATCTGAAGCTCTGAATCTTCCTCCTCCTCCTCCTCTTCCTCCTCCTCCTCCTGGGCCTGGGACACCTTTAACAACCACCGAGCGAGGCGCTCCCTGGCCCGAAGATGTCGCGAACCCCTCTCCGCCGGGATCGTCGTGAGGGCGAGCGAGGACGGCAGGGGAGGACCGGGACCAGGGACGCGGCCAGGCCCGACGACAAGGGAGGAGGAAAGCCCTGGGCAGGACGACAAAGGAGGCGGAGGAGGAGGGCCGACGTAAACCCAGGATGCACCGCTCGTGCTGCAGTGCATCCTCTCGCCCCAAGTAACCTCACAGGTCCCCATAAGTCTCGCACGTCCGAGCATGCCTTCCCCTCGTCCCTCCTCCATCGCCCTGCCTCCGCCTCCTCGCGAGCACACCTGCCTTGTCCATCCCCCTCTCTTCTCTCCCGTTCATCCCCCTTCCTCCTCCCCCCACCTCTGTTTCTCGTAGTCCTTCTTGTCCTGATTATCCTAGTCCTCCCCCCCTCGGCAACCTCCTCCCCGATCCCCACCTCGGTGCATCTCGACCCCGCTGGTACAACGAGTAGGAAGAGCAGTGCTTCTTGTGCACCGGGCCAGCTGCATTCATGCCGAGTTACTCCTGCGATTCCCCTCATCGTTCTCCCTCCATCCTTGGCGAATCCCGGCGGCGGCCTCTCTATCTCTCTCTCTGTTGTATTTTCTCTCTCTCTCTCTCACTCTCTCTCTCTCTCTTTCTCGTTCTCTCATGTTGTTCCTCTCTCTCTCTCTCTGTTTCTCTCTCTCTGTTTCTTGTTATATTTCTGTGTACACATTGATTTACAGAATCATAAGTTTGCGGCTGTAGATCTAGGTGTATATATAAAAATGTATCTTTGTATATACAGATATATGGGTACCTTCGCCCCACCGTTCCTGGGTTGTGAGTGTGAGGCCTGGAGGCCGGAGGCCTCTTGAAGGGAGTTTGGGCGCCTCTTGGGGGCCGTTCGGGGGCCTCGTGGGGTCTTTGGGGGGCCTCTTGGGGGCCTCTTGGGTTTTTTTTGGGGGGCGAACGGCCCGGATGTTCGGTTCGTGCATGTGTTTTCGGTTACGTAACCTGTAGGTTTCTCGCCTGCGTTCGTCTTCGTGTTCGAGGTTCGTTCTCTTGCCGTGCTTGGGCAGTATTATATATAGATGTGTATGTAAACATATTTAAATATATACCATATATATATGCATACACACATATATATATATGTATATATACATATATATACATCTTTATGTGTAGATATATCTATATATATATGTATATGTATATGGATATATATATATACATATACATATATATATATATGTTTTTATGTATGTTTATCTGTGTATGTATACACACATGTGTGTATGTCGTTTTCTTTGTTTGTCTCCAGCCCCTGTCAAGCCACCTCTTCTCTCGCGGCGGCGGCCACGGCCACGACGACGACGGCGACGACGCCGCCGCTCCCGATGAGCCCAGGCATTCGACGTCGTGATTTCGTTTGCAACGTGGCTCCCTAGAGGTCTGGGCCCCCGTCCTGGGACCCGCTTCTCAGCGTGAGTTGCTTTTTGCTGGCCCCGGGGCCCGGCAAGGGCCCCCAGAGGCCGAAAACGGCCGATCCCCCCCGCCGTGATTTTCACGACCTCGATGATGGTATGGATGGCCGTGCGAGGGACGCCCGAGCCCTGCCCGAGGGCCGCCCGCACGCGACGACGACGTCGACGCCGACGACCGCAACGACGACGAAGACGACGAGTAAGACGGGCATGTCCCTCTGCAGGATGTATAGTCAAGAATACTCAAATGTAGTCTGGTGACGAGTTCTCGTGCTCTGCTGACTATTGTTGACCATTGTCTGACAAGTTCTTAGTATTCTTCCATTGTTCGCCCGTGCAGTCGACCCGCATGGCAAGGATGGGCAGCATTCCTAAGGGTACCCTTGCATCCCTGCCTCCTCGGTCCATCCTTCGCCACTCTCGTTGGCCGCGCCCCGCTCGAAAGGCCTCGAAATGGGCGTCCACGGCCCTTGCATCCTCATCGCGCATCCTTATAATACGGGCCGCCCGCAGGAGGACGCGCCCTTTGTGGGCCTCGGAAACAGCAGGGCCGTTTTCTTCACCGTTTCCAAAAAAAAAATGAACATGGAAACGGCGAAAAAACGGCGACCGGAAACGGCAAAGAAACGGCTCCAGGATTGGAACCAGAGCCGGAACCAGTCAAAAAACGGCGACGGAACCGGTAAAAAACGGCGTCGGAAGCGGCAAACAAACGGCAAAACGGAACCGGTGAAACAAAACGGCCCTGTCGTTTCCAGGGCCCACTAAGGACGCGCCCGACCTAAGACGACGACGAGCGCCAGAGGGCCGCCAGAGGGCTGAGGGCGGCGGCGGCGCCGGCGCCGGCCGTGGGAGCAGGCGCCCACCACCGCGCGCCGCAGCCCGTCTAGCGCCGCGGGCCGCACGGCCGGGGAGGCGCGTGGCTCCGCCCCGCGGGGGGGGGAATCACGCGACACAGAAGGAGTTCCTCCTCCTGCTACTCCTCCTGCTCCTCCTCCTCCTCGTTCTCCTCCTTTTCCTCCTCGTTTCGAATGCAGCCATGTGCCTCCGCGCGGAGGCGCGTCCTTCCCCTCCTCCTCCTCGCTCCTCCTCCTCGCTCCTCGCTCCTCGTTCCTCCTCCCTCCCTTCCTCCTCCGTCCCCTCTTCCTCCTCCTCCTCCTGCTCCTCCTCTTCCTCCTCGGGGGGATCCTTCGAGGGAGAACGTTCGGGCTCGAGGTTCGAGGTTTCTCATGCAATCGCAAGCATGGATCAATGGGGGCGTGGACAATGTAGCGACGCGTTCCGTTTCCAAGGGAGATCGCGGATTTCCGCCGCCGAGCGTGGCGGCACGGGCCGCATTTTGGGGAGGGCGCCTCCCCCGATACATGGTTTTGGCGACCGCGCGCCAAATCCATGGATCGCTAATCCATGTGTTGCGCGCCCCCGCGAGGTTTCTCGGGCGTGTTGCTCGGTCCTCGGCCGTTTTCCAGCCTCGGGATGCCAGCAGCTGGGCCTCGCCGCGAGCCCTCCCGGGCCAGGGTGCCGGGATCGTCCCGACCGGTCGCCCGAGGCCCGCGTCGTGGGCCGAAAAAGCCCAGTTCGCCCACGCGCGGAGGGGAGGCGGGGGAAGGGGGGAGGGCTTCTCGGTTGGGAGGGGGCAGCGGTCGCCGAAAGCAGCAGGAGCTCCGGAGACGGACAGGGCGCCGAAGACGAGGAGGGTGCCGAAGACCACAAGCGCTGCCGCCCCACTGGAGGCTCAGCCCCCCCCCCCCCCCCGCCACGCTGAAGGGGGGCACCGGCTATACGCCTAGCAACTCCGATCTTGGCCGGGCAGATTCCTGGGCCCAGGGTGATCCTGGCCAGGATCGGTGTGGGTGTATACCAGGAGGGGAAAAAACACACGGACACAATTAATCGTCGATTACCCAGAGGAGATGGGAAAATATGGGAAGTGGGGGGGAAGACACAAACACCAAAAATATGGGGAAATATGAGGAATAATTTTATTTGTGTCTATTTATTTGTGTGTCCTTGGGCCCCTTCAGTATACGGAGAAACCACTGATTAACGATACTGCGACTCCCCGGCCTTCTTCTGAGGTGCGTGTTGGCTCAGAGTGTCGAAGCGAATCCAGCGGTGGCGACGGGAAGGGCAGCGGTTTGGGAGCAGTTGTTCGAAGCTTTCCCCGAAGACGCAGAAAACCTCAGAAGGTGCGAGGGTTTCTCAGGAGTCCCGCCGCCTTCTCATTTCCCCCCCTCGCTCGCCGCCGACAAAAGGTACAGATACTGCTACTCCCCGGGCCTCTCCAGGGTGCGTTTTGCCCAGGGTTTCGAGGCGAATCCAGCGGTGGCGACGAGGCCCCCCAGGAGGAGGAGGAGGAGGAGGAGGAGGAGGAGGAGGACGAGAAGGAGGAGAAGGAGGAGGACGAGGAGGAGGAGGAGGGGCTAGGAGGAGGAGGAGGAGGAGGAGGAGGGGTAGCGGTATTGTCACCTCTCCCTCTTCCTCCTCTTCCCCCCTTGCTCGCCGCCCACGTTCCTCCCAGCACAGCTGGTGCCCGCTTTCCGAGAAGACCTTCTCCCTCTCGCTTCCCTCCTTCGCTCGCCGCCGAGAAGGGGATCTCGAGGGGGTCTCGAAGGGGTCTCGAGGGGGTGTCTCGAAGGGTGGACGCGCCTCGAGGGTCGGGGTTGGACAGACCTCCTACCCTGACACGTCGATTGAGGAATTGGCCCTTTTCGGTTTGCGAGAGGGCGTCGCGGCCGTCATTTTTGCGGGTCCAGGTCCGTTGGTTTCGGTCCCAGGCCGTTCTCACTAAGGGGGGGGTTACTGAAGGGAGGTTTGTCCACCGCCGAGAGGGGGTCTCGAAGAAGGTCTTTCGATCGCCGCCGATGTCCCTATTCCCAGCACAGCTAGCCGGTGCCCGCCTCCACGAGGCCTTGCCCGCCCTCGCCCCGGCGGCCGCGCCGCCAGCCCCGCCGCCGCTGCGCGCGTGGCTGCTGGAGGCGGGGCGGCCCCGCCCCACGCGCACGCGCAGACTCACGCACACGAGCACATTTGAGGAGGAGAAGCGAGGAGCAAGGAGGAGGAGGAGGAGGAGGAGGAGAAGCAGGAGGACGGAGGAGGAGAAGGAGGAGGAGCAGGAGCAGGAGGAGGAGGAGAATCAGGAGAAGGAGGAGGAGGAGGAGCAGGCGGAGGAGGAGGATGGAGGAGGAGAAGGAGGAGGAGGAGGTACAGCTGGAGCAGGAGGAGGAGGAGGAGGAGAAGGAGAAGGAGGAGGAGGAGGAGGAGGAGGAGGAGGAGGAGGAGCAGGAGCAGTAGGAGGACGAGGAGGAGGAGGAGGAGGAGGAGGAGGGCATGTCCCTCTACAAGATAAATAGTCAAAACTAATTAAAACAAGTAGTCCAGGGACGACGTTTCTCGACTATGTTGGGCTATGTTCGATTATATGTTCTTCGACTATGTATTATTTTCTTCCAGAGTCCGCCTGTAGGAGGACATGCCCGACCTAAGGATACGCACGCGCGTACGCACGCGCACACGCACGCGGACACGCACGCGCACGCGCACACGCGCTTACGCACGCGCACGCGCACAAGCACTCACGCACACGCGCCCCTCGGAATCGCTCGGACGTGTGCGTTTTGTGTCGGCGAGGGCCATCGCGGAGTAGCCTGGGATCCTCGTGCGAAAATTGCACGCGCGACCCAGAGGAGGAAAAGGTACCCATACCGGTACCACTCGCCCGTTTTCGCCTTTCTTGGGCCTCCTGGGGGGCCCTCGGTGCCACCGCTGGATTCGCCTCGAAACCCTGGGCAAAATGCACCCTGGAGAGGTCCGGGGAGTCGCGGTATCCGTACCTTTTGTTGGCGGCGAGCGAGGGGGGGAATGAGAAGGAGAAGGCCTTATCAGAAGGCGGCGGTACTCCTCAGAAGCCCTCGCGCCTTCCGAGAGGCTTTTGGTGTCTTCGGGGACGGCTCAGAAAACTTCTCGGCAGGCCAGGGGACTTCCGAGCTCTCCGAGAAGGCCCACCCCTTCTCACTTCCCGCCTGGGCGCGCCGCTTGTTCTGGTTTCCCCAAACTGGACGAGCGCGGCCCCGAACCCGAAGGAAGGGGCTGAACTTGAAGGTCGATTCACCACGCACTGTACTCTGAGCGTCCCTCCCCTTCGCTACTGTTATTTCACTTCCGTACGCGGGCACGCCTGCCTGCGCGCAGCACGCCGCCCTCCCCTTGGTTGGGGCCAGCCTGACTGTGCAGGGCGCGAGTCGAGTCGAGTCGAGCCAAACTACACGCGCGACGCCGAAACAGGCACGGGGAGTGGACCCCCGAGCGATGGCATGTCCCCGGTACCTTGGCATCGCTCGGACGTGTGCATTTTTTCTCGGCGAGGACCATCGAGGAGCAGCCTTGATCATTTGGCGAAAAAACCACGCACGAAACCGAAAAAAACACAGGGAGTGGACGCCCCAGCGATGGCAGGCCCCCGGTACCTGCCTCCCGCCGCCGTGGGCCGGCGGCGGCGGCGGAGGCCGCAGCCGGCACCCTGCGGGGTCGAGGCAGAGGTCTGGGGCCCCCCAAACATGTGATCGGTTTCTTCTTCGCTGTCTCTGCCGATCGGCGCGGGCCTTCCTTTTTTTTTTTTGTCGATTGGCGACGACGACGACGACCCCTCCTCTCCTCCTCCTCCTCCCTCCTCCTCCTCCTCCTCCCCCTCCTCCTCTCCCCCTCCTCCTCCTCCTCCTCCTCCTCCTCCTCCTCCTCCTCCTCCTCCTCCTCCTCCTCCTCCTCCTCCTCCTAGCCCCCCCTGTTCAGGAGTTGCAGCTCCAGGGGCTGGAGGGCTTCGCGTCCGCCGTAGCCACCATTCGCTACGGCAGGCCCCCCCCCATAGGCCGCCGTCGCCTCTCACCCTTACTCCATGTGCACATGATGTTTTGTTTCTTTCTTGTGCGGCCGAGCTGGGTGAGGGTTGTGCTCGGCATGTTCACGTTCGTTCATTGGAACGCGCAGTTTGCAGACATTGAGCGCTTGCACGATCTCTCGGAGGAGTTCAAATTCACAGATGTGGTGGCAGTCACAAGTACTGGTGAGCGAGCGACACCCGATCGCTCGGCGGTACTCTCGAACCTGAAGTACCATTTCGTGGTGCGGTGCGGTTATCTTGCAGGGCGCCATGTCAACAAATCATGTGGTATTGCATTGTTGTTTCGGAAACGTGCGTTTAAGCAACGAGATGTGTATGATGTGCCCAGTGCCCCTGCTGCGCTTCAGGGACGTGCTGCAGTGTTCCGCCTGAGGTCGGGCCGATTCGACGTGCTCATTCCAATTCTCTACTCCCCCCCCCGTCCGAGTGCGAGGCGTGCAGCGCGTGAGTCCCACGTTCAGGCGGCGACGGCGGCTACTGATCATGCGCGCTATCGGGCGACAGTTGACCTTCTCATTCAATGGCTAGAAAAAACACTCACTTGGTCCAAGAAGCGCTCGGCTCTGATGATGGGGTTTGACCTCAATGATTCCTTCGATTGGGTGCGTGCGGGGTCTCTTGGCCCATATGCTCTCTCGGAGCAGCACTATGCGGCTGACCAGATGCTGGAGCTGTGCGAGAAGCATTCGGTGGCCATCGCGACGACGTGCTACAACCTCGGGGACACCTACTTCGGGGCGCGCGGGTCGACGGTCATAGACTACGTGGCGGTCTTCCACTGGCAGATGCCGTCGATCACCTACTGCGGCGTGATGAAGCGCACCAACCTTCGTCTTAAGCTGTGCAGTCGACGTGGTCTTTCTGGTCATCTACCCCTTTTGGTTAAATTTCAGTATGAGTTTGATCTCAGCTCGAAGCGTACGACGGCGACACGCTGGAACTTTGATAAACTGGCGAGCGCCCTACGGAAGGGAGCTGGTGTTGCTGATTTTTTGGATGTTGTTGAGGCGCAGTTTCGTGCGGCACCTGACTATCATGATTTGCTCCTTCACGCGAGTGCGCCCGACGGCGGCTGGGAACGGTGGGTCACGACGATATATGCTGCTGCTGAACGTCGCTTCTCGAAGCAGGCGGCGTCCGATCCGCAAGTGGTTGCTTATCAGCAGGCTCGCAGTCGTCTTCTTTGTGCACGTCGGGGGGCTCGTGAGCGTGGCACTGGCGATCTTGAGTCTGGCTTAGAGCTGGCACGATACTCACGTCGGCTGCGGCACTTGCGACGAGCGCATCAGCATGAGGTTTCTGAACAATTGATTGAGGAGCTGAACGTTGCGTGGGGTGCACGGCAGCATGCGGAGGTGTGGCGGTTGGCACATGAGCTTACTGGACGGTGCTCGGGTCCTCGGCGTCGACGGTTCAACGCGGCCGAGACTTGTGCACCTCGCACTGACGAGATTCGCACTTATTTCAGTGGCCCTGGTCACGCTGGTGGTTTTTCGGCTGTTCCCGTGGACTTTGCAGATTACCAAGCTCGACCCCTTGAAGACCTGCCGCCGCCCGCTTCGTTTGGCAGCGACAACTTCTTGCACGTCGGGCAGGGTCGCGACGACCTGGCTGCAGTTACAGAGCTGGCGGCGAAAGCCCCACGGCGCAGGACTGCGCCGTTGCACTCGGTGCCGTCGGAGGTCCCCATGTTGGTTTTGGATCCGAATCGGAGGTTCGACGGCACCTATCGTAAGCCACGCCGGCCCCGAAATGATGACGGAGACGAAGTTGAGGATCCTGGCCCGCGCCCGCGCGCGGAGTTTGTCCCTCGGCATCGACTGGCTGGCGATCGGCGCGGTCTTGGCTCGGAGGCGGTGCCCATTTCCAATGAACTCTGTGCCGAGGCCTTGCAGAAAGTCTTTCATCATATCAGGCGCGCGCAGCGGACGCCTGTTGTGTGGCATCGCTCTCGGGCGACTGGCTTGGACAACCACAATCAGAAGGGTGGTTTTGCTGCACGACGCTACATTCACGGTTTGTGTCGTATGGGAGTATTGTGGTACAAGGCGCAATTGACTCGAGGATTCCCTGATGAGGTGCCCGGTCGTGAGCATGGCTACCACATTGGACGAAGCCGTGAGGGCGCGCTTATCTGTCAGGAGGTGCTTCTTGCTCGGCTTCGTGGACTCGGTGTCTCGACGGTCACTTCCAAGGAAGATATGGCCAATGCCTTTGGTTGTTCGACGTTTCCTGCCCTTCGTGCTACGGTCTCGTCATCTATTCAGCCCGACTCGCAATGCTTTTTTTCACCAGCGCCACGAGACGAGCACCTTCACAATTTGCGGAGCGGATGGCGAGCAGACGATGCACAATCTATGCGGGGCCTTCATGGGCGACGCGCCTGCGGCTGTCTTCTTCGCCCGTGCCTTTCGTCAGCCCGCACAGCGGTGGCTGGACCTTCTTCGAGCTGAATCTTGGCACGGGCGCCCTCCTGCGCGTCCTCAGACCTACGCCGAGTGGGTCGAGCAGGAGATTGCGCCGCCGTCGCCTCCTGCCGCTGCTGCTCGCACGCTGTGGCCCAGCGAGGCACTGTGCACGGCCCGGGCCCCCATCCTCCAGCGCCCCGTGGATTTGTCGACTAGGATCTACGCTGACGGCACGAACAAGACGCACATTGTTTCGTCGGCCCAGAATGCGTTGTTCACGCTCGAGCGGTCACATGTACACTTGAGTGCCTCTTCATCGATAGACGGGTGCGCACATAATCCAGGAAAAAGTTGTGAGTCTCCTTCCTTCGTGGACCCTCGGTCTAAGGAGTGCAATGCTGCTGTGTTTGGGGGTGCACTTCGTCTGCCTGGGCAGGTGCAGTTCGACAACATTGCGTTGGGTATTCAAACGTCTGTGAATGGAGGGGTGCAGGGTGAGCTTCAACGTCGGACCCAGGCATGTCGGCGTGGTTATTACTCGATGGGACGGTTCTGGGCACGAAATCGCGTATGGAGGTTTACACGGATTGTTTTCGGCGCCATTGTTCAGGGGGCCCTCTTGTCGGGCCTGACCGCGCTCGTCCTGTCAGAGGCTCAGGAGCTCCGTCTCGACCGCGCGCTGATCGGCTTCGCTCGAAAGATCATGGGAGGCGATGCGTGCACGAAGGTGGAGGAGCAGGATGAGGAGGGCCGTCCCGCCTTAGATGAGCACGGTAAGGCAGTCGTTCGATATCGAGCTCTCTCCGACACCGTGGTCTTTCGTCGAGTCGGAGTCGCCCCTGCCCGAGTGGAGCTTCGTGTTAGGCGGCTGCGTCAGCATCGGCGGTGGATCAGATACCCTGAGCGGCGCCCACAAGAGATTGGTGCGATCTTCGGACAGTTGCCGCTGGATGCTCATCCCACGTTGCGCGAGCAGGGCTTCTTGCATGAGAGTGCGAACGCATACGCTACACGCTTCGCGTCGGACGTCCTGATCCTGATCCAGAGGTCGGAGGCTGAGTTGCTCGAGTCTTGGCTGTTTACGGGTCCCTCGGCTGAGCCCCATATGAGACTCTGCGTGCGAGGCCTCTTTATGGATGGGGATCTTCGGGAGCAGTTTCCGGCGCTAGACCCTGGACTTCTACGGGCTGAAACTAAGACTGTAGCTATCCCACCTCCTGCTGGGCTTTATGGGCCTCCTCCTGAGATTCGTGAAGGTGCTTTTGAGGTGCCCCCACCACCAATTGCGACGTGGACGTGCGACCTTTTGAACGACGACGGGACGGTCTGCGGGCGCACCTTCCATGCAAAAAGAGCGTTGCTGGCACATCAGCGCTTTGCGAAGGGCGGGGGGCACTCGCGCAGATCTCGCGTGCACACCATCATCGTTACTAACGAGTGCATATTCTGCCGTCAAACCTTTCGAACTCGTCGGATCGCCCAAGAGCACGCGGTGCAGGCTGTACTTCGAGGTCGGTGCCCTCCGCATGTTACGCCCTTCAATCATCCCGTTCAGGCACCTGATAGCCTCTGCTGCCCCCTCGCAGATCTGACTCGTGGGATGCACTTCGGAGGTCATGATTCATTTGCGCGCGAGTACTGCTGCCATCGTTCGGAGCCGTTTGAGGATCGAGAGCAACTTTATCGCCATCTTTGTCGGCACTCTCCGCGCGTTCCACTTACTCAGCGGGAGCCTGATGCACCGCCTGGGGACGGAGGCGCTCGAGGCGGCGGCCCACCGCTCTCGCTCGCACGGCGGTCAGCCAGGGGTGCGCAGGGGCCGTTTTGGCTCGGCAGCGCGCGGTCCCCGCTCGCGTGGAGGCGCCAGGCGCCAGCAGCGCAGCGCGGCGCCTGCTGGAGAGGGCCCCCCCTCGGGCCGCGCAGCCCGCGAGGCTCCCGGCTGCGGCGGCGGCGAGCAGCGGCCGCGGCGGCCTCGGCAGGCGCGGCGAAGCAGGAGCTGCGAAGGCAGGGGGAGCACGCGACGACGCTCGCATGCAGGTGGGCAAGACGTACGGGTTGCCCGCCGACGCTCTCGAGAGGCTGCCCGCCATGGACGCCAACCTCTGCGCTCGCCTGATGCCCGTGATCACGCGGGCCGTGCTGGGCAACTCTTTCAACCTGAGGATGCTGATGGCGGCGGAGTTCGTTACGATGACGATGGACGAGCAGGATGCGGTGATCCAGAGTGCCTTCCAGGCGGGCCGCGCGTGCGCCACGGGGGCGACCAGGATGAGGGACGAGCGCAACCAGGACCCGCAGTCCAAGCAGTTGCCAGAGATCATCATGGGTCCAGCGTGTGTGCAGGTCTTCTTGGTAGTAGCTCGGAAGGTGTCAGAGATGGGCGACAAAGTGGGCATGGTCAACGCCGAGAGCTGGAAGGAGCAGCAGGAGCGCCTCGACAGCTTCACTGCGATGGAGGATCTCACGATGTTGGTCAAGGGCTTCCGCGTGAGTTCGGCGCACAAGGAGGGGACTGCGAAAGTGGTCTTCAGCCTGGCCGACTCGCACATGCAGATGGCGCTGCAGAACTGTCTGATCCAAATGGGGGCCGTTCTCAAGCCAGGCATGGCACCGAGATCGCACGCGGAACGGGTGTTGCAGCTGGCGCTCGACGAGTTCGACCTGTAGGTGTCAGAACGCAGCTGGCCGCCTGCTCCCCGAGGGCGGACCAGACCGATTCGTTGCCATGCACTGCTGGACGCTCTGGCGTTAGATCGGGACGCAGTGGTGTTAGAACGCGACTGTCCCAGGATCCTGGGCGGACGGCTTCCGTCGAGGACCCTGGGGTTCTCCAAGGCGAGGGCCGCGCTGAGGCTCGCCGTCCTCCTAGGACCCTGCGGGTGGCTCAAACCCTGGACGGCTGCGCCTCGAGGCCGCTCCAGGTTCGTTCGTCGTCATGCATCGCTGGATCCGCTGAAGAACTGGAGCAGGATGATGAGGGCATCGTGCCGATTTCTTTTTCTCCTAGACGATACGGTGAGGGCACCGTTCGGTATCTACTGGCTGCTGCTACCAGGACGCTGCCGAGGGCCAGCTCTTGTACGCAGATGGCCAGTACGGGGACCCCGATGACCAGCACAGGATCACAGTTGGCCAGGGTGAGTTCGTTGAGTGCCTACTCCTTGTGCGACGGTTGCCACTCGGGCTTCGAGTACCACCAGTTCTAGATTGCAGATGCCACTGAGGGGGAGTTCCGCGACGGCGAGGGTGGCGGCCTCTAGGTCTACTGATGACTCTGGAGCCCTGACCGCCCTGAAGGAGGCCCGTGCCGCCGCTGCCGCTGATTGTCCTCCCCCTCCTCCTCCTCCGAGGCCTTCCTTACCTGCTCCCTCCTTCAAGGACCTCGTGGCTTATGCCACTCGTTTTTAGCTTCTGTTTTTTTCCCTGGGTCTGGATCCCTGGACCGTGTCTTGTGTGAAAATTCGCTCTGTCTGCTCGCCGTGAACCGCGGTCGAGCGAAGACAATTCGGGGTTCCCGCCTGTCTGGGGGGGGGCCGTCGTTCAATCGCAGTCGCTTGCGCACGATAGGTCGCACATTGCAGAATATGTGGTCGCATGCTGCTTTGTGGTCACTCAGACATTCGGCCCGAGATCGTTCCACCCACCACCACCACCACCTCCTCCTATCCTCCTCCTCCTCCTCCTCCTCCTCCTCCTCCCCCCCTCCCCCTCCCTCTCCTCCCCCTCCTCCCCCTCGTCCTCCTCCTCCTCCCTCCTCCTCCCCTCCTCCTCCTCCTCCTCCTCCTCCTCCTCCTCCTCCTCCTCCTCCTCCCCCCCCCTCCATGGAGTAGATCTTGGCTGTTTGGGGCACCTGTTTCGAGCAGGTGCAGCCTCCCGCTTTTAAACGCGACTGTGAAACAGTCGCTATCAGCAGAGGTCCGAGGCCAGCCCCCCCACCCCTGACGCGACTGTTTCCAGCAGTGCGCCCGCGGAAATCACGCGACTGACGCGCTTCGGCATTCCGCGATGTTGTCAATGTTCTCTCACTCGGCGAAACGCCGAGTGAGAGAACACTGCCAACATCGCCTCTTGGGACTTTCTTGCGGTCCTCCTGGGGTTTCCCTGGGGCCCTCTTGGGAGCCCTGGCGGGCCCCTGGGGCCACGATCAAAGGGAGGGGGGGCCTGGATTTGCCTCCCCCTTCTGGGGCCATTCAAATCGCCTGTTGGGGGCATCTTGGGCCCCTCCTTGGGCCTCGCGGCGAGGTCCCAGACGTGCTCGCCTCGTCGCAGAGATCCAGACGGGCGGTCCTGGGCAGTTCTCGGCCTCCATCAGGGGGCCCTCGCCGGGCTCCCGGAGGCCGTCAAGGTGAAATTCCGGTGCTGGGGAATGGGTGGGGCCTCCGGGGACCCCGTGCTGAAAACTCTGAGGAGGAGGAAATGGTACATACCCTTTTGGGGCCTCCTGGGAGGCCCTCGTCGCCACCGCCGCATTCGCCTCGAACTGCCAGTTACAACGCAACTTGGGAGAGCTCCAGGGAGTAGCGGTATCGGTACCTTTCGGTTTCCTCAAAAACATCAGGTCGCATGTCTAGGGTCCTGGGGACCCCGTAACAGGGAAGGGTGTTTAATGTTGAGGCCCCTCCCTCGAAGCTCTCGGCGGGGAGTAGAAATTCGTCCCTCCTGCTCCTTCCCCTCCCTCCTCCTCCCCTCTCTTCTCCTCGTCGTCGTCGTCCTCCTCCTCCTCCTCAGAAACCTTGCGGTCCTGAGCGGTGGCCGCCGCGGCGGGAATCTTGCGCCCGCGGAAAAATGCATGCCAAAAAATGCCCGCAAATCAGCCCGCGGAAAAATGCATGCATTTCCTATGATTGCCTGGGGGTTGGTTAAAGACCCTTCGGGGGCACTGAAAACGTCAGGACGTCGAATGCCTGGGACCCGAACCCTACCCTCGCCGATCAACGATGCTGGCAACTCGATGAGCGACGGGGATATGGGGTTCGGAGTTTGTCGGACACGTGTCAAAATCCGAACCGTACCCCCGCCTCCAATCGATTCCGGAGAATCGATGGTTGGTGGGAGTAGGGGGTTCAGATGAAGCCACCTATGCAGCCCGTCGCCATCGGAGATCGAGGATCGAGTTGTCCTCGAAAAGGGAATTTCAGATCGAAGAGCAGGGAAGTACACAACACGGCACAGACCTGAATTCTCGGATGTCCGCGCGGATGTTGTGGATCGGCGCGATTCAGCGCCGATCCGAGAATTCCGAGCGGACATCCGAGGAATTATATATCTGTTGTTCGTTTTGTTTCTCGATGACGACGATGAGAATGACGACGTCGTCAATGTCGTCATCATCGTCGGCATCGTCATCGATCATTCGATCTCGTCGTCGTCGTCATCGTCATCCTCGTCGTCGTCATCAGGTACCGCTGCTGGTCCTGAAGAGCTCTCGTCGCCACGGCCAGAATTGCTTCGAAGTTGTTAGTTGACCAGGGCGCGCCCAGGGGGAGAGGCCCGGGGAGCAGCGGCCTCGGTGCCTCTTGAGAGCCCGTCTAGTCGGCGGCGAGCGACGTGGACCAGTGAGAGAAGGAGAATACCGTCTCCGAGGGCTCGGAAGTCACCTGTCACCACCCACCAAACCACCCCAACCCAACCCGAAGGCCCCAATTTATCCTCGATTTCCAGTGGGGGGGGTCGTGGAACATCGAGAAAACACATGTGGAACCCGTACCCCCCCCCAACCCGAAATTCGGGTCTTCGGATTGGGTTGGGGTGGTCTGGTAGGTAGTCAACCTGGCCTCCGCAGAAGCTCATTCCAAGCCGTTCCCGGAGGCGCAGCAAGAACTTCTCGGGAGCCCCGCCCGCCGCCTTCTGAGGAGCCCCGCCGCCTTCCGAGAAGGCCTTTTCTTTCTCGGTTCCCCCCCTCGCTCGCCCCCCTCTCGGCGGGGGGGGATCGGGGGTCGGGGGGCGACGCATCGGCCCCAAATCGCCGATTCCCCCCCTGATCGCTCCCCCCCTGAGCCGGTCTCCCCGATTCGTCGCCGCAGGGAAGGTCCCGCATCCGAGGTCGAGGCAACACAATAAACAAAATTCTTAACGTTTCTCCGCCTCCTGGGCAGGATTCTTGGCGTTTCTCCGCCTCCTGGCTGCTTTGCCAGGCTCTTGGGGCCGTCGAAGAATTATCAGGAGGGGAGAAAAAACACACAGACACAGTTAATCGTCGATTCCCCAGAAAAATTGGAAAATGTGGAAGGTGGGGGGGAAGACAGAAACCCAGGAAATATGGGACAATATGGGGACACCTTTTCTTTGTGGATTTATTTGTGTGTCCCAGGGCCCCTTCAAATTACCCCAGTGGAAAAGCAGGTCCCTCGTCGGAATCCCCTCATTAGTTACAACAGCTCCTTGCCACTGCGAGGAGTGCCACCCGGATAGACGAGCGCTGCGTGAACTTCCCCAGGATCGGGCGAAGAGAGCTATACACATGCGCCGATCCTGGCAAGGCCCATCCTTGACCCAGGATCGGTGCATATACCTTCCTGGCCAAGGTAGGGCGTATGCACCCATCCTGGGCTCGGGATGAGCCTGGCCAGAATCGGTGTATGTGTGTATGTGCATAGTTCTCTTTCCTCTGCAGGAAGGGGTCCACACCTCTGCTCGGGGGCAACGATAGGGGGGGGGAGGCACAGGGGGGAATGCATCGACCCCGAATCGCCCACTCATCGTCGCTACGGGGCCCCCCAATCGCCCATTCCTCGTCGATAGGGGCCCGATAGCCCCACTCTGCCCAGGAACGTGGGGAGTCGCTACTTCGGAGGCCCATCGTCGATCTATCGGCCGATGTATCGCGGATTCCGGGTCGATGCTCCCCCCCTGCCATTCCCCCCTTCAAGTTGCCCTTTCTTTGTGGAGACACGTCGTGAACATATCACGATGTCAGCTGTGCCCCCGGGCCCTCGGGGTGGCGAGTCCTGGCCGGGGTCTCGGGGCACGCGAGCGCCCCGAGGAGGTGCGGAGAGGCCCGCGAACAATCAAGAACCTCGGGAAGCTTTGGGTCCTCCCTGCAGTTAGCCCGCAGAGTAAGGATGAGCGACTCTCCAAGGTTTCCACTGCATCCTTCCCCGTCGGCCCAGCCTTGGTCGCTTTCGCTGGCCTGCGCCCCGCTCGCAAAGTGTCGGCATGGCCTTCCAAGGCCCTCGCATCCTTCTCGCGCATCTTTATTGCACGGGTTGACTGTATCCTTTTTTGAGGATGTCTGCGGAGGACCCCGCGGAGGTCTTACGTAGGAGAGAGAGTTCCAGGGGCCCGACGGGGGCCAAACGGCACGATCAAACACAGACGCAAGGCTGCGAGCGAAAATTCGAACGCTGATCTTCGAGGTCTCCGTAATCCTCCCGCCCTCCGTCCTGGGGCTTTTCCTGAGGAACGTCCAGCGCGAGGTCGACGCAGACGCAAATGACGACACCGACGACGACCACAACCACGACCACGACCACGACCACGACCACGACCACGACCACGACCACGACCACGACCACGACCACGACCACGACCACGCCGACGACGCCGCCGACGACGACGACGACGACGCCGATCACGACGACCACGACACCGACGACGACGACCTCGACCAGGAACCACGACGACGACGACGACGACGACGACGACGACGACGACGACGACGACCTGGGCCACGACAACGATCACGACGACGCCAACGATGACTACGACGTAGACGTCGACGACGACTTCCAACACGATGACCACGACCACAACCGCGATCGCGACGTCGACGACGACGACGACGATGACGACGACGGCGACGACGACTACGGCGACGACGGCGACGCCGACGGCGACGGCCGCGGGGAGGCGACCCCGAGCTACGTGGTGCTGCTCGCGCCCGTGCGGCACGACGGTGCACAGCGGGGCCCCGAGGCGCCTCCTCGTTGCTCCGCCCCGTTCCCTCCTCCTCCTCCCTTGCCTCCCTTTCCTCCTCCTCCTCCGCCTCGTGCTCTTCCTCCCCCTGATCCTCATCCTGCCCTGCCCCCTCCTCCTCCTCCTCCTCCTCCTCCTCCTCCTCCTTCTCCTCCCCCTCCTTCTCATCCTCCTCCATCCTCCCCTCCCTCCTCTCCTCCCCCCCTTTCCTCCTCCTCCTCCTCCTCCTCCTCCTCCTCACCCCTTTCCTCCTCCTCCTCCTCCTCCTTCCCCCCCCCCCTCCTCCTGCTCCTCCTCCTCCTCCTCCTCCTCCTCCTCCTCCTCCTTCTCCTCCCCCTCCTCCTCCTGCTCCGTCTCCTCCTCCTGCCCCCCTCCTGCCCGCAAGGACGTCCCGCGCGCTCTCCCTCCCCCCCCGCCAGCCTCCTCGCTTATCGCGTGGTCCCCGCCAGCCGAGGAGGACTCGCACACCGCCGTGCTCTTCCTCGGCCACGCGGGCGAGACCATCTCGCACCTCCTGGAGGGGCGGGGGCCTCGGTGGAGCTCCTCACGGGGCCACGCTTGAGTTTGGCAGGTCCCTCTACCGGAGGATTTGTTCAAAGACTCCTCGGGGCGATCCTTCGATTGTTTCCTGCCTAGTTTGAATATTTGTTGGCTATTCTCTGAGGGGTGGTGACCTCGGTCTATGATGTCCCAGGCGGCTACTTCTAGCCTTGGCCACCAGAAATAACATCGAGCACCAAGAGAAGGTGCCGAAACGGGGGAGGGTCTGCGCGCGTCGGGCCCCGGGAGGCGCTGCTCGTTCGACGCTGCTCCGATGCTGCTCGGGGTGCTCGGCACTCTTTCTGGGATGAGGTCCACCAAGGGCGCCCTCGAGGGCGCGAAGTTATTCGCGCTTCGCGGTTCGGCTCCGATCCCTCCTCTTCTTCCCCTTCTCCCCTGGGAGGCGGCGCGAGGGCGCGAAGTTATTTGCGCTTCGCGCAGCGCGAAGCGCGAAGTTGGGAGCCCTTGCTTTCTGGGATGAGGTCCTCAAGTACGAGGGGAGCACCATAGACCTCGGTGGAGCTCCTCACGGGGCCACACTAGGGGAACAACAAGTGACATAAACATAACAACTAGGAGGTCCGCGTGGATTTCTCGGATCGACGGTCGTTGAAAGTAGGTCGTCAAGTACACGCCGGTCGTTGAAAGTAGGTATTTTGGGATGCCCAGATCCCAATTTACTTCAAGCGCCCTCCTACTTCAACAATCGGCACGCTTTTGCTGTGTTTTGTTATTCTCTGGGGGGCCTGGACCCAATCCACTTTCTCCGCCTTCCCACTTCATGTTTCTACCTACTTCTTCCGACCGACGTGTACTGCTCTGGGTGCTCCGCATTCTTTCTGGGAGGAGGTCCTCAAGTACGATGGGAGCACCATAGACAAGGGCGCCCTCGAGGGCGCGAAGTTATTCGCGCTTCGCGGTTCGGCTCCGATCCCTCCCCTTCCTCCCCTTCTCCCCTGGGAGGCGGCGCGAGGGCGCGAAGTGATTCGCACTTCGCGCTTCGCGCAGCGCGAAGCGCGAAGCTGGGAGCCCTTGCAAGTGCGATGGGAGCACCATGGGCCTCTGGTGGAGCTCCCCACGGGGCCACGCCGCGTGTGGGTGGCGAGCCGCCTCCCCGAGATCCCGGCGACCCCCTTTTTTTTCCCGAGCCGGGCGCGCTCGCTCGGCCTCGGGCGCCCCAGGACTCGCACGGACCGAAGCGGCTCGCGGAGAGGACGCAGGAAGCCCCGGGTCGGGGGCTCCGGGCGCGGTTTCTTTTACTCGGGGGCGGCAAAGAGGGGGGGTGATGACCAGGGGGGGGTGGAGATCATGGCGTGGGCCATGATGGTTCCCCAGATTTCATGGCGCCTCGGCTTACCTCATGACGTCCCTGGTCCCCCCCTTGGGCCGCGCACGTGCCGCCGGCCATGACTTGCACCCTCCCCTTGGACAGCCCCCTCTTGGCCGCTCTCGATTTTACGATGTTGCCATTTCATCTACGTCGGATCTCAGGGTCGATGATCCTCAGGACGTTGTGTTGGCCCAATGTGTGTTTGCCCCCTTCAGCCCAACCAGTAGATCATTACGTCGCCTGCGTCGTATCGAAGGGCATTGTGAGGATCATCGGCGGGGGTGATGGGCGGGGGAGACGCATGTGAGAATCGCCGCTGGGGCCCTCAGTGGAGCCCCCCGCGCGGGGCCGCGGAGCGCGCGATGGGCAGGGGTGCTGGCCGGGGAAGGGCCAGCCGATCGGGGGCATCGTCTGCAGGGGGCCAGGCCCACACACGTGAGCGTGGTCTTATTGGGCGTCTCGACATTGGGCCTCCTCTTC
This sequence comes from Prorocentrum cordatum, assembly GCA_963575745.1. Lineage (NCBI taxonomy): Eukaryota > Dinophyceae > Prorocentrales > Prorocentraceae > Prorocentrum > Prorocentrum cordatum. The sequence continues at coordinate 404,197 of CAUYUJ010005191.1, forward strand.
CTCCTCCTCGGCCTCCTCCTCTTCCTCTTCCTCCTCCTCGTCCTCCTCCTCCTCGTCCTCCTCCTCCTCTTCCTCCTCCTCCTCGTCCTCCTCCTCCTCCTCTTCCTCCTCCTCGTCCTCGTTCTCCTCCTCCTCTTCCTCTTCCTCCTCCTCGTCCTCGTTCTCCTCGTCCTCCTCCTCCTCTTCCTCCTCCTCCTCCTCTCCCTCCTCCTCCTCGTCCTCGTCCTCCTCGTCCTCCTTCTCGTCCTCGTCCTCCTCGTCCTCCTCGTCCTCGTCCTCCTCCTCCTCCTCCTCGTCCTCCTCCTCCTCTTCCTCCTCCTCGTCCTCGTCCTCCTCGTCCTCGTCCTCGTCCTCGGCCGCCGTGGGCCGCCGGCCGCCGCCGCCAGAGGTACAGTCGGGGCCCTGAAGAAGGAATCCTTTTCGTTGGGGAGGGGCTCCGGGTTCCTTGACTGCTTCACAGTTTGCCCTGGGTTTTTCTTTTGGTTTCCGATGGGGAATCGGAGTTTAACTTGTGGGAAAAAGGGGGCCCGTTCCTTATTTATCGTTCCTTAGGTCAATGCCCCGACTGTACTTGAGCCCAGAGCCCAGACCTCCTCGAGACCCCCCAGCGCCGTAAACAAAAAATAAACGTTCTCTTATCTGGCGTTTCGACGTTGGGCGGAAGAGGGGGGGAGGGGGGGGTCTGGCTCTGGACCTCTGCGTAGTGCGACTGTTTGCAACACGGCGTCCTGTGGGGGAGGCTCCGCCTGTTTGAACACAGGCGCCAAAAGCAGCCGAAAATCAACTCCACAGGGGGGAAAGGGGGAGGGGGCGGCGCGAGAGCCCGCGCCGATCGGCAAAACAATTTTCCTGGCGAAGGACCCAACCATTAGCAATTGTTCGTAGCGCGTTGTGTGTGCCCTTTTCGGTGGGGCTCCCTAGGGGGCCACGAAACGCTGCCTTGGGTGGGGGGACCGCATGCGAGAGCAGCCACTGGGGCCTGCGGTGGAGCTCTCTATGGGGCCACGAAACGCCGCCCTGGGCGCGGGAACCGCATGCGAGAGCAGCCACTGGGGCCTGCGGTGGAGCTCTCTATGGGGCCACGAGACGCTGCCCTGGGTGGGGGAACCGCATGCGAGAGCAGCCACTGGGGCCTCTGGTGGAGCGCCCTATAGGGCCACGAAACGCTGCCCTGGGCGCGGGAACCGCATGCGAGAGCAGCCACTGGGGCCTTCGGTGGAGCTCCCTATTGGACCACGAAGCGCTGCCCTGGGTGGGGGAACCGCATGCAAACTGCGCCTCGGGGGCCTTCGGTGGAGCTCCCTATGGGGCCACGAAGCGCCGCCCTGGGTGTGGGAACCGCATGCGAGAGCAGCCACTGGGGCCTTCGGTGGAGCTCCCTATGGGGCCACGAGGCGCTGCCCTGGGTGGGGGAACCGCATGCGAGAGCAGCCACTGGGGCCTGCGGTGGAGCTCCCTATGGGGCCACGAAAACGCTGCCCTGGGTGGGGGAACCGCATGCGGGCAGCCACTGGGGCCTTCGGTGGAGCTCCCTGTGGGGCCACGAAGCGCTGCCCTGGGTGGGGGAACCGCATGCGGGCACCCCCACTGGGGCCTTCGGTGGAGCTCCCTATGGGGCCACGAAGCGCTGCTCTGGGTTGGGGGGAACCGCATGCGAACACCCCCAGTGGGGCCTTCGGTGGAGCTCTCCTCCGCCGTCTCACTCGCTCCTTCCTCCCCTCCTCCTCCTCCTCCTCCTCTCCTCCTCCTCCTCCTCCTCCTCCTCCTCCCTCCTCCTCCTCCTCCTCCTCCTCCACCTCCTCCCCTCCTCCTCCCCCCCTCCTCCTTCTCCTCTCTCTCCACCCCATCCTCCGCCTCCTCCTCCTCCTCCTCCTCCTCCCACCTCACTCCTCCATCTCCCTCCTCCTCCTCCTCCTCCTCCTCCTCCTCCTCCTCCTCCCTCCTTCCCCTCCTCTCCCTCTTCTTCCTCCTCCTCCTCCTCTCTTTCTTCCTCCCCCTCCTCCCCCTCCTCCTCCTCCTCCTCCTCCTCCTCCTCCTCCTCCTCCTCCTCCTCCTCCTCCTCCTCCTCCTCCTCCTCCTCCTCCTCTTCCTCTTCCTCTTCCTCCTCCACCTCCTCCTCCTTCCTCGCTCCTTGCTCCTCCTCTTCCTCCTCCTCCTCCTCCTCGCTCCTCGCTTTTCGCTCGTCCTCATTCTCCGCATCCTCGCATCTCCTGCTCCTCCCCCTACTCCTCGCTTCTCATCCTCCTCCTCCTCCTCTTCCTCCTCCTCCTCATCATCATCATCCTCTCAGTTTTGTTTCCCTGCGGACACCTTCTTCTCCTCCTCCTCATCTTCCTCCTCCTCCGCCTCCTCCTCCTTCTCCTCCTCTTCCACTTTCTTCTCGTCTCCTCCTCTTCCTTCTCTTTCTCAGTCGGCGCCCACCTTCTCCTCCTCTTCCTCCTTCCTCGTCCTCCTCCTTCTTCCTTTCATCATTCGTTCCGTCATTCCTTCTTTGCTCCCTTCCCTCCTCCCGCCTCCTCATCGCTCCACCTCCTCTCCTCCTCCTCCGTCTCGCTGGTCCTCCTCCTCCTCGCTCCTCCTCCTCCTCCTCATCATCACCATCGTCATCATCATCAACATCATCATCATCATCATCATCAGCAGCAGCAGCATCACCATCAGCATCAGCATGAGCATCATCATCATCATCCTCATCATCATCATCATCATCATCATCATCATCGTCATCATCAGCATCAGCAGCATCAGCATCATCATCATCAGCATCAGTATCATCATCATCACCATCATCACCATCTCCCTCACCTCCTCATTCTCCTCCTCCTCATCCTTTTCCTCCTCCTCTTTCTCCTCCCCCGCTCCTCCTCATCCTCTTCCTCCTCCTGATTCCTCCTCATCCGCCTACTCCTCCTCATCCTTCTCGTCATCCTACTCATCCTCTTCCTCCACTTCCTCGCTCCTCCTCCTCCTCCTTCCTCCTCTTTGTCCTCCTCCTCCTCTTCCTTTTGCTCCTCCTCCTCCTTCCACGCTCCTCGCTGCTCGCTCCTCGCTCCGCCTCCTCCTCCTCCTCGCCTCTCGCTTCTCGCTTCTCGCTCCTCCTCCTCCTCCTCCTCGCCCCTCCTTGCTCCTCCTCCTCCGTCTCATCCTCGACCTTCTCTCTCCTCCTCCTCCTCCTTCTACTCCTCCTCCTCCACCTCCTCCTCCTCCGCCTACTCCCTCGCTCCTCCTCCTTCTCCACCTCCGCCTCCTCTCTCTTCGTTGCCCTGCGGACACTCCAGTCTGCGCCCACCTCCTCCTCCTCTCCTCCTCCTCCTCCTCCTCCTCCTCCCCCTCCTCCCCTCCCCACGCCTCCTCCTCCTCCTCCTCCTCCTCCTCCTCCTCCTCCTCCTCCTCCTCCCTCCTCCCCTCCTCCTCCTCCTCCTCTCCTCTCCTCCTCCTCCTGTTCCTCCTCCGTCCCTCCTCCTCCTCCTCCTCTCGCTTCTCGCCTGCTCCTCCTCGCTTCTCGCCTGCCCCTCCTGCTCAGCTTCACCTCCCTGCTTCTCCTGCTCCAGCTTCACCTCCTCATCCTCCTCCTCCTCCGTCCTTCTCCTCCGCCTGCTCCTCCTCCTCCTTCTCCTGATCCTCCTTGTCCTGCTCTTCCGCTTGCTCCTCCTCCTCCTCCTCCTCTTCCTCCTGCTCCTCCTCCTGCTCCTCCTCCTTCTGCTCTCCTCCTCCTCATCCTGCTCCAGCTTCACCTCCTCCTCCGTTCTCTCCTCCTCCTCCTCCTTGTCCTCCTCCTCCTCATCCTCCGTCCTCCTCCTCCTCCTCCTCCTCCACCTCCTCCTCCTCCGCCTACTCCTCGCTCCTCCTCGCTCCTCCTCTCCTCCTCCTCCTCCTCCTCCTCCTCCTCCTCCTCCTGCTCCTCCTCCTCCTCCTCCTCCTCCTCCTCCTCCTCCTCCTCCTCCTCTCATTTTGGTTGCCCGGCGGACACTTCAGTCGGCGCCCACCTATTCCTCTTCCTCCTCCTCTTCCTCCTCCTCTTCCTCCTCCTCCTCCTCCTCCTTCCTCCTCCTCGCTCCTCCCTCACTTCTCTTCATCCCTCCTCCTCATCGCTCCTCCCTGCACCTCCAGCTTCGCTCCTGCTTCCTTAGCCCTCCCCTCCCAATCCCCCATCCCCGCGGGTTGGAGGAGTGCAGCGCCGCTGACCTGGTCGCCCAGCGCTACGACGCGTACTTCTTGTTCTCGAGGGAGGGCGCGCTGGGCCGCGCGGACGAGCAGGAGGACTCCGCAGAATTCGGCACGACCGAGATGGGTGCGAAAAGAGCGAGGAAAGTCCAACACAAGCAAAGTGTTTACTTGCAAACGTTCGACGAGAAACAGCTGTCTGCTTCGATGTCAGTTATCGTAGACCCCCCGCGGTGGATCCAGGCCATTGGCGAGTAGTTGCGTTGCGAGTAGTGGAACGCGCTCGTCTGGGGAAGAAGAGCGACAGCCTTTCCTGCCCAGTCGGAAATCAAGACACGGCACAACCATGACTTCCTGGAGATCCGCGCGGATCTTTCAGGCCGGTGCAGGGGCTCCACAGGCGGCGCCTCCGGCAACGATTCCAGAATTCGGCGCGGACCTCTGGAAACGATGGTCATGCCAGATGGAATCCTCTGCAGTCGGGGCGCTGAAGAAGGAACCCTTTTTGTTGGGGAGGGGCTCCGTGTTCCTTACTTGTTTCGCAGCTTGCCTTGGATTTCCCCCAGGTTTTCGACACGAAATCGAAGTTCAACTTATGGAACATAGGGGCCTCGTTCCTCATTTAGGGTTCCTTAGGTCAACGCCCCGACTGTACTCCTGTTGAGCCGAGTCCGCTGTCGGCGTCGCACATCGCTGTCCACCCGAGCAGGAGGGCCCCACGGGAGCGTCGGGAGCAGCGCCGGAGGGCGGGGTTTGGCTCCGGGAATGGGGACGCGTCGCCCCCCCCGATCGCCGAGAGGAGGAGCCCGACTGCCCACCCCGCCCAGGATGGCAGGACTAGAGGATGACACCAACACCAATATCGGCGGTGTTCCTCCACCGAGGGAAGAGGATCCCGATCTCGGTGATGGTGGTAATATTCTAGCTCCCAAGGTGACCGAAAAATATTGCCACCGACACCGAAATCGAGGATCCTCTTCTCCCCGTGGAGGCAACCCCCTGTGCTGGTGCTGGTGTCAATTTCCGGGCCTCCCACAGGACTGCGGGTTCTCTGTCGAGATCCTGTCGCCGATGTCTCTCGACGAAGAGTCCACGCCATAAGCATAAACTGTTGGCGCTCTGCGCGGATTTCTTGGATCGGTGCCTGGGGCCTCCAGGCGGCGCCTCCGGCGTCGCCCCTGGCGCGCTCCGCGCCAGGGAGGGGGGCCCAAGCGCCAACAGTTTGTGTTTACGGCGCTTTCTTCTTCTAGTATCGGCGATTTGTCGCCGATTCCGTTCAGCTCGATGTTTCAACCCTTCAGCCGGTCCCCCCTACTACAGAGCCGCTCCCACTCGACAGAGTCGGCGGAGCGTGAACTTTTTGCAGGTCCTTCCGCCAAATTGTCTCGGGCGCTTTCGTCAGCTCCTGGAGGTTTCCCCGCTTCTGCGTGCGCTCCTGCAGCTGGGCTCCGGGTCAGTTCCAGCCATGGTGCAGCCAAGGCGCATCCTAAGGATGCGCAGCAGTTGCCTCTCTTCCCGTCCTAGACTTTCGTCACGGGCTACGGGCTTCCAGCTTCGGCGCCATTTTTTTATAACGTCACACATCCTTCTGGTCCAGTCGCGCTGTAGGAGGAACACGCCCCAGCATCAGGTAATTCCAGATCCAACTCGAAGTGTACTCTGCTTGGGTTCCCTACTCTAGGCAGGCCGTGTCGAGACGCAGTACACGAACACCAGTAGCCGTTCTGGCCCATGAAGCCGTCGGGCTCGCCGAGGGCCTCGTCTACCGCTTCCCTGCTACTTAAGCGGCCCTCCCTGCCATGTCGGGGGCCTCCGCGTCGACGCAGAGACCGACCTTGCACTTCGGGGCGAGCCATGCCGCTGCCGTCTTGCAGGCTTCAGCTCTGCACATGGACTCTCGTGCCGGCGGCCGCGCTGGCCCCATCATCGAGGACGCCCACGCCGAGGATGGACACGCTCGAGCATTGGAGTCTCAACTCCTGCCCGGTGTCGGCCGCCCTGGCAGCGGCGCCACCCCGGTCTTGGCGTGGCGGGCGCCCCGGGACACGCGACGGAGGTGGTCCCGCTGGGCTTCCGCAGGTTCCGGCTGGCGCACCCCTCCGCCTCGAGCCCGTGTGCGGCGGCGGATCTGTTTACCAGCCTGGAACATATCCCTATCCCTATGCTGGGCACCTCCTCATCACGATGCCAATCTTAGGGGTTCCCTTTTTTTGTTGAGGGCGAATCCCTACGATTGTCATCGCCTTTTGGCGTGCCGATCTTAGGGATAGGGATACGTTCGAGGCCGGTAATATGCTGCCGTGCCCGCAGGCGTATGCGATCTGTGCTGGGTGCGGCTGCAGCAGGCAGGGCATTGCTGGCATGTCCTGCCGCAGTGGGGGCTCCTGCCAAGAAGCGCCCTGCTCGCCTCCAGGGTGCTCTGGGTGTCCTGGGCTTCGATGGCTTTGCGAGGAAGGCGTGGCGTGCCCACGCCCAGAGTCAGTGGACGCCCCGGGGTCTCAGTGTTGGGTTCCGTTTGGAAGGTTTCTCGTGGTCGGGCCCCTACTGTATGGGTGTTGCCTTTTCTATGGTGTTCGGCGGTGTCGTCGGTATCATTACGGACCGCTGCGGTCGAAAGAGGTGAGCGCGTTTCTTCTGCGGGGAGTCTTGCGTGTCCTGCGCCACCAACGGTTTTAAACAAACAAAACAACATATCATATGTTGATAGTTTGCAGGTTCACTGGCGGCCTGGCAGCGTCGCTGTTATTTTCCGGTTTCGAATGCTGGATGGTGTCCGAGCATGTCGGTCGCAAGCAGTTATCCACGGGCCTCTTTTTGAGCATGTTCGGTCTGATGCACTCGACCATGTATTTGGTGGCCATCGTCAGCGGCTTCGTGGCTGGCGTGGTGGCCGAGCGTTTTAAGCTGCATCCACTGTGGGAGGGATCCGTTGTTCATGTGGGTGGTGACTCTGGACCTTTGGACCTGGCAGCAATACGCCTGACTGCAGGTGCTGTGTTGATCTCGCACACGTGGAAGGAGATTTACGGCGAATATCGTGGCGAGCAGAACGACAATATTCTTGCAATATTGGAAGATGCGTTCACGCTCTTCTGGAGAGTTCAGTGGACACCCCTGCTCGACGCCATCGCTGCCTGCTTAGAAAGAGCCAGGTACGTCTTCAACTCCAATTGTTCCCCAACTTTGAAGAGCGCCGTGATGCTCATTCTCTCGTTGTTCATGATGGCCTGCATGTGCGGCACGTCCGTGCACACCGCTATGGCCGAGATGATGCGGCCGAAGTTGCGGCTCCGCACTGTCTTCCCGTTGGGCATGTTGTCCCTCGTGGAGGCCTCCATAGGCGCAACATGTTCGGCAGAAGATCCAGCTCGTGGGTAACATCTCATGGCCATCTTCCTGGCGTTCTTGACCTTCGGGATCCCCGAATGCCTCCTGGAGCGCTGTGTGCAACCTCGACCCGCGTGCCCCTGAACGCCGCGGTGGTGGGCCTGCTCCTCTCCGACATGCCTGTGGGTCCACTGCTGCGCCCCCCGTGCCTGCCTCCCGGGAGGGGCGTCCGGCGCGGCCGCCGGCAGGGCCGCCCTCGACCGGAGGGGGCAGCCCCGCTGCGCCAGGGGAGGATCGGGTGCTGCTTTGGAAGTGCTTCCGGGCCGCGGCGCCCCCGTGCGCCCGCCCCGCGAGCAACCGGAACCACAAAGCTCGGGGGTGGACAGACCTCCTACCCTGACACGTCGATTAAGGAATTGGCCGTTTTCGGTTCGCGAGAGGGCGTCGCGGCCGTCATTTTTGCGGGTCCAGGTCCGTCTGCTTCGGTCCCAGGCCGATTTCACTAAGGGGAGGTCTACTAAAGGGGGGTTTGTCCACCGCCGAAAAGCGCGGTCGAAGAAACAACGAATCGTCGCAATAGTGGTGTGTCCCACATCGGCCTCCCGCGGCGCAGCCCTGGGAGCAGGGCGCCTGCAAGCTCCCCCGAGGGCACGCGGGCGAGGCGGGCCCAGGGCGCGCCCGCGCCAGCTGCGGCGGCATACGGCGCGGGCCGGTGGGCTGCCGCGTCCCAGCGTTGAGTCGGGCCTGTCCCTCCACAGGGGGAATCTTCGAAAATAGGGAAACATAGTCTGGGGACTATTTTTTTGGGGTATGTTTGGTAATCTTTTGGGCATTTTGGGGGGTGTTTTGCATTTTTCCTTTTTCCTCAGGCCCGACCCAATCCCAGCGCCTTCGCTGCCCCGCCCCCGCGGGGCAGCAGCAGGGGCACGAGGCCCCACGCGGGGTTTTTCCAATCCTCTTGGCACGGCGCCGGCGACGGGGAGGCCGCAGGAGGGCTGAGCTATGGGGCGCCCGCGGGAGCTCGCCTTCGGCACCCCGGGGTCGTGGAGGCCGCCTGCTGTGTGGTCGCGAGGCTGGAGGCGGCCGGGAGGGGCGAGCGCGCGCGCGCGGCACGGATTTTGGGGTTCGTTTTTTTTTTAGAGTCTGCGGGGGCCGCGTGTCACGGGTGCCGATCGGGCGAAGAGAGCTATGCACATACACCGATCTTGGCCTGGCCCATCCTGGGCCCAGGATCGGTGCATGTGCCCTCCTGGCCAAGGCAGGATGGCGTATGCACCGATCCTGGGCTCAGGGTGGGCCTGGCCAGAATCGGTGTATGTGCATAGCTCTCTTTCCTCTATGCCGAGAGAGCCTCAAGGGGCGCCAGGCGATTCGAAGACGCTTCTGGCTCGTGGGCTTGCGGCCGCATCGATGGAGATGAGCGGCGCGCTCCGTGAGCCTGTCGCGTCCAGTTGCGAGGCCGTGCGTTGCTCACGGGTGAACAGGCATACGTGTGGGGCTTCGCCGCAAGGCGCCCGCGAGAGAGGGCATTATTTGTCAGACGCGACCGCGGTTGGTTCCGCGACGCTCGCGCAAGCAATAATGAAGCAAACAACTCAGCTTATACATGGGAACACGATCAACACCACGAACCTGAAGCTGAGCATGAACATGCTGCCATGCATCCCAGAGAAAGGCGATGTCACCATGACGCACGAGACGACGTAGAACCACGCTGCGGCCGCCCATGGCGCCATGGCGAGCATCAAGCTGCTTCAGACTATGACCATTCCAATCCACAGCGTGGCGAACCGTAGCCCCGACCAAGACGATGACAAAGGCCATATCCGAGAAGAACACAACAACAAATAACATACCGAGCAGCATGCACCCAGCACGGCGCAACAACGCACCATCCCCATGGCAATGTGGCCCACGTGCTGGTAGAAGTAGGCGACGCCCTTTAGGTGCAGACCAGCCAGGAAGATCCCGAGCGCTGTGAACTCCCGTGCACAAAGCCTAGTCGCGAGAACAGGCGCCCGACGTGCTGCGAAACCTCCTCGCCCCAACCTGCAGATGGCGGAGTGCCTTGCAGACCTCCAGAGCCCGTCCAAGGCCAGAGCACCCAGCCAACTCAGAACCTCCGGGAGCACGCGAAGGATATGACATAGACAAATGCCGAAGACCCCGTCGAGCACATCCAGCGCCTCCGGGCACCAGCACACGCAGCCGACCAGCAACTTCAGCACAAAGCACCCCCAGTTCAGGAAGGTGAGCGACGGCCCAGAAGAGCACGTCCGGCGCCTCCGGGACCCAGAACGCCCAGCCGGACCCAGCAGCTAAAGGACAGGGTACCCGAAGTAGTCCAGGAAGGCGAAGGAAGATCCAGCAGAGCACGCCCAGCGCCTCCAGGTCCCAGAACACCCTGCCGGCACCGGCGGTGTCACGAAGAGGCACCCTGAGTTCGGAGAGGCGAGCGCTGACGCAGCAGAGCACCCTCAAAAACGTCCAGGACCCAGAACACCCAGCCGGCGCCAGCCAACGTCAGGAGGATGCCAAGCAACATGGAGGACAGCAGGCTGCTCGAGCCAGCCAATCCACTCACAACCTCGCCTTCAGCAAGCAATCGGGGCAAGCTGCCCACGCGGCAGGCTGACGCAACGGCATTTCGTTCCGTTTTCCGCGCGAGCACAAAGGACAGGGAGAGGTAGGCTAGGACGCTCGCACACCCCGTGGTTTGAGCTAGAATTGTCACGGCGCCCCTCGACGAGGTTAATTAGGTGGAGGAAGTGGGGGCGTAAGAGGAGGAGGAGGAGGAGGAGGAGGAGGAGGAGGAGGAGGAGGAGGAAGACGACGTCAACGAATGGGTCTTCCTTTTCTCTCTCCATCATCCTCTCGATCCTGGCCCCATGCTCTAACCCTCCTCCTTTCCCGAATCATTTCCCCTCCACTCCCTCCTGCGGCCATGCGTTGCCAACTTCGATTTGAATTTGAGCATCCAGAGGTTCTACATCCTTACCGCGCACCGTTTTTGATGTGGTCGGATTGTACAGTGAAGACGGTGACATTAGGAACATGTTCCTGTAGCGTTGCACCCATGCGCATCTGTGGAGGGTGCCCAAAGGTGCCGCGCTGCTTTGTTTGGGGCCCGGGCCATTTTGGAAGGACGTCTCGAACGACTGGGGTGTCCGAGGCCACAAAACGTGGGTTGACTGACCATGCGGTGAGGTCTGGGGATTCCGATGTCCCGCACCGCTTTGGGACCTCCAGCTCTCCGGGGCGGTATGGGGCCTTGCTGGCCAACATGGAAGTCGGCGGCGCGCCCAACATGGAAGTGAAAAGGGGCAGGCCGTCTGACGAGTCGGCGGGGTGTCTCAACAACCATCGCGCCTTCTAAGAAGCCGCCCCAGACTTCGGAGAACGCTCTGGCAGCTTCTCAGAGAGACGGAGGATTGCTTATCAGCCTTTTGATCATATCCCGCCCCTCTGCCTTCCCCCCTTGGGCTCGCAGCCAGAAGCCGGGATTCGCTGCTGATTCTTCTCTCGTTTCCACGGCAGCTCGATGGTTGTGCTGGCCCTCCGCCCCGAGGAAGCCGGAGGAGGAGGCAGGAGGGAGGAAGAACAGGAGGAGGCACATTGCAAACCAGGGGGTACAGACAACGCGCCCAGCAAGGGCGCGCGCCTTCATCTAGGGTGCGTACCATTTTGTCTCTGCCTCTGCGGCCTTTCCTTTGCCGTTTTCACTGGTCGCCCGCTGCCCACCAAAAGAAAACTTCGGCCTCCAAGGGTGTTGCGCCCTTACCACCCGTCCTCAGTGCACGTCTTGACTGTGCATCGGAGGAGAGGGCAGGAGGAGGTTCCGGTGGCGGCGGTTTCGCCATGGCGATCTCTTCCTGCTGAACTTGTTCCGCGCTTGCACGGCCAGTCTTCCAGAGCTCCCAGTGCCGAGAGGCGAGCTACAGCCAACCCGCAGAATGAGGATGGGCATCCTTCCCAAGGGTACCCCTGCATGCTTGCCTCCCGGGTCCATCCTCGGCCACTCGCGTTGGAGGCACCCCGCTCGACGCGCTTCGAAACGGCGCCCAAGGCCGGGCGAAGAGAACTATACACATGCACCGATCCTGGCAAGGCCCGTCCTTGACCCAGGATCGGTGCATATATGCATATACCTTCCTGGCCAAGGTGGCGGGCGTATGCACCGATCCTGGGCTCAGGATGGGCCCGGCCAGAATCGGTGTGTGTGTGTGTGCGCATAGTTCTCCTTCCTCTGCGAGGCCCCTGCATGCTCATCGCGCATCCCTGTGGTACGGGCCGGCTGTAACACGATTTCCACGCGGGGCCCCACCGTCGGAGCACGCGCTCTCAGAGCCCCGAATCATCAGGGGTAACTCGGGTCAGGGATAACTCGGTTTCCTTTTTCGGGAATCCAAACCCGAGTTACCCCGGACCCGAGTTACCCCGGATAACTCGGGCGCCCAACGCTCTCCCAATGGCAGCGCGCGAGGGCGGTGGCGCCGCGCGCCGCGCCCCCGCGGCCCCGAGGAGGCCGGCCTGCTCCCGCGGGGCCCCGAGGCCGCCGCGTGGCTGCTGGCGGCCGAGGACGCGGCGGTGCCCCCGCTGCCGGTGCTGCTGCCCGCGGCGGGGGAAGGACTGCCGCGGGGCGATTGGTCGGGACGATTAGGGGGCCACATGCGAACCCTACCCCTATCGGGGGAGCGTAAGACCCGGGTTTGCCAGGACTCGGGTTCGCCATCCTTTTTTGACGACCGCGCCTCGGATTTTGACGAGGAGGAGGTTCGTGGGATGTCTGCAGCGGGAGGCCTCGTCAAAATGCAGGCTCGGCCTCGTCATTTTTTTGACGACCTCGTCGGGGATTTCCGAGTCCCCCGTACCCGGGTCTTACGTCTCCCCGAGATTAGGGGGCCACATGCGAACCCTACCCCTACCCCCCGACGATTTCTGAGGGGGAGGGTGGGGTGCACTCCACTCGGGAGCTCCCGAGCGAAGTGGACCCCACCCTCCCCCTCGGAAATCGTGGGGGGTAGGGGTAGGGTTCGCATGTGGCCCCCTAACGATCGAAATGGGCATGGAAAGAATGGGCACGATGCCTAACAGCAGTTCCTGTTTACAGTGCAGGCCCTTGCCAAGAAACACCCTGCTTGCCTCCAGGGTGCCCTGGGTTTCGATGGGTTTGCGATTGAAGGCGTGACGTTCCCACACCAAAAACCTATGGACGTCCTGGGGTCTCAGGGTTGGGTTTCTTGTGGACTGCTCAAGCAGTGGCGAAGCGTCCTGGCTCGCCTATAGCCCTGCCAAGCAATGTTCTAAGAACTTTGTATGGTGTCCACGAAGTGTTCTTAGAACATTTCTGGTTGGGACCGGCTTGTTTTAACACATCGGGTTCATGTTCTAAGAACCTTGCTTTTGTTCTTCGAACATTTGTGAGTTCTACGAACATTTCGTGGTATGACTATAGGAATGCCGGGACGGCCGGTCCCTGCTCAGACTGCTGCGGGGCGATTGGGGATCGATTGAGCGTGGAGGCGCTCTTCGCCCTCTCTGGAGGTATCTCTGGAGGCCCGTGGTTGCCGCGGGGCCAGGCACGGCCGGGCTCGCCGTCATTCGGCGGCGAGCGAGGGCGGGAAGGGAGGAGGAGGAAGACGATCGGAATGGGTACGGAAAGAATGGGTACGATGCCCATCAGCAGTTCCTGCTCATTTTTAGGAAGATCGGAGAGACGTAAGACTCCAGTGAGCCGGAGCTCGGGTCTGCCGGCGTTGTTTGACGAGCGCGTCCTGGATTTGGGCGGTCGTGCAGCTTTCGTGGGATGTTTTTGCAGCGGGAGGTGGCGTCAAATGCCAGACTGGGCCTCGTCCTTTGTGTGATCGCCCCGTCAGTCCAACCCGAGTCCCCCGCACCCGAATCTCAAGTCTCACCGAGAAATGGGTACGGAAAGAAAAGGGGTACGATGACCAACAGCAGTTCCTGCGTATTTTGAGCAAGGCTCGCTGTCTCCGACGCCGCGGACGTTGTTCCGCGGAAGTGGTCCGCGACGTCGCGGGCGGTCGCGGGGCGATTGTCGGGACGATCGAAATTAGGGGAACGAGAAATTACAGAAACATACAATTTCGGAGGAGCGCGCGGATTTCTTGGGTCCGCGCCGGACCCCTCTCCCTGGCGCGCGGAGCGCGCCAGGGGCGGCGCTGGAGGCGCCGCCAGGGGGCCCCAGCGCGGATCTGAGAAATCCGCGCGGACCGCCGAGTTTTGATGTTGATGTCAATGTTTGTTTCCCTAGATATGGGCACGGAGAGACTGGATACGATGCCCAACAGCAGTTCTTGTTTATTTTGGATAAGACTCGCTGGCCGCGACGCCGCGGGCGTTGTTCACTGAAGACAGTGCCGCCTGCCCAACAGCGGCCGCTTTCGGTTTTGGACCACATGTGTTGCTGGGCATTGTACTTACGTTTTCCATACCAAATTCGGGCGTCCAAAGATTGGGGTGGGTGCGGAGATCGGCGGCGAACGAGGGGGGGGGAAGTGAGAAGGAGAAAGTATTCTCAGAAGGCTCGGGAGTCAGTCCCACGGCCTTCTGAGAAGTTTTGTATGAGCCTTCCCCGAAACCGCAAACAACAGCTTCTCGGGAGGCCCGCGGGCTTCTGAGAAGTCGATCCGCCTTCTGAGAGGGCCTTTTCTCTCTCACTTCACCCCTCGCTCGCCGCCGAAGAGAGAGCGGCCCTTGGCGACGAGCTCTATCCACATCCACCGCCGCTGGCCAGGCCCATCCTGGGCCCAGGATGGGCATGGCCAGCGGCGGACGACATGGATACAGCCAACCCGCACAGTACGGATGGCAAGGGTACCCTTGCACCGCTGCCACTGCGGCCCGTCCTTCGCGACTTTGGCTGGCCAACCTCGTTCGATAAACGTCCACACGGGCCTCCGTGATGCGGCCGTGACCGTAGCGCTCGTCGCCCGGCAGTCGAAGGCGATCTCCGTGGCGCGGGCCTCGGGGCCTCGGGCTGGAGCTCGGGCTGGGGCCCGGGCTCCGGCGGGGGGCTGGGGCTCCGGCCTGGGCTGGGGCCGGAGGCCATCGGAGATGGTCCTCCGGGCTCCCATCGCTCGGGGGTGGCCAAGAGGGAGGTGCTGACTGTCGGAGGTGGATAGACCTCCTGCCCCGACACTTCGACTGAGGAATGGGCCGTTTTCGGTTCGCGAGAGGGCGTCGCGGTCGTCTTTTTTGCGGGTCCAAGTCCGTCGGTTTCGGTCCCAGGCCGTTTTCACTAAGGGGAGGTTTTCTAAAGGGAGGTTTGTCCACCGCCGAGACTGGGGGGGGTGGCTAGGGGGGGGTGGCCAGGAGGGAGGTGATGACTGGGGGGAGGGGATACCATGGCTTGGGCCTTGATATCTCCCCAGATTTCATGGCGCCCTTTCTTACTTCATTACATCCCCGGCCCCCCCTTGGGCCGCGCACATGCCGCCGGCCATGATTTGAGCCCCCGGCCCCCTCTTGGACGCCCCCATCTTGAACGCCCCCGAATCCCCCTCCAGTTCCCCGAGTTCTGCCAGAAAAGTGAGGCCGCTCCGACAAAAAGGGGGTGCACCCCCAGGGGGGGCCGTTCGGGCGCACCCCTTGATCGAGGATGGACGCTGCCCCGTCGTGCATCCCCCAGCTGTGACTCCCATGGTTGGCCGAGTCGAAACCCCACAAAGTCGGAGACTGGAGGTCGCACAACCTTCCGTGACACGGGGACGGGAACAACACGGCAGTTCTTCTTGCTGCTGAACAGTGCGCGCTGTCGGCGTCGCCGTGGGCGCTGTCGTCCGCTCGAGACAGAGAATGGCCCTGCCGGCAGCGGCCGACGCCGGTTCTGGCGTAACTCGTTGTTTGGCATCGTAGTTCGTTTTCGAATCCGTTTCGGGCGTGCCAGTCGGGAGGCGGGGCGCCGCCACTCGAGGTGGGCACCCCAGGTCACGCAGAACTCGTGGATCGAGGGCTTCGGACATGTCTTCATCGAGGATAATAGAGAAACCCTAGCCTTAACAACAGAGTGAAGACGTGGCCTCACTGAGGGCCCCGTCCTTGCATGACGGGTACTATTTCTGGGCGTGTTGGTGTGGCGCATCTGCAGAAAGCCCCCTTATCCCTGATGCTTCTGGCCCTCCCAACTTGGGTCCCTTCCCAAAGGGTAAGGGGCCCTCTTTTGGTTCACCAGAGGGTTTCGGACATGTCTGGTCCCGCCTGGGCCTCCAGAGAGGGAGGCCTCTGGCGACCTCTGGAGGCCGAACAGGACGATGCGGAGGCCAGCGAAGGATGGCCGCGGCACGCGGGGCGCGTTGCGTGAGGTTCGCTGGCCCGAACATCGAATAATACATCGTTACGTACATACATACATGCAAACAAACAAACGAACACATAACTAAACCATTGCAATCAAACACACGAACGAACATATATGCATACATACATCCATCCACCCATCCGTCCATCCATCCATCCATCCATGCATGCATGTATACATACACACATACATACATATATACGTTCATACATACAGTTCGGACATGGATGTACGGTGGAGGCCCATGCCAAGAAACACCCTGCTTGCCTCCAGGGCGCCCTGGGTTTCATGGGTTTCGATGGTTTTGCTATGGAAAGCGTGGCGCTCACACACCAAACATCAGTGGACGTCCTGGGGTCTCAGGGTTGGGTTTCTTGTGGAAGGTTGCTGGTGGACTGGCCTCCGCAGTAGCCGCGGGGCGCGGGGCGCTGTGCGCAAGGATAGCTGACCCGAACATCGCATGATATATACATGCAGTTCAGACATTGATGTAAGGGCCACGTTGGGCAAAGGATTCATTGAGAACAAAAGGACCCAACCCTAATAGCACGATGAAGACGTGGCCTCACTGAGGTCTCTGTCTCCAGATGATGGATAGTACTTCTGGGCGGTTTGGCCTGGTGCACCTGCAGAACAGAGCCCCTGTTCCTAATGCTCCTGGCCCTCCAAATCTAGGTCCCCTCCCAACGCGTCAGGGGCCCTTTCTGGTGTGATCAGAAGAGGGGCGCCGAGCCCCCGGTTCTCAGAACTCGGGGGGCGGGGCTCCGCCACGCAGGATCGAGGTGGACATCCCGGGTCACGCAGGCCTCGGGGATCCAGGGCTCCGGCTGTGTCTGGCCCCGCCCAGGCCCCCGAGAGAGGGAGGCTTCCGGCGACCCCCCGAGGGCGAAGGTGACGACGAGGAGGCCTCTTCGGGCCGAGGCGCCCAACGGGCTCGTCTTCCACCGAGGGCACCGAAGGGTGGAGGCCCCACGCACCTCAGAACGCCTTCTTCGCCTTCATGCTCCCGCCCAGCGGACGTCCTTGGCATCGCTTCGGTGAGGACGTGAGGACCATCGAGGAGCATCCTTGATCATTTGGCGAAAAAAAAGCCACGCGCGAAACCGAAAAAAACACAGGGAATGGACGTCCGAGCGATGGCGAGCGTCTGCGGACGGCTCCGCCGGCGCCGGGCCCCCTCTCCGCGCCCCCAGGGGGAGGGACAGGGGGGGAGAATGTCGGGTTCGAGGTGTGAGGTTTTCGGACGTGCAGTTTCTTGTCGGCTTTGCACTCTCGGGTTGCTTTCCAGCGGCTGCGCCTCGCCGAGGGCGTTCCAGGCGTGCCCCATCGTTCTGACAGGCCCCGAGGTAAGACCCGAAACCAGTGGGCCCGTTCAGGGCGGATAGGCTCAGGGAGGCGAACGCATTGACCCCCAATCGCCCATTGATCGCCGATAGAGGCCCGATGGCCCGCCCTGCCCAGGACCAGGAGCGTGCGGATCCGCTATCGATCGAGGGCCCATCGCCGATCTGTCGGCGATGTATCGCCGATTCCAGGTCGATCTTTACTCCCTGAGCCCGTCCCCCCCTGACGTTGGCCCTCACAGTGGAGAGGACTGGTCGCCGGCAGAGACGCCGACCGCGGGCGTCCGACGTGGGTTTGTGGCCGTGTGGGTATTCTGGGCACCCGCAGGATGGTCTCGGGGCAGCGGCTGGTCCTTGGCCATGGTGCGCGGCAGCCTGGAGGAGATGGCGCCCAGCCTGTCCCTGCGGCACGACATGGCCCCGCGCCTGTACCTGCTGGAGGATCCGGGGCAGGGAGCACCGCTCCAGCCTCGGCCACGCGCGGAGGGCTTCTCCGAGGCACACCCGTTAGGAAAGGCGCTGGCCTTGATGTATAGATGTAGGGCCCGGGGCCTTCTGAGAAGCAGGGCGCTTCTAAGAAGCCTTCCCTTCCCCCCCCCCTACCCCCTCTTTGCGCGCCGCCAGCGCCCACTCCCTGACGCCCCTCCCGTGGGCAGGGAAGCGTTCGCGAGCAGTCGCGCTCAGGGGTGCACGGCACGTGGCGCCGGCCGAGGCCCGGCTCCAGTCGGTCTGGCGCATGGGGTGTCGCGGAGCGGCCCTGGTCAGCGCCAGCTCCCGTCCCCGCTCGGGTAGCTCTCCTACAGGCCAGCGTCCAGCAGGGTCCTGCCCCAGACGCCCCAGAGGCCTGTGGCACCCGCTGGCGCGCGGGGGCGCGCGCGCGCGGAGGTCGCTCTCTGGAGTCGGCTGGGGGTCTGAGGTGACCCGGCTGTGGTCGGGGAAACGCGAGACTCGAGTTCGCCGGACCTCGGGTTTGCCGACGCTCCTGGACGAGCGCGTCCTGGATTTTGACGGGTCAGTTTGCGTGGGATGTTTGCAGCGGGAGCTCGCGTCAAATTTCAGACTGGGTCTCGTCGTTTCCATGATGGCCCAGGCCATTCCGAATTCCCGAAACCGAGCCCCCCGAACCCGAGTCCAGCAGGGTCCCGCCAGGCACAGCGCCCCGAGGCCCGGCACAGTTTCGAAGCCCACTCCGCGAGCGTCGCGCGCGAGGCCTTCGCGGGCGCGCCTGGTGGAGCAGACGCCCGCCGACGAGCCGTGCAGCCAGCCGCAGCGCGCCCTGGAGGCAGCGGATCGGCGGATCTCCTGGCGCGCGCGCGGCGCCGAAGCCACGACCGCGGGGGGGGGGCGAAGGCCGCGGAGCACGTGCCGGCCTCGGCGAACCCCATCTCGCGGTGCCCATTCCGACGGTGGCGGGGTGAGAGACCGACGGCGTTGGGGGACCGCGGCCTTGGCTCAAATGGGTAAGTACAATGCCCAACAGCAGTTCTTGCTCATTCTGAACGAGGCTCGCTGTCGGTGTCGCCGCGGCCTGTGTCCAGTGGAAAACAGAGGGCCGCCTGCCCAGCAGCGGCCGCTGCTGGTTTGGGGCAACATTTGTTGTCGGGCATTGTACCCATTCTTCCCGTACCCATTTCGGGCGCCCAAATTGGCCTGCGGTCGTCTGGCCAGGTCGCGTGGCCCTTTTTCGCAGGCCAGAACGGGTTCCTGCGAGAGCCGGCCCTCTGGGGAGTCGGCGCGACTCCGCAGGGCATGCGCACGGGCGGTGCCCAAGAGAGGCACGTCTCCCACGCTCTCGTCTTCCTTCTGAGTCATCTTCCCACCTGGGGTTTGCCTTCTTCCGCAGAAGCGCGGGGAGTGCGCATCTCTCTCTGTCGGCTCTCTAGCGCGGCACGCCGCGAGTGGCATTCGCTCGAGGCGTCATCCCGCTGCACGGGAGCTGAGACTCCAAGGGAGATCTCAGTGCCTGGGTTTGGGGGGGCGGGCTGCGGAGGAGGGAAGCTGCGACTCGTGCAGCGCTCGACGCGCGAGCGGCGGGGGGCGAGTGGCAACACACGCGGGCGATGGCGTCTCCTCATTATCCTCATCCTCAATCGTGCAACGGTCTGGGTTCCCTCGAGCTCGTTCCCTGGAGCGCGCGGGCCACGTGCTGCACGCGGTGTTGCACCGCGAGCCGCCGAGCGGGGCGGCCGCTTGCTCGGCCACGACGGCAGGACCGCCGCATCGGAGTCGGTATACATTTCGTGTGACGTCACGATCTGTCCGTGGCAATGTCACTCCAGCTCCTCAAGTTGTCAAGCATTCCGAGTGCTCTCCATGCCCGCATGCTGTCTGCCAGTCGTGGGGGGGAGTGGGCCTTCGTCCCGAGCACTGGCCAGTGCGCGTGGGCTGACTCACCGCCCACTCCGTTGACTAGCCTCTCCTGCCCCGAGAAGAGGTCTTGTTCATTTTCTTTGTAGACGTAGGCAAGCTGACCTGCATAGCATTTCGCCCCCGCCCCCCTCCCCCGCTCCCACCCCCACCCCACCTTTCAGACCGACGCGCTTGGCGTGAAGTCCAGATTTCAATCTGGGCCTCGCCACGCCCCCCCCCCGTGACGTTGAAATGCGATTGCTGGGAGGTTGAATTCAGCATCGGCGCTGGTATTATCAGGTATGATCCGTTCGCCTTGGACGCAATCACCCATTTGATCCGGCCTGGTCTGGCCCGATGGCCCCATAGTCGGGTTGAATATCCCCTCATCGTTCTCAAGAAGATCGCGCCCAGAAGTTGCTCCATGATCCATGGAAGCGATCCTGCCGGAATCCAAGTGGAAACGACCTGTTCGTCCGCCCCGAGCCCCCCTTCCCAAACAAGCGAACTGGCCAGTGAGGAGGAGGAGGAGGAGGAGGAGGAGGAGGAGGAGGAGGAGGAGGAGGAGGAGGAGTAGGAGGAGGAGAGGAGGAGGAGAGAGGAGGATGAGGAGGAGGAGGAGGAGGAGGCGGAGGGCTGAGCGGAGGCGAGGAGGAGGAGGAGGAGGAGGAGGACCTAGACAAGAGCGTTTTTGTTATCGGAGGAAGCGCCTGGGGCGCTCCGGCTGTGGTGCTCGCGCCGCGTGGACGATGCCCTCTGCACGCTGTACGAGCGC